>BLFK01000930.1:18325-45825 GCA_014634185.1 Astreopora myriophthalma
ACAATAGTCATCAGTAGTCACCCTGCCATCCTTTGGGTAGCCAAGGGTTCAAAGTAAAATGATACTAGGGCTCTAAATTAAACACTTATGTCCAGAAATGCAAGCAGGGACAAACTCTCATGCTTGTTTGTTTGTTTTTTTTTTGTAACGTAGCTTGGCATTTTTTGCAAATTTTTTGCAAAGGTAGCACAATTTGTGAAATTTGTAATTTTTGTTGCTGTGTCCATTTCTGGACATACCTCAAACTAAAACCTTCCAAAGGAGTATTATGCCAGTAAAGCTGTTCCACACTGACTCATTTTTCAATTATTTGATATCATTGTTTAATATTGTTAATATATATATCATTGTTTAACATTGTTCATTGTTTAATATTGCATTCATTCTCAAAGGGCATCACTTTCAGTTTAATTTTTAAAATTTTATTGAGAAATGCTTGGTTCACATAAAAGGTTAGACACTAGAAAAACACTTTAAAAGGCTCAAGGCTTGTCCCAACAAAAACATGGCCTTTTTAAAAGTTTAACTTCTTTCTTATCTGAAGGTACAAATACTGTAACTCAGATATTATTTTAACAGTCAACATCGTCTCTCTCAGCCTTGACCGAACATAGAATTGTTGAGCGCTATGGAGAAGGGCTTTTGACCTGATTCACTTCATTTATGTGTGCATGGATATAACTATATGTAAGATGTTTTTTAAGTGTGGATTGTTCATTGAACAGAAATACTAAAAGAGGCAAGAACAACTTATGAAATATTTACAGTCATGCATATGTACAATTTTCAATGAAAACAATTTTCAGTCAACACTTTACTAACTTAGCCTGCGTGGCAGGTGCTAGAAAGGGGAAGGGAGATCGGGCGTGCGCGCGCGACGCGATGCGCGCGCAATTTTCCCCTCTCTCTTCCCCTTTCTAGCGCCTGCCACGCAGGCTATTACTAACTAAGCTAATACCAATAACAATCTAAATGCAACTGGACTTCTGCAGAAATCCAATGCAGGTTGTTCATGAATTTGTTTGACTGTTGTATTTTAAGTCGCAAATGCTTATGTAATAATTGAAAGACTGGATGCATATCCCCCCAAGTGACTTTTTTTGGCTCAAAACTTACCCAAAGTTTGCATGTAGACTTCTTTTCATTTAAAGAAAATGTTGCCCTGAATTTTTTTGAAAGCTTTTTGTTTCCCAAACAACAAACAACTTTGAATAGACCCTGCCAGTAAAAACAGTGATTTCTGCATACAATAATAATGAAGTGCAAACTAGGAAGAAAAATTCAGTGAATGTTTTTTGAATGAAAAGAAGTCTCCTTGCAGTTTTTAGTAAAACAAAACAAAACAAAAAAAAACAACAACAAAACACAACAAAACAAAATGCCAACAACAACAACAAAATCATTAGGGAAAAAAGTCACTGATGAAGTTCTGGATTTTGACTCTTCTGTCTGCTTAGATTATAACCCTTACCAAGGACTTGATTTTTACTCTTCTGGTGGACTGGATTTTGCCTTTTCTCACTGTCTGTTTCATGGTCTTTTTCACTGGGTGGCTCCAATCTCAGCGACGTTGTGGTTTCTTGATGTTGTTATTGGTAGTTGCCGAATCACCAACTATAGGCTTAAGGGAGAACGAGTAAAGAAAAACATGTTCTGTACAGGTGTCTTGCTTGAAGAATTGAGACATACCAAAGTATAACCCTCAAGCTCATTGTTCCACTGTATTTTTAAAACTTTTTTCTTTAATAAAAGTGTAACATGAGTGTAATAATAGACTGGGATGTCATGTTGCTGATATTAGCATTTTTACTCACATTTTTAGTTTGCATGTACACGTAGGAAAAAGCTTTTGCTTCAGAAACTGGTCATTTGTAGCTTAAACCAGGATTTTAAATTTAATTTAATTTCATAGATATGTATAAATTATCTAGTGGAATAAAAAAAGTTATCTAGTGGATTTTTTTTTTATCCTTCTATGGTGTTTTCATAAATAACTCAAATTCTACTAGAAATCTTTTTCTCATATCACGTCTTAAGTTTGAGAATTTGATGGGGTTTCAGAAATGTCCAAAGAAATAATAGGTCAATGAATTAGTTTTTAAGATATTTTCCAAACACTGAGTTTTAGAGGGTCTGAGCAGCTCTATAGGGTCTGAGCAGCTCTATACTGTTGCCATGACAACAGTTTGGCCCTAGCAAACACCCTAAAAAAAAAACCTGACTGTAGTATTATACAGATATCAAGATGTTGCTCTTCTGAAAGGTTCAACAGGGTTGTAATCTCTTGCCATTGGACACCCATTTTAATTGTGGAAAACCCTTTTGAGCCTCCTTAAATTTGTCCATACTATTAGTTTTAAGACATGAACTTTTGTTTTGTACTGAATATTTACCTTTGACTTAAATGTGGTTATACTGGGAAGATTCTGACTTCTTCTGCAACCCCACATATATAATTTACCAATCAGTATCAAATAATTCAGCAAAGGGCACTTTGTGTATACTATTCCAATAATAGTGTCATGTAGAGTAAGGTGGACAAACTTTCTTGTCAGTGAATAGAAATAATATTCAAATTCCTTCCAGAACTGCTGTGCATGGTTACAGTTGAAAAGGACACACGATGGTAAACAGTTTCCAGTTCCGATCTGCAGAAAGAACATTTATCATCTGGGATGTAACCTATCTTATATAACTTAGTGTTGGTAAATAATATCAAGTGGAGAACTTTATATTGAAAAGCTTTGATATATGATTCAAAAGACACATTATGAAGAAGCAAAAACATTTTTTCAACTGATTTTCTGATAAACTGAAAATGTGACTGAGATGTCGCAAAATTTTTGTAAAATGAATAGAACCTGAACTTGTGGGTAATTTGTAGTTATTGTTATTGCAGTGTTGCCTGGTATTTAAAAGTGTTGATTTAGTTGTGAATTTGGGTCCAGAGTTTGCATGGACATGCGTCATGCAATTGAGAACAACACCAAATTCCAACCGTAGAAAAACGTCTGCATGATTTAAGTGGCAGCACATTTTCAGCAATGTTGATTTAAAGTGGGGTTTCCCCGAAATGCTTCTGAGCAAGGGTATCGGGAACAGCATGGATAGTGATGTGGTGAAGTTGTGTTAAGTTTGCCATTGTTGCCAAGTGGTTGCTGGTTATGCCCCCACAAGTGGTCTGTGGCAAGATTACATTGCCTACTCAATGGGCCCATTACCTTCTGGGGACAGCATTTTAGTTTTGGTGGACTACTACAGCAGATTTGACAAGGTGGTTATTCTGACGAAAACGACAAGTGGTGATGCCATTAAGGCGATCTGCCCCATATGCACAAGGTTTGATATTCCTTATTTCTTGAGATATGATAATGGGCTTCAGTTTGTCTCCGATGAGTTTGAGAGGTTCCTTTTGTAAATAATGTCTCTTGCCACAAGATAATGGTGAAGTTGAGTGCCAAAACCATTGCTTATTGAAATGTCTTCAAATTGTGCAAATGGCAGATAAAGATTGCCGTGCGGGAATTGACCAAGTTCCTGATGGCTTGCAAATCCACACCACAAGCTACAGGTACCACTCCTTACTTCATGATGTTTGGTTGATAAATGAGGACAAAACTTCTGGAGTTGAGGCGTGAACCTCCTGATGTTTTGAGTGAAGAGGTACAAGACAGAGATTGGTGGACAAGCTGATCTTGGCTTACATTTACTCAGACAGTAAGGGGAGCCATTGCTAAGTCGGTGGAGACTGGAGACAAGCTTTTTGGTCTAAGCATCATTTCGAATGGACATTCTACGTTTAGAAGAACCAGGGATGTGGCTGTATTATTTGTAAATTTTCTGTGATTGACTGCTAAATTTGCTTCATCTAGTGTAATGATTAGCAATCTTTGGCTTGCTATACAGGACATGTAAGTTTAATAAAGTATCCAGTGCGAGTGTGGATTTTGATTTCCCAAAGAAATGCATGCTTATTTATGGCTGGCATTCCCGAAGAATGCGATAAATTATTTTTTTTGATTTTATGGCTGCACTCGTCTTCATTTCAATGTTTTTAACAGAAGTGGTGGCTCCTCACTTGGGGTTCCTGAAGAAACAGCAATTTCATCACATTCTTTCAATGGGAAGCAATTTGCTTTGCAGAGCTAGCAAGATGAAGTGCTTTAAAAGCTGTAGCCTGTGTTTTAGGCTGTACAGTACATCAGCCACATGCATACTCTGTTGGCTTATTTTTTGGTACCATTTTGTTGACATTAATGCTTTGTAGATTTTGGCGAAAATATCTTTATTAATGTACTCATTTTACATGGAGTATTTGTTTCTCGCTTTGGTTTGAGTCTACATGGTTTTGGAAAGTGTGCCAATCAAGGCTGTAATACCTCACATTATGGTTTAGACCAGGCATGAGAAATTGGTCTGTGAGCCTGAGCTGGTGTGTGGTCAAAGCTTTCAACCCCCAGGCATGAGACTTGTGCCTACAGTTTGTAATGTACACTAGAATAAGCAGGCAATATACAAAGTTTAGATGTTAAAGCTGAGCTGCTAAAATGTTCATGAAGTTGTTGTAGCTGTGGTCCAGTTTATTCTCATTGGAAGTCAGTACTTATACTTTTTCATACTTTTAGCATGTGATTGCATACTGGTATTAATCTAGTTTCATCAGGTCTGATTTTAAGTTCCTATTTATTGGCATAAGAGATGTATAGATTAACCACTTTTTTAGTAGTACTTTCAATCGGTTTGAAGAAGGTAGAGCTTGGAAGCTATTTTTGATGTAACATTAGAATAACAGATTGATTAAAAGTGTGCCCTAAAAGCCTATTTCTGAAACAATGAAACAGTCAAAATGTAGGAGAATTCACAGTAGTTGCAAGTTAAGATAATGCAGCTAACTAATTATCATTAGCTCACTTTTAAAATGACTTGTTATAACTTTGAACTGGTTTTTAAATTTATTTATTTTTCTGACAATAATTTTTTTATTGTTTAGTCGCCCAAGAACACGTCAAATAATTATGCTAACAGTATATTATAATTAATATATTTGACTTTGTCATTATTACATTATTTTAAGTTATGGTTACTATGGTGGTCCACCTTACAAGAGGCAGCGTCGCCTTAGTGAAGAGGACATTGGGCAACATCCTGTGAATTATGGACCTGCATATTATGATCCTCCATATGCAAGACATCAGGTAGGACAAAGTTGTAAATTAAGGCAGGAAGTGGTGGGGTAAGGTGGGGTGGGAGCTCATCCTTTGTTTAAGCAAGGATAAAATAAAGGCGTCATTCCATCAGAAAATACCCTAAAACAAGGAGGATTTTGACAATTGTTTTTGAAAGTGACAGCTAAACCTTGGGTCATAGCAAAAAAGGCGATGGAAGGTGATGAAATTTGAAAAGCACTAAAGAGTACGAACCGTGGTGAGTGATCATGATCTGTTGTACGTGGCACAAGAAAATAAATTCCTATGAACAGCCAACAAGAACCATCAAATTTAGGAACAATGAAAATCATGACCCATCTTCCCTTTGTGAGTGTTGATGATACCCAGTGGGGTAAATGACATGAATGGTGCTTGGGGTATATGGAAGGAAAAGTTCTTGACAGCTTGCCACAAGTGCAAACAAATCTGATGAAAGAAATAATGATATTTAGCCAGGATATTATTTAAACTCTTTGGCATAAGCTGGTATCAATTAGTGTTGCAGAAAGTAGCTACAGTGTATAAAAACTTAAAACACAAGAATAAGATAAAAATTGAAAATAATAGCTTCTTAATTTGCTCTTTGATTTAAGTATTAAATTTCCTATTTGCATGTGTTGGACAGTGCATTCAATTCTTTTCCATGAATAAAATAAAAAGATTCCCTTCATTTGGTGTTTCAGTCCTTATTTTAGGAACTACTAGTCAAGATTACATCCTTTGCCTTGAGAAGAGTAACAACGAGAAAGAATGCTAAAATAATCCTAGAAAATACAGGAACAGTGCAATGCGAAAAATGGTCTTAATCTACTTAAAAATAATGAATACTGAGCCATTGTCCTCAAGAAACAAAATGAATACTAGGCCGTTGTCCTCAAGAATACAAAACCAACTGGAATTGTACCGTCTGCTCAAGTAAGTTACACGTCACTGCATGGGAGAATTCATATTAGACGACAATAGCATCATGACAACTTCTGGTACCTTGTTTGAAGAGAGTTGTTATCCTTTCTAGCTTTCATTCGCATGAACACTTTCAGTTTTCCATGAACAAAAGCCAAAACGTGACTTATTGTGGGAGAGGAGGGGGGGGGGGGTGCATCTTTTAGTAATTTTGCAGGCACCCTATCAGTGCCAGTGCTTTTGCATGGTTTCAGGGAAGTGAGTTGCTTACAAACAAATAGACTAACTGGTTTGAAACAAAAGACTTTGTAAAAGGTGGATAATCATGTGGAAAAGCACTAGCTTGCTGGCTGCCATGCATCACAGGGCATGAGATGCACTGCACCACTGCAGTGAACAAGTTGCAGAAGGCATTTGCTACATCAATTTCTTTGGTTATAATAACTATTCAGTTATCGACTTTTAAATCACAGACTACTTTGTTACTAACAGTAAACAATGCGGTCGATTTCAATAATAAATATTTCCAGTTGGGTGAGTGTATACAGTGATGGAAAGAAGGTACGGTCATGTAGTGCACTCTGAAGTAAAAAAGTGGACTGGTCAGGTGATAGAAGATTTTTTATATTTTCAGTGAGTAAAATTACTACTCATTGACCAAGGACATTTTGAGTGGAATGCAAAATTTTTTTACCTTGAACAAGAGAGACAGTTTTGCTCGACCTTCTCTTTTTTGATATAGTTACTTTACTCCTGTAGGAAGTTGGATTGGGTGAATTTAATGACTTCAGTTCAGTCAGTGTTGAAAAGGATCTCAAGATTTGTGATAGGTAGGTGCTATTCATTGCTTTGTGTTTCCAGTTTACATTTAAAAATTAACCCTTTACCTCCTGAGAGGTTCCCATTGGTGAGTAAAATTTTTTGACTTTATGCATGACCAGAGTAGAATTTTATTTATTGTTTATCATTTATTTATTTGTTTGCCACACTTAGAATGCAATGATTGAAATGATTTAGAACCAAAGAAATCATTCCAAAAGAGCATCAGTGGTAGAGATTTAGGGTGGATTTCTCTGTCAGCAATGACCCTTTTTGGTTAGATATTAATTGTTTTCTTTTACCATATTTTGAATTCAAGTAGTTTCTATACTGTCAATGTTTAATGCTCTCATTAGTGTCAGGTAACTATTACTTCACCTTTTTTTATTTTATTTTGAAGCCCTGATTTTTTCAGGCTTCTCCTTTCCAATTGCTTAAATTGGAAAATTAACTGCGATGATCATTCTTCACTTTCATCTACAACCGCAGTTCACATATGAATTATTTCATATATACTTCACATCATTTCACTTCTCATGGGAGATATGAACTCACTAAAATTGACCTCGCTCCCAATGTGTGGCTTCATAGCTCAGTTGGTAGAGCATCGCACCGGTGTCGCGGAGGTCACGGGTTTGAATCCCGTTGAAGCCCTGATTTTTTCAGGCTTCTCCTTTCCAATTGCTTAAATTGGAAAATTAACTGCGATGATCATTCTTCACTTTCATCTACAACCGCAGTTCACATATGAATTATTTCATATATACTTCACATCATTTCACTTCTCACGGGAGATATGAACTCACTAAAATTGACCTCGCTCCCAATGTGTGGCTTCATAGCTCAGTTGGTAGAGCATCGCACTGGTGTCGCGGAGGTCACAGGTTCGAATCCCGTTGAAGCCCTGATTTTTTCAGGCTTCTCCTTTCCAATTGCTTAAATTGGAAAATTAACTGTGATGATCATTCTTCACTTTTATTTATAACCGCAGTTCACATATGAATTATTTCATATATACTTCACTTTATTTTTTATTTATTTTATTTTATTTTTTACTATTACTTCACCTAACATTATACATCACTAACTCCATCAAACTACATTTTGATTACATTGGTCACATGCTGTACAGAGTAAATAAATTTAATCATTTAGTTGATGTTGAGCTCTTTTAACTAAAGATAACTCTCGTAGTGCTCTTTTATTTTTTCAGAGGTGGAAACAGGAATGATTATGAAAGATCTGAAACCCATGTTAAAAAGCAACGAGGTTCAACTGAAGTTACAGTTCATTCCTCTCGACACCAGTCTACTAGTTCTCCATCATCACCCCACTCAACAAGATCGTCGCCAAGATTTTCACCTCGCCATTCACCGAGGGGGAAACCCTCCTCACCCCCTTGGTCCCCCCCAGTAATATCTCAACCAATGTTGATTACAGAATCTCAACCATCCTTGTCCTCCAAAGAAGCATTGTTATCATCCTCAGATGAAGGGTCTTCAGTTACAAAACATAACCCTTTTGTCATTGTTTGTACCACCTTGTCACAGTCTGTGGCATCACATTGCCCTGCTGTAGAGTATAAACCAAAGGATGACAAAGGGCTTCAAAGCTCCATGGCCTCACTTTCACCTGGTGGAGGGTCGCAAAGAAAGGTTTGTACATTGAAAAACTTGTTTGACTCATGCAAGCTAGGGCAGGGAAAAAGGTTTAATAATTTCTTTGAAAAGGCATGAATAATTCATAAGTTTGATAGCCAATGAAAAGTGGCTAAGTTCGTCACATGCATGAGTTTTGATACCCAATGAAAACACATGAAAACCACCCGTGTTTTGGATCACATATCAAAACCTCACGTGGTTTTCATGTCTTGTCATTGGACATAAAGGTTCATGCATCAAAACAAAACAAATTGAACACAAGAACAATACTTCAGTTTAATCATCACAATTTATCAGCTACACTGCTAGTTTATTTTTTTCGTTGACAAAAATGTTTACGTCTCAATTTGTGAATGAAGAAACATTAAAAAATGAACAACCTTCTGAGCTTTTTTCTTTGTATCTGTTACACTTTTTTGTCTTCTTTTCTGCTCCTCATAAAGCTGATACATCAGAGACTTCTCACTTGTTTTCTCTTAAGCAAATAATGCATTAGACCTGTGCCCAGTTCTCTCTCTAATTGATTTTTCTTCTACACCACTATTAAAGATCTTAGAAACACAAGTAAAGTGCAAACAATAGGTTGTTTTCTCTTGATTCCCACAGCCCTGCACAAATTCGGCAAAATAGAATTCAAGGTCTTGATCCCTATGGGACTCTTTGCAAAAGACAACATTTTCGATTTTGGCCTGAAATAGAAAACTTCATTTCTTTTTTAATTGTTTTCAACCAGTCCATTGTACAATTGATAAAACTGCACTAAACATCGCTCATGCTCTTTAATCAGAAGGTGCTAGGATTTTTCAAGTATCAGCTACTAGGTTTTGGAATTCACTTCCCAGTGAAATTAAGAGTAGCTTTAGTTTAGAAATTTTGAAGAAGTCCTTATATAAGTATCTTTTAGGGGTCCCATAAAGATGTTCATCACTTTACTGTATCTTAGGTTATTCTTTTTTTTTTTTTTACACATTTTATGTTAATTGTTAGATAAATTATATTTTAATTGATTATAGGCTAGTTTTAATTACTTTATTATTATTATCATATGTATTTGTGTTTATTTTGAATTTGTTTAGAGGGCCACAAGTTTACCAGTATTTTATACTGTCAAGTGCTACCCTCGAAAAAGTAAAGTTGATTATTAGTATTATTATTGACCTCATGGCAAATATGCCTTACTTTCCTAGGTTCATATTTAAGGTCAGTAATACCACCATGGAAAGTTTTACATTTTCTTCAAAATTAATAACATTTGGCCCTGAAGAAAAGTTTCACCACCACGCAAGCCAAACATTTTACCATGATTATAGAAATAGTATCTAATAATTGCTTAGCCGTTCCACTGCCAAATAATCCTGCACTCCAGAACTTTTCTTCGTCCTCATCTGTAACAGCTTCCTTATCTTCATTCTTTGTTTGCAAACTCACATCTCGTCATGTGCTAATCTACAATAAAATATAGGAAGATTAAAAAAAGATTGATCTATATTCTAATTGTAGTCTTTGATGAAAGTAGTATCTTCCATTGAACATAAATACTGTCTCCTCTCTTACCTTTTATCTGAAGCATCTAAAGGATTTAATGCTTTGCTTCCCACAGTTTCTTCTAAATGCCTTTAGATGCCACAGATAATTCCATAAATGGTCCTTGCTGGATACACCTTCCCTTCGCTATTCGCAACCTCCTGGACAAATTAACTCAGCCAGTTGTTTAACTTGATGGCATCCATATTTGCCAAATCTGTACTCAACGACTGGACTTTGTACAAATCTGCATAATCTTTAATTGCGCCACCAGGAACTTTAACTTTTCTATGTATCTGCCATACGTCAAAAATTTTAATTGCTCAATTGGTTTTGTAGGCAGTTTACTTAGGAGTACTCCCTTGCAACAACTTTGATTCTTCTCCAGTTATTGTAGAACGAAAATGGGTTACGGTATTAAACGGCTTACGATATGAGAAGCATTACTATTAATGGAATTCTCGTTATCTCCAGTACACCGACCACCAGGACTTTTGTTTTACCTGAGTTAATCAGGAGGGGGTTTGCACAGCACCATTTTACAGTGCTACTCAGGTCATCATTTATAGCTGGAATTGCCTTGTTTATTTCTTTCGAGGGCAGTGCAAGAAACAGCTTTGTATCATCAACGTATCCCATTGCTTGGCAATGTTTGGGGACAGATAGCAGATCATGAACTTATACTGTAAAAAGCACTGGGAAAAGGATTGTTCCCTGGGATACGCCAAAGGCAAGGGAGGAGGCTTCAGATGAGCTGTTGCCTATCCTCACCATTTGTTTACGATGCAATAGGTAGCTTTTGAACCATTAAATGGCATCATTAGAAACACCTGCAGCTTGAAGTTCTAAGAGAAGAAAGTCATGCCAAACACTGCCAAAAGCTTTTGCTGTATCCAATAGGATAATGACTGATATCTTCCTATTGCAATTACCCTTCCTCAGTTTCCAAGATATCACAAATTGTTGAGCATGTGATCAACATTAACACTTGAATATATTACCTATCATCAAGAGGGGTTAATCCTTCAGCTGGTTCTTCTCTTCAAGGTAGTGACAGATTCCGCATGCAATGCCGTTTACAGTCTTTGGAGGACACCTTTCTCCATACTTTTTGGCTGCTTCCATTACAAATTTGCTCAGCCACTAGTTCAAAGACAATGCATCCATTTCTGTGATTGGAGTTGAGAGTACTCTAAGCTTTTGCACATCATAACCTTTAAACATGCCTCCACAATCCAAAAAGCGGCACTTGAACCTTTCATGCAGTTTAATTTGCCGTTGCTTACAAATGGTCACAGCCCATTTGTTGTTGTATTTTGTTGAGGTGGGAATGGCTTTATCGACTAAAACTTCTTCCACAACCATTTTTGGCTCCCTAAACCAAAACACTCAGGCTTTGCACATGCTGTAATACCAAATTGTGAAGTACAATAAATCATGCACATGACAGGATTGTAAAAGAAAAATGCCAAAAATGCAACACTGAATATTTCTGTATTGTTTCCTTTGAGAATCCATATTGTGCTTCGTTATTCATCAAGGGTTCCAAACACCTCGAAACAGTAAAAGCACTCTGCCTTCAGCATCATGTTTTCATCTGTTTCTCTGTGTTTGGAACCCCTGATAAAATACTCACACTCGTTTTTGATCTGTTACATGAACATCACACCCATCAAAACACTAATCATAGACCTCAGCCATTTCTCATTGTATTTTGAAGGGGTGGAGGAGGATGTAGACACCCTCCAATCAAAATCATTGTATGTGAGACTTGTTTACAAATTTTGGGAAAGCCAATGGCTATGGAAAAATACAATAAATTTTTGTTAACACAGAAACCTTTCAGCTAGACTTGGAGAAAATTAGGCCTCCAATCAAAATCATTGTATGTGAGACTTGTTTACAAGTTTTGGGAAAGCCAACGGCTATGGAAAAATGCAATAAATTTTTGTTAACACAGAAACCTTTCAGCTAGAGAAAATTAGGCACCAAATTGAGAGAATTTCAGTACAAAATACTGTGCAGGATCTGTTTAGGTCGGGACACTCTAGGCGACAAATCGCTGCAACACGTCGCAGAGCCTACTCGCTCAATGAGCACTGCCTCCGAATCTTTTCGTTGCACATTGTTGATTTTGCATGCGGGGAATGTGAACTAGTTTACCACATGTTCAGTCGTCATTTTGAACGAGTTCCTGAGGTGTCGTGGGAAGATAAATGACGCACTCTCATTGGTGAATTTGTATTTTGTCGCAGCGACATGACACCGCTCTGTACATACGGCGCGACAACGGAGTTTTCAGTCATTTTGTCATTTGTCGCTGGGATCAGTCGCACGAATTCAAACCAGTTTGAATTCGTGCGACTGATTGCAGCGACAAAATTCTGTTGCAGTGACAGCGATTTTTACAAAAATTCACCATGTCACACGAGGCGAATTGTTGCAGCGACAAGTCTCTAGTGTGTCCCGACCTTTATGCTAATGATATGCTCTTTAAGTTTAAAATGGTTGATTCTCTGTTATGTTATTTTTGTGGAATGGAAGTTGAGACATGAGTGTATTTCTTCTTCTACTGTGCGAGAGTCCACACTATAGGATGAATTAGGCTCTAAACCCAACTTCCACAAGATTACTCTAGCTCTTGTTCTTTTGATGTTAAGGCCCTTCTTCTTGGACTCTATTATGGAGATGACAGCAGAGTACAAGTTAATTATCTTTAGTTATCTTTGGAACTAAATATTTAATATTCCGAGTAAAAGTTAACAAAAGCACTCACTGTTCTCATGTGTTACCATTATAAATTTCAGAAAACGTGTCAAATCGAGCATTATGTTGCATTGCAAGGAAAAAAAACTACAACAAACTGGAAGTTTACCATAATAAATGACAAGCTCTCCTTTCCCTCATGGAGCAATAGCTATTACCCTCGTAAACTTGGAAACTGTAAATTGTGAACTGCAAACTGCGACTGCCCTAAGTGTAGTGTAGGGTTGGGTAGTGTAGTGTGGTGTCCTGTTCTGTCGTCTATTGTCGTTTATCGTGTAATGTAGGGTAATCATATATAGTGTAGCATAGTTCATGGCTAGTGTAGTATCTGTTTGTGTAGCATACCCTGTGTAGTGGAGTAAAGTTTTTGCTTAGGTGCATTTTCTTTTCCTTGTGCGTACTTCTTCATAAAAAAAAGCCAGCCAATAGGATAATTTTCCTTCTCTCAAAAGACAGGTTTTGGGGGGTTTCCTGGCAGGTGCTATTTTTTAATTCAACTGATTAGGCTGTTGAGTGGGATTCAAAATGTTTTCCGGTATTCAGTATTCATCTGTTGTTGTTGCTCTTTTGCTGTATTCTCATTTGTTCGATTTGGAGAAAAACAATAGGAAAGGCATGTTATGTTTATTCAAAAAGTTGATGATGATAACTGCAAGACTTTTTCCTTCTTGTCAATGGAAAATTCCACCTGCCCAAAGCTCAGTGGACAAGATCACAGAAAAGTGCTGTGGTCCAGTTTTGGAGAAGGAAGGAACTGTGTAGTCTTGGATAAAGAAAGTCCAATGCTATATTTCAATGGAAGGAAGATGGAGGGTTCAGGAGTTTTTGCAAAAACATTTGAAGAAAGCAAATCGGCTGGTTGCAGAAAGCTAAAACATTGATCATACTGAAAGAAATGATTATGAAGTGTGGTTTTAGAAATCAACTGACGAAATGATCCTCGCACTTGCTGGACAATTTAAGCAATTGTCTCACATGCACTTGAAAAGTTCAAGTGACTCCAACGGGATTCGAACCCACGACCTCTGCGATGCCGGCACAGTGCTCCTACCAACTGAGCTATGAAGCCACACAGTTGAGAGCAGGTCAATTTGCTGGGCTCATGCGTGTTTTCCCGTGAAAGGAATGGATGAAAGAAATGATTATGAAGTGTGGTTTTAGAAATCAACTGACGAAATGATCCTCGCACTTGCTGGACAATTTAATTTATTTTCCTTTAACGGGAAAACACGCATGAGCCCAGAAAATTGACCAGCTCTCAACTGTGTGGCTTCATAGCTCAGCTGGTAGGCGTCGCAGAGGTCGTGGGTTTGAATCCCGTTGGAGTCACTTGAATTTTTCAAGTGCATGTGAGACAATGGCTTAAATTGTCCAGCAAGTACGAGGATCATTTCGTCAGTTGATTGATCGTACTATAGTTATGCAGGAATTACTGAGCAATAGGTATGACAAGTTACTTCAAATAACATTACCGGTAAATATTGTGGTACAATGCAGCATTTAAAAACAAAGCTTTATAAAAGCACACAAAGTACAGTTGCAATACCAGATTTATTTGGTTTTTTATTTTGAGCAAAGAGCCAGCTGAGCTTGGCGGGAGGAGTTTGTGGGTACATTCTCTCTATCTTGGATGTATTCAGTTGTTATCTCTGGCTCCTACTTAGTGGGATACACCACTGAGTCATCTTCAGAATGATCAAGGCCTGGAATTTTATGGCATCAGAAAATGCTTCCAAGAACTGAAAAGTTCGAAGAATTTGAAGTAGGCATTCGCAGCAACAGTTGCATCACAAAATGACGTGTAACTTGCTTGCTGTGAAGGGGAAAAAACTACCATGAAGCTACTGCAGAATCCTTAACAAAGACAAGAAAGAAGAGCATCTTTAGAAAAATATGATACTGACAGTTGTCCTTCAGAATCTCTAAAAACCTATCTAAACACCATATGGCCACAAAAAATGTTAGGAAAAGGGCCAAGTCTCACAACCAAAAGCTGAAGAAACGGATGATGGACAAGAGTGAAATAACATGAGATATTTAGTTGATTGGTTTGGTTAAGTGCCAAGAAGCTCCAGATATCATGGATGGTTCCCCATCATGAACAAAGCCTTCTCCTTGTTTTCTCATTCATTTAATCACACGCTTGTGTTGAATTAGCTCCAAGTGGGCATCTGTTATGTGTTTTTTTTTCAAATGTCATCGCTGTGATGAACTTGTGAGTTAGAGTGCAGTACTTAAACTTCTTATCATTCTTTTGGTTTATTGCTTGGGTTAAAACTTTCAGCAAAGTAATATTCCATGATAATCATGGAATAAATAAAGAAAATTAACATATAATTACCAGTTGAGTCTCATCCATTAGTGGTGCACTGGTAAAATAAGTCAATGCAAATATTTGCTGTGGTCTGAACCATCACATAACTTTATTGCCTGGATCATAACCATGGTGGTGCATATTAATGTTTTTCTGATGTAGTGATTTAACTTTTTCAGCAGGAGACATATGAGGGTCCTACAGTGGAAGCCGTATCTCCCTCAGCACCAGGTATGCAGTAGTGCAAGACTTGCTATTTACCAGAAACTGACTTTGGAGCAACTACAGAATACAGGGCCAGCACATGCAAATTAGTTAGAAGCTTTTGTAGAACGAGACACACAACAATGGGAGCTTTTGTTATTCAATGGTATGGAAATAAGTGGCCCTGTATTCTGTAGTTAAGCCCTGACTTTTGCAGTCCTTTATGCACTTATTGAAAGGGTTAGTTTTTTCAGTCATCTTATTGATAAAAGGTTTTCATTAAGGTTCCAAATACCGAGAAAGGGGGAGTGGTTTTATTGTTTCAAGGTGTTTGAAACCACCGATGAAAGGCAAAGCACAAGGGAACGCGGCTCAAACTAGTGTAGGAAATCAGTCTAACTGACTGTGGTCTAACGCAGTCTAACTGTGTGGCTTCATAGCTCAGTTGGTAACACAGTCTAAGTGTGTGGCTTCATAGCTCAGTTGGTAAGAGCACTGCACCAGCATCGCAGAGGTCGTGGGTTTGAATCCCGTTGGAGTCACTTGAATTTTTCAAGTGCACATAAGAGACAATTGCTTAAATTGTCCAGAAAGTGTGAGGATCATTTCTTCAGTTCATGACTGAAAACAATAGTTCATGAAGAGGCACACACAATGGGTGATTGTGTGTTTGTTATTTGGTAAAGGAGATTAAAATTTATTCTGGGTGAGTTGTAAAGGTAGAATTGTTAAGAATATTTACATAACACTGCATGATGAAACTCGAGACTGGATGAGGATGATTTCGCATCCCCAAGATGCCAAGATTTTTGCTGAGTGACACCATTCCATCCCCAAGTAAGTATAAAAACAAGTGTGCTGTGAACATTTTTTGCAGAATGGCAGAGGTTAAGACAGGTTAAAGTTTGGGTTTTAGATTGCACTGGGTTTTTAAGGACCATGATTTACCAGATGCCAATCGAATAGTATCCCTTGATGCATTTTTCTAAGTATGTCGTGCATATTGAAGTTATGGTGGATCGTAAGATGAAATAACACCGTTTTCTCCTCTGTGTATTTCTTATTTTTATTGGAGCAAAATGTAAGAGAAGTGTGTTATTTAGTTCTTTCACACGATTTCATTGGTTTGCAAGTGTTCAAAAGCACAGCCTTCTTATATCCTTTAGTTTGAGTGTTCAGTTACCCACAAGAAGGTATTATATATATTCTGTTTGTTAGCTTCACACCAGCAAAACAAGGACTCAATTTGTTTTTGGATAAAGAAGTACCCAGGAGTACCCACATTTTTATGACTTTTTTGGCAATCAAAGTTTACTGAAATTTTATATGGTACATGCTATACCAATGTCATGACTAAGAGTGTGTGTGGCAAGCGCTTTAGGCCCCAATCCCTTGGGCACTTTTGACAGCGCTTGATTACCATTGCTATCACCTTTTAAATTCAAAATGAGTGTTTTCGATGGCACTTTGAAAAAAAAAAAAAAACACCACCGTGTCTACATAACCCTGCACCCAGGGAAGTGTTTTCAGGACACTAGATACCGGGCAGTCAGAATATCATAACCCTGCCTACATAACCCTGCACCCAGGGAAGTGTTTTCAGGACACTAGATACCGGGCAGTCAGAATATCACTTCTACAGGTAATACTTCTACAGGTAATTTTCACATTTCGTTTATCTGAGTATAGTCACATACATGTCCTAAACAAATATTGACTATTCTCAGAATAAAGAAATGAGATATTTTGTGAAAATTAAGTGATATTCTGACCACCAGTATGTAGTATTTTGAAAACACTTTATGGCTGCTGGGTATATGTATACACTACGTAGACCACTAAAAACAATGCAGAAGCAAAATATCGTTTGCCTCGGTCTGTAAACATTCATGTAACATGCAACAGTTTATTGAACATTTCACAGAACAATGATAATTTATTTTATGAACTGATTCATATCAGCACAGGTCTTCTTACTGCACCAAATAACAATCTCAGGGATGAGAGTTCTTTTTCCTTTGTTCACTTTTTTCAACGGCTGGTTGGAACTCGCAAAACATGTGTGATACTGAAATTCTCTTTGAGAAGACAGTGATTATAAGCAAAGTCATGTCATTATTCTCAAAAGCAGAAGCTACAGAATCCAGGCAAGTTTTGAAACATGGCAGACATTCTGATGTTAACTTTGCAGGACATGAAATACTGATGATGTCATGTGTGCAGTGATAATATAACATCAAACAAAATGCATCCTCTGATACTATTTGACATCATCTGATGATTCACATAAGGTTACAGCTGTGAGTGCAGATATTGCTCGTATGGATGCTCTATCGCTGAACTATTGGTTGTCCGAATTTGTGTTGGAGGGAGCTAAAAAGTCTCTAGAAAGATACCCTCCCAGGAATGTATATGGAATTATTTGTGCCCTCAGGTGTTGTTAGTTAAGGAGGAATTATTATGTTAATTAGCATTAAGATTGATGAATATTGACGTTTCTTGATCGGTTTTTGAACTAATAAAGTTATCTTGATTGGTATGTTCATTGGGTATCAATGTACATGCATCAGACCTTATTGACACAACCCGATTGGGTCATCAGCTCATGAATTATTAATAAGTTTTAGAATGTTGTGGAGGAGATGTAGTGGCTTATTAATGCTAAAGTCTTATCTGCTATATGAGCATAATTATGTAAACCATCACCTGTTTTTTTCTGCAACAAATTGGCAGATGCTGGTAACAACACTGTTCTGGGGGGATAACATTCTGTGGAGGGTTTCGTTATGGTACAAACTTAGAAAGCCAGTAAACCAAAGACAAGACATTCATATCAGTAAAGATGTGTTCAGCAACTGAACCAAATAGGAATCGTAATTTTGAATAATTGGTTAGGGTTTAGGAATTCCCGTACCATTTCCAAGTTTTTGAAATATCCTTTCAATTGGGTGTCACAAATAAAGAAAGACAAAAATATTCAAGAATTTTCACATATTGTCAGTGACTTGCTGGTTGTGGAAAATAGCGTTCATATGATAATTTGCTTGTTCAGAAAGGGTGTCATAGGTGTTATCACAATGCTCTGGATCATTGTTTAATGCTAACTACAACTTCAAAGTTTAATTTTTGATTTCAAAATTGTTTACTCTCATCTGCAATTACTGTATGACGGAAAGCAAAATCAGTGAATGAAGAGGTGAAGTTGGTGGAAAATGTTGTCTCCAAAATCGTGTGCTCTTGACCCAATGCCTTCAACTTTGGTCAGCCAATGTGATGTCCTACTTCCTGTACTAACAAAATTAATTGATATGTCAATTTCCTGTTGTCTGGAATTAGGCCCTAGTTTTAACGTTGCTTAAAAAACGTGGCCTTGACATTCTCTTCAATAATTTTTTTCTGGTTAGTATTTTACCATTTGTTTCAAAGTTGACAGAGTCAGCCGTCTTTAACCAAACTCATAATTACATTTGCATGAACAATCTTTACCCTGCCAATCAGTCATCTTATAGCAAGAATTAAAGCACAGAAACAGCCTTGCTGAGAGTCAAAATGACATCTTGTTAAACATGAACAAACGGCACGTAACACTACTGGTTTTATTAGATCTAAGTGCGGCATTTGATACTGTGGATCATGATGTTTTACTCAAAGTTTGGTATATCTGGAGCGGCACTTGAATGGTTTTGTTCCTACCTTAATGGTAGATCTCAGCATGTTATGGTCCAAGGAAATTTATCTCAGAGTTTGAATTTGTACTGCGGTGTACCACAGGGCTCGTGCCTTGGGCCATTGCTTTTCACGACTTATGGAAGCAAATAGTTATTGTTTGTTGTTATCAACGTGCACCTTTCAACGGTTCACTGCTATGCCGATGACGTGCAGTTGTATGTGTCTTTCAGTCCAAACAAAAGCACTGGGCAATTTGAGGCTGTCACTGCTATTCAGCACTGTCTGGATGATATACGTAATTGGATGACCAATGATAAACTACTACTCAGTGACAACAAAACAGAATTCCTAATTATTGGTACCAAGCAAGAACTAGCCAAGGTTAATGTTGATCATGTTTTAATTGGAGACTGTCATTAGACCAAAACGGGTACTTAGGAACTTGGGTTGGTTAGATTCTACTTTTTCATTGAATTCACATGTAAATAAACACTTGTTCCAATGCTCCAAAGGTAAAGTTGTCAGGACGAATTTAATGTCTGAGATGTTAAAGCTGTCTGGTGTAAAAACGGGATGCAAAAATGAAGATGACCTTACAGCAGAAAACAAGATTTTTCTGAAAAAAAGGGCTGGGTTCTATTTTCGGGAGATACTGGACCCGAGTAAACTTGGCGCCAAACTTTAAGCGCATGAACACACGAAAAAAGCACAATTTCAGTGGCTAAAATATATTGTTTGATGCCCTCAAGAAAGATGAGATGCAAACCTTTTGAAGAAGAAAAATCAGTTGAGGAAGTGGATGATTCAAGCGGTTGATGACCATAGCACTTGGATTGTGCGTGGTGGCATCCAAGAGACCAAGGAAACAACGCAGAGCCGATGAACACAGGAGTTCTTCATGGTGGAGAGATGGATGCTGAAATTGGAACAATGGAGCTTTGTTCAGAACTTGCATCCAAAGAAGAGGCACTTGAATTTAATGGTTGCTTGCTCTCTTGGCGTATCATACCAGTAGCAAGCTTAATTTCTTCAGCCTTGTCCCCCTTCTCACTGTATTCACTATCTTCACTGTTGTCGTCACTACAAACAATGTCCTCTCCCTTGGTTGCAACCTTTAGTTCTCTGTGTGTTTCGGAGAAAATTGGGTCGATAATGACAAACCATTCAGGTTCATCTATGGCTGATTTTCCACTGCCAGATTTTGCCCTGTGGGTGAACTTTCTCCGCTGCTCTTTCAACCATTTATATTTAGCCCACAGCTTGACAACTGATGTGTTAACTGCCTTCTCTTTTCCTTTCTTTGAACTAGGTATGTTCTCCGTCAGATGAGCATTGAGCTCCTTCTTGACAGCTTCAAAAATAGGAACATTGGCAGACTTTTTAACTGCCAGTCTCCAAACTGAATGCAAATTCATTTTGATCGTCTGCAAGAACCGATGCAAATTCTTTAAGTTCAAGGTTTCTCCACTTTCTTCCCTGAGCCTCCTTTGAGTTCTTCTTGGCCGTGATGTTGCTTGGAGTGTAGCTTCGATTTCAGTACTAAAAATGCACTTGCCCCAGTCGTCTCTGGACAAATAAGGGCTAAATTCATCCCGTTTAGGGTGATCTGCTTTTATACTGGACAGATTTAACATCTGAGATGTTAAAGTTGTCCGTTAAGTGCATCTCAAAGATGCACTTAAAGGAGGACGTTAAAGTCGTCAGATGTTAAATGCGTCTGTCGTATTTACCGTTTTTATACTAGATGTTAAAGTCGTCTTGATACGGCTTTAATGTCTTACACAACTTCAGCGTCTCTAGCATAAAAGCCGGCAATCTTGAGGAAGCTGGCAAATATAATTTACACTCTGATTGTGATGGGCTGCTACTAAACCCTGTAAAATTCAAGACTTCAACAACAAAAGGAGATCGCTCTTTTACCGTTGCTGCTCCTAAACTATGGAAATCATTATCCTTTGTGATTAGGAGTAGCCCCTCAGTTGCATCTTTTAAGAAGACACTCGAGACATTTATTCCAGAAAGCTTTTATATAATTTTATGTGCTTTTTAAACTTGGTTTTGTGCATTTTGTACAGTTTAAGTGGTCTATGTAATTTTTATGATTTTAGTATTGACATATTTTTTAATCTTTTATTTTTTAAGAGCTGATGAAAATAGCGAATATTGATATTGGCACTATATAAGTTTTATTATTATTATTATTATGCATGCAGCATTATTAAAACACTACACATTTCTACATATTTCTAATATTGCACTGGACAGTGCCGGTCATGTAAATGAAAGGTGTCCAGTGATATCAGGTTAAATAAAAGTAAAATATAAGTTTTCACATAGTAACCATAGGATATAGTTAAAGGACAGTGATTGCAACAGTAGTTAACAACCTTTTCTTTGTTTTGTACTAAACAATTTTGTTTTTTTGTGTGCGTGTTTTGTTGCCTGCTCATGTTTCAAGAGTGAAATGACAATTATTGTTTCACAGTCAAACAGAATCAAATCAATTTACCTTAATCCAAGGAGGGTTGTGTAAGGCGAAAATCTCACCAAAATCAATTAGGATTGGTCGAAAAGGAGAGGCCCAACACGGAATGCAATGTTGTCATGAGGTAACTTGATTTGATAGTGAAATAATTGTGATTTTGGTCTTAACAGTATATGTGACCCCATTTCTTTCCTATACAAAGCTTTGTAGTTCAGGCAGTTGTAAAAATAATCTCTCTTACCTGTGAAGGAGACTGTTGTAATGCAACACTTCAGTTAGACAAACACCAGGGACTTGGCACAACGAAAAGCTTGTGCAGCTTCTTGTTGTTCAGTGGTTTAAATGGTTACTGGCAAGCATTTCATAAATGTACAACTATATGATTAAAATATTAACAATTAAAAACGTCAGTCTTAAAACAGCCCTTAGAAAGTACAGCCTCTGTGTTTCTCATGTCATATTCAAAAGATCTAAATATAACATAATTATGTTTGAACATCAAAATTGATATGCCCCTTGAGGCATTGAAGAAAAAAGCATAAATCTGAAGTCTCCCACCTATACTCAAGGGGCAAAAGATCTAATTTAACTGAATGTTCTGGATAACTTATGGTGCATTTCAAACTGAATTTACCTCGATTGAAAATGATCATCTGGGTGACTGGAGTCCTGAGAAGGACTGTTGTTGTTGACTGACGTTTCGACAACCTGTGCGGAAGCCATCTTCAGAGTCAAGTGATCGATTTTAGTCAGTCGAAAATTCAAAAACCCTGGTGAGCGATTCGATTGGTCAAAAGGTGGAGTAGCCGTTAGTAAACCCGAAATGTGATTGGCTGTTAAGACGTGAGCGGAGATAGTTACGTAAATAGAGTGATAAACTTGCATAATGAGCTACTGTTTTCGGTTGAGTAATCGTTTGTAAGGTGCGGGGAGAGGTTGGCAACGATTTAGGGTAGTTCGTTCTAAGTTAGTAAACCAGCTTTCGAGTGTAATCCGTTGGTAGTAGTTGGTAGTGTAGGTAATGCAGGTAGCAGAGTCCCAGTCGATAGTGTGGCTTGCTTTCAAGTGGTGTTCGGCAATGTTGTTGTTGAGGTCACCTTTTTAGTGGCTCGTTTGTGTTTGTTTAGTCGCGTGGTTAAGTTCCTGCCTGTGTCACTGATATACGTGGCCTGGCAGTCGGAGCATTTGATCTTGTAAATGGCTCCTGGTCTGTTTTCAGGTTCGTCTTTGTCTTTAACGTTAGTGAGTAAGCGTCGTAAAGTGAACTTGTGTGCAACACGGATGTTGTAAGGTCGTAGTATGCGTGCTATAGTTTCGGAGGTGCCGCGTATGTAAGGTATGGTGGCTGTAGTGGTGGATAAGTTGTTAGAGCTGTCGTTCTGTCTGAATTTAGTTGCATGTCATTGGACTTGTTCAATGACCATAATTTTGCCTCTAGCATAAGGAGATCAAACTTACAATGCATACTCTAATTGCAGTTGAAGTAAAGGTTTGTAAAGAAAAAGAATCAGCAGTCCTTTTGATTGCATTCAGTTTTTCAAGTTCTGTAAAGGATTCCAAGCATTTTACTTGCTTTACTGATAATCAAAGCAGTGATTTTTCCATTACAACCAAGATCTTTCTCAGGTGTTACAACCTTGATCTGTGACCCATTTAGAATGGTCTTCTTCGTAATGACAAGGCAATTGCACATAGTAGAGTTAGTTGCACTTAGTAATGTTGGTTTTCGAGAAGAGGGGTACGGGAGTACCTGAAATGTCTTGAAGCAGAGAAGAATCAACAACAAACCCAACTTATCTGAGGCATGAAGTCTGCATATCAAACTTAGGCTTCATTGGTGGGAGGCAAGTTCCCTCACTGGGCTACCCCTGCTTGACTAATAGAACATTTTACATGTAATCAGCTGCTAGCATTGCTGTTCATAAGAACTGTAATTGTTACTCTAGGTTTTGAGTTAAGTGCAGATAAAGATGATGGAGATAAGAAAGCAGGCATGGATGGAGTGGCTGATGTAATGTCTAAAGATGAGCTGTTGCAAGGAATGGAAAAAGTGGATAGAGAAATTGCACAGGTCAAACAGCAAATCAACAACCTCAAGAAAATGCAGGTTTGTTCTATTCTTTTGGAATCAACTGGCTTGTTGTGTGAAAACACCTAACAGTTATTGAAGGTGTTAGTTAAAGAATTATTGACCATTTTTGAGATGCCCAGCAAAAATTATTATGTAAGACTTATATATATATACTTATAGGCTAAAAGTATGGCCTGCCTGTACTTCTTGGTTAAGTTGACATCTATTGACTGGCCACCTATTTTAATGAGAGAAGATGCAGGCACCTTAGAATCTTTCCAATAGTCTAAATTATTAGACTGGATTTTACCTTTATTACAGTGGTAGACCCAACTTTGACTCTCCCATTTTGTATGGGAATTCCTCAAAGTAGAGTAAACTAGCTGTAATAAAAGATCTCTTGCTAAGCTAATTACTTCTACCTGGGGGTCAGGAGGGCAAGGAAAAAAAGGGGTGTAGGCATAGGAAAGTAAGAAACTTGACAGAGGGTTAACTGTTGTCTACTGGCCTTCAGAATATTATTTGTTGTGGGTTGGAATGTTGAGGGGGAGTTATAATACTTTAAGCATTGTGTGATGACCAACTGAATAAAACAGGTTAGAAGCAAAAGAATAACTGCATTGGTCTGCATTTGGGCATTAAATAGATGTGATATGTGTTATGTACAGATAAAAGACTAAGATGTTTAATTTCTAAAGTTTAAACATCCAGGGGTATGCAAAGATGTTCTGCTGAATAACCTTTGTTCTTAATTGATGTTTTAGAAACAACTGGAGGATGAAGCTTCCAGAGAACCTAATGACTCACAAAAGGAAGAACCTCCTCCTCCTGAACCCAAACCCAAGAGTATTGTGCAGATAATTTATGATGAAAACAGGGTATGTTACCAGAACTTGCTGAAACTTATGAGTAGGAAATGAATGAGCAATGCATCCTATATGCAGTGTAACTGTGGCTATGTGAATAGCTGAGGTATTCAACAAAAAGTGAAAAAACAAAATTTGTCAAAAATTGGGCCTCAAAGGTCAACCAAGCTCGTGAAGGACAAAAGGCCACTTTCATTATCAAAGGTCCCTTTCAATCCAAACTCATGACTGGGTTTAGTTTATAAGGTGTTCCTATAAGAAATAAATGCCAGGGTTGATTGTCTGGTTCAGTTGATTAAAATGTAATGTTACATACAACCTTTCACACAGCTTCATTGTAAATAAGTGTTACCTTCATGAATTCTGTGCGAAATAAAGTATCTATCTATCTATCTATTTACCAGTCTGTCCG
This sequence comes from Astreopora myriophthalma, assembly GCA_014634185.1. Classification (NCBI taxonomy): domain Eukaryota; kingdom Metazoa; phylum Cnidaria; class Anthozoa; order Scleractinia; family Acroporidae; genus Astreopora; species Astreopora myriophthalma. Next base: position 43,227 of record BLFK01000930.1, read on the forward strand.
TCAGTCTGTTCGCCACTTTGAGAAGTGTTAAACCAAACATGTATCAACTTCTGCTTCAAGTGCTGTAATGTGAAGATAATTATGTGTTGCTGCACGCATAGCCAAAATAACTAAGTTGCCTACTGGAAAATGGAGACATTTTATGGTGCTGTACCATGCAATGTTTTGTGCAACTGACCTTGTAATCTTGAGCCTGTGAGTGGATCACAATTTAGGAAAACATGTGCGCTGACATGGAACCTCCCTTAGTACAATGGTACCTTTACTGTGTTTAACTCTTGGTAGAAAGTTTATTTCAGTCTACATGATGTAAATTGTGGACAACATAGTGTGAACACAGTTTTGTGAATTCGTACACAATTTATGTAATGCCTTAGATAAAAAGACTCAGGCTGTGCTATTATTTAACCTAGTAAATAAACCGAGTTTTATAATTTAGGAGAACAAAAAAGTAGTAATTAGTCGGGTAACTCTTTAAAATGTATTCTATCCCATCTGGCTTTGAATTAGGGCATGAAGCTGGTCAACCACAATATAAATTGTGGACAACATAGTGTGAATACATTTTTGTGAATTCGTACACAATTTATGTAATCCCTTAGATAAAAAGAGACAGGCTGTGCTATTATTTGACCTAGTAAATAAACCGAGTTTTATAATTCAGGAGAACAAAAAAGAAGTAATTAGTCAGGTTACTCTTTAAAATGTATTCTATCACATCTGGCTTTGAATTGGAGCATGAAGCTGGTCAACCAAAATATTCTATGGACAATTAGACCAGGTCTTTTTGGCTTTCTTCAGTGTGGTTTCAAGCTGTTGGCCATTACTTTCTGAAAGTTTTCCTCTGTAGATGAACACTGTTGCATGACAATGTATCAATGAATCAAAAGTGAAGAAAAGTCAGTGATGTGCTGTAATAAGTTATAGAAAGCCTATTACATAAGATGTGTGTGATTCCAAGTGTTGAATAAAGGTGACTAGTATTCAGGTGAGTACCTTTGTCATATTATTGTTGTTAAATTGTCATTGTCATTATTTTAACAAATGGGGAAATGACAGAGTGCTCAGGTTTATTGCAGTACATGTTAGCACTTATGTCCAGAAATGCACACAATTGCAAACATAACAACCGTGCGAAGAAAACATACTGAAAATAACAATTATAGCAAAAATAACGAAAATGACAAATTAGGGGAGTGACACTGGCAAATATAACAAATCATTGAAAGACAGCAGGGAAAGGGATTTGTTATACTTGCCAGTGTCGCTCCCTTGATTTGTTATTTTCGTTATTTTTGCTATAATTGTTATTTTTGGTGTGCTTTTTCGCACAATGGTTATATTTGTTATTTGGGGATTGCGTGCAAAACACAAATTTCCTCTCTGTTAAATCTTTAATTTTGTCCACAGAAAAAAGCAGAAGCTGCTCAAGCAAGATTGGCAAAGCTAGGTTTCCCCCTCCCTGGAGGAAAGGTATGTTTATTTCTCTGAAAATAGTTGTAGCTGAAGCAGATCACCGAGGGTTGTCCAATACACCCGACCTGAGTCATATCTTCTAGGAGAGCAGTCGAATCATCTCAGCGGAAGTCGATTTGCAGGACACTTAGAAAAAATACAGCAAGACAGCAAGAGGATACTCAAGAAAATATTGATGATTCGACTCGAATCAAGTCGAATCGACTTGAGTCTTCTGGCATTCAGTCAAATTGTTTTAGCGTAGGTCGATTTGAAGGACACTTAGAAAAAATTACAGCAAAAACGCAAGAGGGCACTGTAGAAAATATTGACTATTTCACAATAACAAGACAATATTTTGCATACCCTTAACTCACTTCTCCTGTCTTTGGATTTGCACATTTATGGAGGATCTCAATTCCGGCTCTTGCGACCTGACTTGCTGTGATCAACTCTTAAGAAGACGAATCAAGTTGAGTCATTTCAAGTCGATTTGAGTGGTCAGCATGTTGTGAGCTGCCTTCCTCATTTACGGCCCCACTTCTGGTTCTTGCGAATCGTCTTTTACACAGTAGAATCGTCAACTCCATAAGATGAATGGACTCAGTTCAGGTATATTGGACATGAGTGAGATCACCACCATTTAGAGTCCAAAGCTGAGGAAAGATGAGTCAAACTGAGTGGATACTGTTACATGTAGTAACCCAACTATTTGCTTTTGTCCTCCATCCTAATGGGGGAGAGGGCATGGGGTTAAGAGTTCAGTACCCCTCATTTCTGGTACCGTGGTCTCTGACTTCCTAGGGTTGACTGTTCCTTTTTGTCATGACTCCCACATTTTTCCAAGTGCATGGTTTGTATAATCTTGAAAGGGTCTTGAATTTTGGTAGTCGTCTTGAGAAGTCATTGAATTTCATCACGGTCCTTGAAATACATCTTGAAAAGTCCTTGAAAAGTCCTTGAAAAGTACTAATTTGTTGTTTTCACTTACCATTTCTGAGAAATTAACTGATTTTACTGAGTGAAGTTAGTTGGAGTTGTGGTCTTTAAAAAGGTTGCCAAAATATTTTGGTATCATTGTTGTGAACAATATCGTATTTCTGGCTTATGCCAATATAAGTTACATACCTCCCACCCCCTCGTA
>BLFK01000930.1:48325-53325 GCA_014634185.1 Astreopora myriophthalma
ATTTGCATTATAATGTAGCACTCACATTTAAATGATAAGGAAATACTTGGAATAAAACGTTTTATTACCAAAGGATTTGCATGGGCTACAACTTTGAGTTAGCTGATTTGGTCTATTAGTTTCTTGTAAACTAGAAACTAGAATGAAAGACACATGAAAAATATTGTTATTATTATTGTTGTTCTTGTTATTGTATTGTTGTTAAATAAATGTGATTCTGTATTTCAAATGTTTTTTGTGTACCTAATATGTAAGTGTCAGTCAAATGGTCAGTGACTGATGTCATTTTACAAATGTAACAGACAAGTGTGGTCAACCAGGGCTGAACTGTAAATGACTCAATTGAGTGTTTTAGGTCTTAATAAGGGTGCAAAGTTCTTGAAAAGTCATTGGAAAAAGTATGTGGATTTTTTTGGGTCAGAAGATGTACAAACCATGCAAATAGCTTTAACTCTGCATTTGCCATGTCCTCTCCCTTTTCCCTCGTTCATTCCATTTTCACCAGTATCCTCCCTGCACTCTTTTCTCCCAGGCTCCTCCAGCAAGCATCCCTGACCACTGTCCATTAATTTGAAATCGCAAATGGTGTTTCCTAATGCTTTGCCTTTTTTTCCTCCTTTGTGGCAGCTATTGTACAATCAGCCTTCTGATCTTCCATGCTATCACGAGAACCTGAGAAAGTGAGAGAATATATATTATATACAGACAAGTCTTACTTTTGAAAAGAGAGCCTTTAGTTTTGATTTTGAAAGTACTAGACGAAGTACTGGAGGAAGTACTGCTCTTAAGAATAATTGTATTGTATGGTATGGCATTCAAGATGTTGACAATATATGGATAAAGTAGTTATCTTGAAAGTTAATGTTTTTGCATTGCGGTTTTACCTTAAGTATAACCTAGAGGAGCACTTAATGGTAACACTTAGTGGTACCCATGGAAAAAGTGGCCTACAGTAGTTAGATAAAATTGCAGAATTCAAGCCATTTTTTGCATTTAAACAAAGAAGCTAATTCTAAGTAATAACAGTGTATTATCATTTTGTCTCACCGTGTAGTCACTTGACATGTAGATTGCAAGATCGTAAATTGACTACCAGGTAATCATTCATGTTGTGCCAATATTGAAGTTGGTGGCACTCCAAAGGATGATCCAAAGAGCATGCTGAGAAGTAATAAATATATGTACCTCGATTGAAAATGATCATCTGGGTGACTGGAGTCCTGAGAAGGACTGTTGTTATTGACTGACGTTTCGACAACCTGTGCGGAAGCCATCTTCAGAGTCAAGTGATCGATTTTAGTCAGTCGAAAATTCAAAAACCCTGGTGAGCGATTCAATTGGTCAAAAGGTGGAGTAGTCGTTAGTAAACCCGAAATGTGATTGGCTGTGAAGACGTGAGCGGAGATAGTTATGTAAATAGAGTGATAAACATGCATAATGAACTACTGTTTTCGGTTGAGTAATCGTTTGTAAGGTGCGGGGAGAGGTTGGCAACGATTTAGGGTAGTTTGTTCTAAGTTAGTAAACCAGCTTTCGAGTGTAATCCGTTGGTAGTAGTCGGTACTGTAGGTAACGCAGGTAGCACAGTCCCAGTCGATAGTGTGGCTTGTTTTCAAGTGGTGTTCGGCAATGTTGTTGTTGAGGTCACCTTTTTTAGTAGCTTGTTTGTGTTCGTTTAGTCGCGTGGTTAAGTTCCTGCCTGTCTCACCAATATACGTGGCCTGGCACTCTATTTACATAACTATCTACGCTCATGTCTTCACAGCCAATCACATTTCGGGTTTACTAATGGCTACCTCACCTTTTGACCAATCGAATCGCTCACCAGGGTTTTTGAATTTTCGACTGATCTAAATCGATCACTTGACTCTGAAGATGGCTTCCGCACAGGTTGTCGAAACGTCAGTCAACAACAACAGTCCTTCTCAGGACTCCAGTCACCCAGATGATCATTTTCAATCGAGGTATGTTACTCCTGGGTTCAAACCATTTTCTTAATAAATGTATGCTTTTCAAGGATTTAATTAATATCTTTAAAATAGGATATTTTTGTCACCCAAACACTTTTGTCCAAAACTATGTACTGAGATCTCTTTGACGTGGATGATATGTCTCTACCATACCCCTATCTTTGATCCTACGTAGGTCTTCTAGTTTCCTTGATATGCACTTAATTGCATTCACAAGGAATCTTGCAGACTACATCAACTTAGCCAGATCAGCAGTGTTTCGGCCGACTGAAAACTTTAATCTTTACTCAATAACTACTAACGTACAATATGTTAATGCTGGAACGCATGAAATTACTTAACTTCTTATCAAAAACCTTATTCATTAACACGCAGTCCATTCGTTAACACCATAACAAATGCCTCAATGGAGGAATGTAGGATCAGACAATTGTGATACAAATGGTTTAATGAACTAGTTGACCTCATTGCCGGATGAAGACTAGCAGTGAGCAGTTAAAACATCACAATCTACATCTTAAGTGACTACATTGTGAGACACCATAACACACCATAATATTATTGTGACTGCCATGTTGACAGACCACAACCTTTTTGTTGGATTCCAGCCAATAGTCTTGAGGCAATTGGTTTAATTTCTGTCACTTCTTACAGCCAGCGTTCAGATAATTCATTATAAATTTTGCTGCCCTATGCAGAGTCCATGTTAAGTTGTATATTCCTTATACCAGATTGAAGGGCCAGTAACTGGCTGAAGTAACGAAGATGAACTTGAACAAGAGCTACAAAGACAGCCTTGAGGGCATTTCCTGTCTTCTCCCCCAAACAATTTCTGTTACTGTCAAACTCAGATAATCATGAACACTGAAAGTAATTATCAGTAATGTTGATTGTGTAGTGACCAATCACAGTAAAGTAGATACACAAGAAAACCTCAAAGCCACAAGCTAATTACTGTTGTTGTTTGTGGTTTAGTTTTTTTCACACCTAATTGACTTCTTGAAACACAACATTCCATAAATATAATTATCTAGTGTTCATGGTTTTCTAACTTGCAGTAATAAATCCTACTTTTATGAATTCAAAATATTTCTCCATTTTTGGTTGACTCAGACCCCTGCATAGTTCTAGCTACCTGGCCAGATTCTCTCAAAACAATGCCATTTGTCGAGTAATTTTTCTATTATTGGAATAATGATGTCAATCTTCCAATAATAGGAAAATTGTTGAATGAATGTTGGCACTTCATGCCACAGTGGCTTTGGAGGGTGCCAAATTGGCTGAAAAGAGTAGATTAGAACTTAATAAAGAACATTGTCTTCAAATATTTTGAATGAATAATAAAACAATTATTGAATTTCGCTCCCATATGATATGAAGAATTATGCAAATCTTGGAGGGTGTCATCCACATGTCGCAAGTCACTCGTTATTCACACTTAATATTAATGCAAATTAATAGATTATTTGTTATTGAATATTGATAAGGGGAGGGAAACATTACATGGCATTGGGGCAAAGGGTGCAGTGTCAGAGGATTGTAGCTTTCGATCTGACCACTGCTTCATAGATTTGCCTTGGCAGATAATACACTCCTTGATCTGCATAAATTCATCATATTACACTCAGCTTCATCCACTGGTCATTAAAATAGAGTGTGCTTGCTTTAGTTGATGTATGGTCAATATGATTGTTCACAATGAGTAAACCACTGTGCAGAGGTATTGTTGGCTAGGATTATTTTTATCTCCTTAAAGTGACAGATATTAATTTATTATTACCATTTCAGAGCTCCTGCAGTTAAAGCTAAGTTGATAAAATATTTTCAGTTGAGGAAGCAAGCCAAAGAAGTAAAGGTGCACCATTTTGCTTTTTGCTCCTGTGAATGTACTATTCAGACAAATTGGAGGTCTTAAATCTGTGAATAATGTACTTTAATATTCAAACAAATCAGAGGTCAAGATCAGTCATCATGAAATCTGGCATCGGGACAGCAGATGAGCCATGAGAGAAATGACCTCAAATTAGGGTGACAAAAGCATAGTTGTGAACAAAAGAAGAATTATACAAGCATCTGGTACCATTTTGTTTTTTGAATATAGAGAACTAAGCTAGGCTAAGGGCAGGTGCTTGTTTAAATATATTCTATATTTGAAAGTCATGTGTATCTTTCTGTTTCATTTTGTGTCCACATGAAGAAATATTTGATTAAATTCTGATCACTGTTCCCTGAAAATCCATTAATACCTCCAAATAGTGAAATTGTTTTTGGAGAATTGTCTTGATCAACAGGTTCAATTCGTGTGTTGTCAATGAACAGAATTTGCATTAAAGGGAGCTGGCCCAAAATGTATAAGACAGGAAACGTGTGCAAGTTTCACTAATAACGTCATGGTAATATAGTCTCCTACCACTGAAAATAGGTTATGCTAGGTGAGCTATACAAGGAAATTGTTGAGCATTTTCTTGCAGAATCGTCAGTTGTGTAAAGAGTACAAGACTTTGAAGCAGGCATGGCTCAATAAAATGGAGAGACTTGAAAACAACCCAAAGCGAAAGTAAGTGCAGTTTCTCACATGAAGGTGGTTCCGTTTTTTAATTACTAATGCAGACTTTTTTCATATAGGCACAAGGAAGCTAAGCTCCGAGAATTTTATGAAAAAGTTTTTCCAGAAATTAAAAAACAGAGGGAGCAAACCGAAAGGTTTACACGGTGAGTACCATTTTATTATTTATCTTCAGCTCTGCAGATTCCTGATGTGAAACAAATGTATGGTGTCATGCTTATAGTGATTTTGTGCATTTCTGAACAGTGCTGATTGCAGGTAAGTATTATAATTCCCTGCTCCATGGAATTCTTAAGTCTCTTTGAGACACTACAGGTTGCTATGTATCGGTCTTTTGTGGCATTATTTGAGATGAGTAGCCTACACAGTGATTTCTCAGGATTCTTCATTTTTCAAGAGGGATCCTATTGATCAAATTTCACTATTCTAAATTAGCTGTTAGTTTTTATTGAGTTGTGAAGCCC
>BLFK01000930.1:58325-68325 GCA_014634185.1 Astreopora myriophthalma
AATAATAATTTATTGGAAACGTTTGTGAATAGGGTCTATTCATTCTTGTTATTAACAACCATGTAATTTTATGGCCTCCTTGCCCCAATTTTATAATTACTACGAATGGCACAGCAGCTTATAATATGGTCATGTACATTCATACCACCTGTCTGATAAATCAAGTCTGAACTTTCCTGCAAATCCTAGTGGACCACTGTTGCTACGTTATTGTGTGTTGTGATCATCATTATCATCATTTTTATGACCCAAACTCATGAATCAAATAAAATGTAGCAGTTGGCTGAACAGTTCTTTCACCTTTAAGTTGTTGAAGTTTTGACTGTTTGGTTGAATGAAAGGCGGAGGAGAATGGATTTCTCTCCTCCATTGCAAAGCTAATTGTCCATAATTGGCCCTAGACAAAGAGCTAATGCTTGAAGGGCCAGCCTTACAATCTCTTTCCAAGGAACTTCTAGACGCATCTGATACTTTATCTTGGTGCTTGACTTCTCACTAGTTGGTTTACAAACTTGCCTCTTTAAATCCAATGGTAGACTTTCATTTTTTTTTTGTAGGCCTTATACGGGATCCATTGGCTACTATTAATGAAAGAAGACACAAGAATATATGGTCAGAGAAGGAGAGGCACATATTTAAGGACAAGTAAGATTGAAAGTTTGTTACTTTGTGGCTTTAGACAAGTTCAGCATAGAGAGACTGAAATCATCTTCTTGTGAATGCTCTGCAAACCTCCTCTTACTCTGTAACAGAAATAGATCAAATGAAAGTATAGGATCATTTCACCTGTCATGACTCTTATTATTCTTCAGAAATCATTAGTTCAGACTTGTCTCATTAAAGAAAGTTTGTTTGTGAGAAAGGCATAAAGCTATGCAATCTGCGACACAGTAGGACATGGGGTGGCGTAACTTCACGAAAACGTGATCTTAGCCAATGTGGAAGCAGTACACACTTCATTCATGCTCAGGATTAATTTTCTGAGTTTGGGTAAACTTTCTAAGTATTTATGGGGTGGGGGGAAGACTTAAACAAACTTGCATTTGTTATTTACGAGCAGCATAATGCAAGTGAGTAAACTCATAACCATCTGGAAGGGTTGCTGCAACAGCTCATGCCTATTACTGGGGCCAAAAACTCTTAGTCTCAACATCACGAAGTCGGATTTGATAGAACTGTTGAGAATTGCCACCAAACATCAGCCCTTTCAGTTTGAGGGAAATCTGTACCAACAGGTGGTCGGTGTTGCTATGGGTTGACCTCTGGGACCTCTCATGGCGAACGCCCTCATGTGTAACATTGAGAAACAACTGAAAACAGAGAACAAGTTGCCTGACGTTTACACATGCTATGTTGATGATATGCTTAGCGTAATGCCTGATGTTGAAACAGCCCCAGAATTCCTAACGACGTTGAACAACAGTCATATCATCCTTCTATCGATTTCACAATGGAGGCTTCCCTTTCTGGGAATGGAAATAATTAAGAATGGATGCTGGCACAAAGGTGTACAAATCATTAAACTTATTCCCAAAAAGGACGCTGATCCACACTTTATTAAAAGCTGGCGTCCTCTAACTCTCCTGAACTGTGACCTTAAAATAGCTACGAAAGCCATTGCTAATCGAATAAAGAAGGTTATTCTGAAACATTTTAACAATGATCAGACGGGCTTTCTAAAAGGCAGATTTATTGGAGAAAATATTAGACTGATCGATAGTATTATAAACTATGCAGCAGAACAACACATCCCTGAGTTGTTACTTTTTATTGATTTCGAAAAAGCTTTTGACTCACTCGAGTGGTCATTTGTCAATCGTACGCTTGAATATTTTGGGTTCGGCCCCTCTTTGACAACTTGGATTTGAACGTTTTATAACAACATTGAAAGCTGCGTTTTAAATAATGGATGGTCAAGTAAATTCTTTAAGCTACAAAGGGGTGTTTGGCAAGGCTGCCCTTTGTCGCCCTACCTTATTCATACTTTCGGTTGAAGTCCTAGGGAAAGCTATCAGAGCTAACACTAATATTAAAGGAATCACCGTGAATAATACAGAAATAAAATTAAGCCAATACGCGGATGACAGAACCCTGATCCTTAACGGTAGCCAAGGCTCCTTATCAGCTGCCCTTTATACTATTAAGAACTTGGGTATTTCTTCTGCTCTCAAACTTAATGACAAGAAAACTGAAGCACTATGGATTGGGTAAATGGAGGGTAAGAAAGAAAAACTCTACCCCGAAAAGAATTTTAAATGGCCTGAGAATAAAGTCAAGGTCCTTGGAGTATGGATTTCTACTGACCCAGCTGTCACTTTAAAAATGAATTATACAGAAAAGGTGGACAAGATAAGAAATATTCTGAGCTGTTGGGAATACCGACAGTTAACTTTAATTGGCAAAATTCAGGTTATCAAGAGCCTAGTCTTATCTCAACTTACTTATATTTTAACACCTTTAGCGACAAACCAGAATTTTATTAAGGAGATAAATGACATTTTTTATAGATTTCTTTGGAACGACAAGGGTGACAAGATTAAACGAACCGTGTTGATAAATAAGTACGAGAATGGCGGTCTAAAAATGGTTGACTTATCTTCTTTTAACAAATCGCTAAAAACTACTTGGATTACAAAGTACCTGGATACTTCGAACCATAGAAAATGGAAAGAAATTGTCTTCCTTGAACTCGAAAAACATGGCGGCAGCCTTATCTTTAAGAGCAATTTAAACAAGACTGATTCCCTCAAGACTTTTTCAGTAAAGAACAACTTCGCGAAAGAAATTTGGTCTGAGGTCAATTTCGAAGGTGTTATAAAAACAAAACAACAGTTTCTTGAACAACCTTTGTGGCATAACTCGCTAACTAGAATTGATAACAAGCCAATTTTTGAGAAAAAACACTTTTTGCAAGGAATTTCAAAAGTCAAAGATTTAATGAAAGAACCTTGCAAGTTTCTGTCTCAAAGAGTTTATTAAATGATACAAAATACATATAAACTCCTTGAAATTTTGTGGACTTATATCCGCTCTTAAATGTCTTTGCAATAAAAATTTCCCAAATGAATCTATAACAGCTTCGGTTAAACCATACTTTTTCCTTAACACATTTCTTAAAAGCTCTAAAGGTAATAAAATAGTTTACAAGAAATTTGTCTCTCTTAAAAGCTATCCACCAGAGAAAAGCAAGTGGTGGTGATGGGTGATTTTAATTTAGATTTGCTTCAATATAATCGTCACTCGGCCACCCAGGAATTCATCGATAGTCTATTTTCACACGCATTTATTCCACTTATATCTAATCCGACGCGCCTCACCTCTCACTCCGCGACATTGATTGATAATATATTCACTAACTGTTTTTCAAGAAATATTTTTAGCGGCATTGTTATAAACGATTTATCTGATCATTTTCCGGTATTTGCGTATTTTCGCGATGAAGATCTTCCACATAGCAGAACCAAGAAACTCTTCAAACGTTCTTTTAACGCAAACAATTTAAATAATTTCAATGAATCTCTTTCTAACACAGATTGGTCTAAGCTCCTTAATGAGGAAGACCCAAATGAATCTTACAACGACTTCATTAGTGAATATTCCAAATCTTTTGAATCCTGTTTCCCGTTAAAAGTCATTAAGGGTAAACAGATGAACAAATTCAGGTCTCCATGGCTAACCCCAGGTCTCCTGAAATCTATTAATAGGAAGAATAGACTCTACAAAAAATTAATTAAATCACCTAACAAATCCTGTGAACAACAGTATAAAACCTATAAAAACAAACTTAGCCATCTGATTCGTATTGCCAAGCGTTCTTATTACGACAGAAAGTTTGAAAGTGCAAAAAAGGATCTTAAATTAACTTGGAAATTGTTAAATGAAGTTATAAACAAGCGAAAGAGTAAGTCTCCTCTCCCATCGTCGTTTAAATCGGAAGGCAGGACCATAACGAATCCTGTCGAGATTGCTAACCGATTCTGTAAATATTTCACCAATATTGGTCCTAATCTGGCAAATGCTATCCCTGCTGTAAATTCTTCTTTCCGTTCATTTCTCACTTGTAACAATAACACAGCTATTACCTTAAAACCAACCACGGTAAGAGAACTGGAAAATATCTGTAGTACATTTGCATCGGGGAAAGCCCCAGGTTATGATAATATCCCAATGCATGTGATCAAAAACTCGTTTCACCTCATCTCCACACCCTTAATGAATATCATCAATCTTTCTTTTGTTAAAGGTATTTTCCCAGACAAATTGAAAATTGCTAAAGTAATGCCTATCTATAAAGCAGAGGATCCCTGTCTTTTTGTGAATTACAGACCTATTTCTTTATTACCCAATTTTTCGAAATTTTTTGAAAAAGTTATGTACAATCGACTAACTGAATTTGCTGAAGCATATGAAATATTGTATTGCTGTCAGTTTGGATTCAGGAAAAATCACTCTACGTCACTTGCCTTAATACATCTTATTAACAAAATTTCTTCAGCAATCGATCGTCACGAGATCCCTGCAGGTGTGTTCTTAGACCTCTCCAAAGCATTTGATACTCTTGATCATGAAATCCTATTCGCTAAGTTGGAGCATTATGGCATTTGTGATGTGGCTCTGAAGTGGATTAAAAGCTATTTTTCCTGCCGCCAACAATTTGTACAATTTAATGAGGTCTGTTCCACAACGCAAACTATCAAGTGCAGAGTCCCCCAAGGTTCAATTTTAGGCCCTTTATTCTTCATACTATATATCAACGATCTTCCGAATGCCTCTAAGTTAACACAGCCCTTGCTTTTTGCTGATGACACCAGTATCTTCTACTCTCATTCAGACCCAAACAAGTTACATTCCATACTAAATGACGAATTACGCAATTTTGATGTTTGGTTGAAATGTAATAAGCTATCGGTCAATCTACAAAAAACTAATTACATTATCTTTAAATCTAGGCAGAAGAAACTTAATTACAATTTTACCCTTTTCTTTGGAAATCAGTCTCTGAACCAAGCTAATCTGACCAAATTCTTAGGTGTCTATGTTGACGAACATCTAACCTGGAAGCACCACATCAGCTTTATATGTAAACAAATTTCCAAATCAGTGGGTATCATATTCAGGTCCCGATTTTATTTATCTTCAAAAACTAAACTAACTTTGTACTACGCGTTAATTTATCCCTATATTACTTACTGTAACTCCACCTGGTCATCCACATATGTGTCTAACTTAAATAGAATATTTTACTTGCAAAAGCGCGTTGTGCGAGCCATTGTTAATTCAGATTATCGAGCACACTCTGCTCCCCTATTTGCTAAATTGGGTATCTTAGATATTTTCCAAGTTAATTCATTTCAAATAGCCAAATTTATGTTTTGTTATCAAAATCAGTTATTACCTCCAATGTTTCTGAATTTGTTTTTAACAAGCAGCCAAGTGCATAATTATGGCACCAGAACAGCCAACCACTATCGATCTCATTCTTGTCGAACAAATCTTAAGCAATTTACAATCCTTTACCAAGGTCCCAAAATCTGGAACTCTCTCCCAATATCTATTACTTCTTCATCTAGTTTTTTCACCTTTAAGACAAAAATGTTGCAGTTTTTATCTATAAAATCATGAATCAAACATGCCGCACTTACGCACTTTCTATTTATTAATGACAGCCGGGGTGGCCTCTATTATAAGCCTAGCGATTTCTTGAGGTCTCCTCGCCATTATTGTGAATTCCATTATTCCTTCTTTTTATTTTAATAAGGCAAATAAATGATGATGATGATGATGATGATGAAATGGAACACCGTCCTTTCCCAGGAAGGTTGTATGGCTGATTGGAAAGCAGGTTACACCTTGGCATCCAAGGGCACTAAAAGTTCGACCCTCATTAACTTTCAGTACAGATTCTTGCACAGAATTCTTTCTACTAACCTTTTTCTAACAAAAATTGGTATCAAACAAGACCCACAATGCTCTTTTTGCAGTAAAGCTCCTGAATATCTTATTCACCTTTTCTGGTATTGTCCAAAAGTTAATATGTTCTGGAAGGTCCTGACTGCTAAAATTCTTGAATGTGAAGTTATACCTCATGACTATTTGGAAGATAACTCAGTCTTTTTGGGCCTAAAGCCAGACACAACAAAGTTTGCTCTTCAAGTGAATTTCTGTTTTCTAATTGCCAGACAGTACATATGGCACTGCAAAACCAGTAACAAGGTCCCTCAGCTAAGTATGTTTTGGGTGGTCCTCAAGTCCCAATTTAAAATTAAATCGTGTAAACGAGCTTCTACTTCGAAGAAGTGGGATCCATTAGTGCCGCTCTTCAACAATTATTGTTAGTTTCTCTGACAAGCCTTTTAACAAATTAGTATTCTTTTCCCAATTGGCCTCCGCCCTTTTGGGATGCTATTGTTTTTTTACAGCATTCATTAATTTTATTCTAATTTCGTTCTTGGCACTGCTCACTACTGAGTTTTTGATTTTCCTATTTACTAAAAGAGAAGTGTTTACTCCTAAAGCCTCTCATCTGTCGGGTTACTACTTCACCACAGTTTCCTTAAGTGTATATGCTTAATTAGTGTATTGTAGCTGTAATTAGTGTATTGTTGCACAGTTTGTTGAATTGTCAAATAAAGCTAAAAAAACCAAACAAACAAAAAAACAAAACAAAACAACAACAACAAAAAACAAAACAAAAAACAAAACAAAGGTGTACAAAAAACCGAGGAACACTGGGTTACTGTTGCACTACCACAGTCACTTGGATAGGAGATATGAGTGCTCACTGTTGAAACCGTGCATTTAAGCTCTTGTCTACGTGGCAGTTTTTTGCATGAGGAATGTGAACGCCTTAAAGAGACCTTTGCCGGACTGTGCTACCCGGACATACATCTTATGCAGTCAACCTTCCACCAATTCATTGATTCAAGAGTGTCAGAAGATTCAGGTACCCAAGTATCTGAGAAGCGAGAAGCTGCAATCAGAATCGTGGTGCATCAGAAATCATCAGAAATCTGCAAACACAGTATGCAGGCAACTTGGCGACATCGATGTAGATATTAGCCCAGTTTACACAAGTCGCAAGATCAAGGACGAAATTGAAGTGAGGGAAGATAAGCCAACCCTGGTGAATCAGCAATGCGTGGTGTATTATTTTATGTGTGAACCGTTTGATGCAGCCTACTGGTATTACTGTCAGAAACATATTTATAATGGTACTTGTATGTTTTAACTTGCACTTCAGAATGACCTCGGAGAGGTTGAAATGTCATGACTTCTTATCATTAGTTTTTATCACAACACCGAAAGTCTTGACCTTCATTTTGGGGGAAAGTCTAAACTGTTGATATAACTTCTATAGGTTTATGCACAATCCCAAAGACTTTGACTTGATTTCCTCATTTCTTCCTGGCAAGGTGAGTAGGTTATACTTACTGAATGAATATTGTCGTGTAAAAATGTTGTTTATATCACTCAAAAGCTGAAGAATTAAATAATTCTTAACATGGGTGTCACTTTCTTAATTGGTACTTTGTGAGGCAATGGAAATTGTGTACTTGCATAGTTAAGCTTGTATTTATTATCGGTCTTCGTGCTCATTTTTCCAGATA
Source organism: Astreopora myriophthalma (assembly GCA_014634185.1). Taxonomy (NCBI): domain Eukaryota; kingdom Metazoa; phylum Cnidaria; class Anthozoa; order Scleractinia; family Acroporidae; genus Astreopora; species Astreopora myriophthalma. Next base: position 65,933 of record BLFK01000930.1, read on the forward strand.
CAGTCACTTTTGTTTCGTTATTCACGGTCTTTTGATACCATCGGTTTCAAACAGAGGCTTATCACAGTTCCATTTTATTTCAGTAGCATACGTGAGAAGGAGTGCGTTCAAAATCTAAGAAATATAGACGTCCTCATAAGTAATAATTACAAAGCAGAAACAAGGTCTTAAATATCAAATGTATAGTTACCCGGTGGCTTCTCGATGTGCCTCCGCTTACAACGAAAATGTTCACAATCTAACGAGCTACTGTGATGTAAGCCATTATAACTTTAGAATCTTCATATTACAGTGATTAAGTCATTAGCGTTAGTCTCGAACGACACAACTTTCATGTTGAAACTATGACAAGTGTCAGAACATTAACTGAGTTGAAAATCTCTATATGTCAAAGGAAAAAAATGTGACTTAACTATTTTTTACAGGTTACATGTACATTACATTGTCAAAAGTTAGTACATCTCATTATTATTGTTTGCTCTGAAAGAACTGAAAGTGGAACGAGTAACACAAACTGAGACCTTGATAGTCTTTTTCCTCCTGCAAAAGCCACTTTGGATAGATTGAAAACAGTTTAATGTTCTAGGTCGTTCTGGGATACAATAAGCAAAATTGTCAAATCCCAATGGATCCAGGCTTGCTCAGGATTCATGGGTTATGATGATGTTGCCTTCATCATTGTACACTTAGTGTACACTTAGTGTGCAATGTTATGTTGTGCAATTTCAAGCTGGTAAAATGCTAAAAGAATGCCCACACACCAAGAGCAAAACAGGTAATTGCAATTTTATGGACGAATGCTTGTCTTCTTTTCTTTTTTTATGTCAGAGTGTAGCAGACTGTATCCTGTTTTACTACCAGACAAAAAAGAAGGAACATTACAAGCAGCTGTCTCGAAGACATAACCTCAAGAAGAGGCGTAGAGATCAAGTATGTCATACTTCAATTCAGTCTTTAACTCCCAATGGTAGTGACTTTATGGGATTAAACCATTCCATCCTAATAGCATGATAAAGAATCTGGTCAATGCCCCAAATGCCACTGGATGAGGGAGCTTCAGGTTGTAGGGACCATCATTTGAGATAAGAGCTTTGGAAGAGATTGTGCATGCTCTACTGACCTCACAACATAGTCAGGCCAGTCTGCTTTTCCCCCATTTCTGCTCAAGTCTATTAAATCATAAAACGTCCCCTTGCTAACCTTATCAGACTGAGTGTGTATGTATCAGTTGAGTGTGTGTGTATCAGTTTGCAGTCAAATTTTTAGACTCTATCTTATCCTGCATGCCAATCATCTCACCAGTTCCGAAGAACCTTGTCATGAGGTCAGAGTTGATTCTAGTACTATGCTGTATGCTTTAAAGATCCTTAGAGTGACACCATGTTCTGATAACTTGTTTCTTGGCCAGGAACATCACTCAGCGAGGTCAATAAGCAAAAATGCGAAGAGCTCTTGACTGAAAAATAATGCTTAGAGACGTTATAGCCAATGGAGCCTCGTAAACTGCCTGGAACGCTCAGCCCTCCCACGATATTTTATTGTGTTTTGGGTGGATCTTTCCCCGTTTCTTATCAGTTGCTTTTAGTTAATAAACTACTGTATTAGAGGGGTGAACTTGCTATAATGCAAAGAAGGAGTATAATATCTTTGATCCCTTAGGCCCGGTTCAAATGTCAAACTTCACATGTGCCGAATCAAATGCAAATGAGAAAAATCTATTGTTCTCGCTCATTTGCATTGTATTTGGCACATGTGAAGTTTGACGTTTGAACCGGGCCTAAGAGAGACAAGGCACTGCATGAACTAAAAGGCCTATGACTTTATTAAGTTGTGACTACAAAATTGCATCCAAGGCAACTGCTTCACAAGTCAAGACTGTTTTTCATCAAACTGGTATCTTGAAAGGATGCTCTAGTGCAGAAGCTTTTTCCTTCTTTCATTTATCATCTCATACACAGAGTCAAAGAATATTACTGTAGTACTTCTTGTTGATTTTCAAAAGGCTTTTGATACCACTGAATGTGCTTTTGTTGAGATAATGCTCTGTCAGTTTTGTTTTGTCTCTTCCCAAATTAAGTGGATGGACTTGTTTTACTGTGAGACCCAAAATTGTGTTGTAAATAAGGGTTCGTCAGGATGTTTCTTTGAACTAGGTCGACAGAGAAAAGAAAACGCTGTTCTCTTGGCGGGACCAGTCTCTGAGATCCTTAACTCCTCGTTCCACGAATCCCGCCTTCTGCCCTCTTGGAAAGAGGCTGATGTAGTCCTGGTCCCAAAACAAAGGCCCATTAATGATATTAACAAGCACCTCTGTCCCATTTCCCTCACGCTAATTTTGTCCAAACTCGCTGAAGACCACATTGTTGAGGAATACGTTAAACCAGCTGTGTTAC
>BLFK01000930.1:70825-77464 GCA_014634185.1 Astreopora myriophthalma
GGGACAAAATTAAACAAGCTGAAATGATAACAGATTAGCAGGATAAAGGCCTAAAGTTGCTAGACAATGGAATTTAAGAAAGATTTAAAGATCACAACTTGGATACTTAAGTATACCTTTCAAACGGCTGGAAATCTAAATGGAAGTTCTCAATTTCTGTTTGTCTAGGGTAGGAGGGAAATTAGTTTTTCTTACTAATTGAGAACCATAGGACGCCCAAGATCTTTGTATAAAAGATGCTTTTTTAGCTGTGAGCAGATTCCAATATTATTATAGAGCTTCCTTTGCTCTTCAAGCTGATTTTAATGCTGACCATTAAAGTCAGTGTTACACATGGGATTCTGTAAAGCGAAGGTTGTAGATATTTTCTCTTGATTTTCTTTTCTGTTTTTGTTCAGTTTGGAGGTGGTCGTGAAGGTGCACCCTCAAACAAGGCAAGAGTTTGTGCTACAGACTGCAGGTACATGCAAATGCAAGCTGAATTATGTTCTGTAAACAGTGTTTAGCACTGTGCACCGCCTGAAATATGTGGTACACCAAACCATTGTGATTTTATTGACCTGTGACTTGGTGAGACCAATGAAACAGCTTAGGGTGGTGTTTACTTGAGTGCTGGAAGTAATTGTGCAGTTGAGTAGAATTTGCTTTGTCCCACTTGAGTTTTAAAAACTCCTATGTAGGAATACGATAAATTACTTATAGCTCATTCACTCACTTGGCTGAAAATTTGTTTAATTGTGTCTCACTAACATTGCCTAACAACGTCAGATATTGTCAATACTGTGAACTTGAAATTGAGCCTTTTGTCGATTTCCATGTGCATTGGTAAACTGCATTGCTGTAGAATATCCCGGAGAAGCTTGCCATTTCCTTGCCTTTAGGGAGCTCAAGCGAGGACAATAGCATAAGTTTGTGTTATTGGAAACACTTTACGATTAGAGCACTTTTCAGTTGAGTGTAGAAATTCATCATGTGATTGCTTTGTTTGTTTGTTTGTTTTTTGGTTTGTGCTAAAACCAGTTGTGACTTGTTTTCTCTTGTTTTCCTGTGCTCAGTTTGCTTGAGCTGCCTTTACTTGCTTTGCATTCTAATTGGCTTGTGTAACCAATTTCTGGCCGGCTGAAGAATTAATTTCCTTCAGGTTGTGGTTGGCTCTGTAATTAATTTGGTTTTGGTATTATGGTTCTCAACTAAAAATGGCTGTAGTCCAACTCACTCATGCACCCACTTCCCACACAGAACCTTTAAGTGCCTAGTGCCTATGACCCCCCAAATTTTTTCGCCCAATTAAATCTCTGTATTGAATTGGGAAAAATGTCGGAGAAATTTTTGAATTCGGTTAAAACCCAAATTTGCTATGCATTGAAGTTGGCACTGTTGAGAGCACAACCGAGCATACGGGAGAGTGGGACTAGTGACGTCATTTCAAGCCATTGCAAGCGTCGCTCCGGTGAGTACGTAAAAGAAACATGTTAAAAACGAAATGCTGTGGGAAAGCTACTCATTTACCATGTGTGTTTACATGTGCATTTCTCACCTTCCTCTCAGCTTGCTTGCTTCCTGGGTTACTTTTCCCCGAAACACATGGTGCATGGATGGTTGGGAAATACCAATTTCATCTTTCCGTAGTCTTCTTTGATAATTGACGTTTGTCAATCCAGGGAAGATCACTTTGTAATCGTCGTCTCGGAAATGTTTTGAGCACACTGGCGAGTACTTCGTGGGCTTCCAATGAGCACGCTTAGATTTTACAAAGTCGACCCACTTCTTTCTTAGTTTTCGTTTCTGCGGTTCATCAGCCCAGAACAGGACAGAGCGATATACCTTGTGTTACTTGGTTTGTTGTTACAACCGAAAACAACACATTTATTCGGCATTTTCCAGAGTTTTGACCTTCAAAAGCGAAACAAACGTGGTTCCAAACCAGAAAGTGAGCAATGGCCTGGAATGACGTCACCAATTGCCCTATTTTTGTGATCTTTAAAGAATCATAAAAAGTCGCGGTTTTAACCAAAAACGAAAATTGTTACGGCAAATTTCTCGGATTCATACCAATATGTTTTTAAATAAAACAAAATTTTGGAGGTTATAGGCACTTTAAGTATGGTCACTTCACATCATTGTTTGGCAGACAATGGCAATGCAGTGTACCCAAATGTAAAGCACTTGTGCAGAGCCATTGTTTTTGCTCATTATGCCAATTATTTTATGTTGTTGTTGTTGTTGTTGTTGATGTCATATTTTAAGCACCCTATTATGTCACCAAAGAGGGCCTCAGATCTCAGCATTGCATGCCGAAAAAATAACACCTTATCTTAGAATGTCACTACTCTGAGTTGTGGCTGTCACGATACCGTAATAGCGTGGATGGACAGCAACCACCTTTCCACCACTGTGTTTGAGTTTGCTTGTCAATGAAAAGTGCTCAAAGATTAGTGCTGAAGTTATTTGTTTTTCATTGCTTAGTACTAAAGTGGATCGTGGTGGGTCTGATGGAGAAGAGGGTTTAGAGGAAATGACTGACTCAGCAGAAGAGAGTGAAGAGACTGACGATCATGCCTTATGTACAGTCACCACGACGCATGTAACAATGACGACACCAACAGTCAGAAGACCAGGTGCGCATACTGCCCCCCACCCCCTAACCCATGTTAGGCAACACAGGAAATTCAAATACAAACCATGCCATGTAAGAGGAGGCGAGATGATTGCTTTGGTTATAAAAGAGTATTTCAGTGACAATATGGGGAATAAACTGATGTTGTGGTTTGGTGATATAGAACTGCCAGATGCATAACTCCTCATACATTGGCCCCATGAGGAGCGCATATACGTAGAAAGTACTTGCAGTCAGAATATACAGTGTATATACCACAAAAAAATCTTGTCTTGAGTTGCCTGAAATGAGTGCATGGGTTAATGGCTGAAATGGATGTTTCAACCATTGTTTCCAACCATTGTTTCAGTGTGTTAATGTAGGTGGTGGGCTTGATCACTGGTTATACACATGCAAATTTTGGCTTTTTGTGGAATTTAGACGAATTTGAAAATACCATGCAATTAAACACATTTATTGCAAATTTCAAGATATTGAACTTATCAACAAGGAACGCTTTAATTATCGGTGTAAAAGTAAGCACTCAAAATTGCTGTGTGGTTTCGCAAAGACTTGAATTTTGAAATGCGGAACTTGTAAATTATGTGTTCTATTTATTTGGACATAGTTTTACAAGAATGTCTAAGGGGTGCTCTCCAACTTTCATTAAATTTACTGGCGTGAATACATGAAATGGGAGAACAATTAACAGCCACACTTCTCTAAGCTTTCCCAACATTAAACACACATGCTATCCCACTTTTCTTTATCCATGTGGCAACCAAGCATTTTTTAGCTCAGCCTGGAAATACTAAATAGTGATGCCTGCTATTAAACACCCTGGAAGCTGTAGGTTTGAATGCAGTTCTCACGAACGTGTTAACAGCCCTGAATACTGAGGGAGGAGGAATGGAAGGACTGCACAACTGTTGGAGTAAGCGATGCTATGACTGGCATGGCTAATGGATAGCCCGAGAGGCAAGGGAGCTTGTAAATGTTCTAGCCCAAGGGGAACCACAAAGTATCCATGCATGAGGTCAATATGGACCATAAAATCACATTACATTACATTACGGTACATTATCCCTTGAGCTTGCTCTATTCTATATCAATTGAGAGCGAAATAATAATTGGTTGCACATTGTCACATGAGGTGACTTTTCTGAGGTACAATTCCTACTGAAAGTAATGGACCAACTGTGCGCAGTGACGTCAGAACATGGTGGGAGGCATTCCTTCTTTGGAAGTAACCAGAAGAATTACGAAGTAGTCCAATGATTGCAGTCAAATTTACAGCCTTGTAATAAGGAAAAGCAGATATTTTGACAATGATCAACGACAGGGAAACAATTATGTGATGACCTTCATTTGGGAGTCAGCACTCGGTAATCTAGATAGTAGTGTCCTCGGTTGCACTCGAAGATAGCACCTTGCCCTAGTCTTGGTTTTGTAAGTTGTTGTGTCTGGTTATTACTGTATGCCCATAATGTCATCTTTGTTATGCCAATCATTATTAGTGAGCAACTAGTCTCAATTTTGGAGGAAATTAGCGCTATACAAGGACACGTTTGCCGACATACAGAAATCAGCAGACGAGGCAAGGATCTCCTAAGTTGAACAAGCAAACAATACAATAATTTGCTGAAAAGAGTTGTAGCATGCCATAACATGAACAACGAGAACTGAGGCACTAAGACCTCTTGTCAGTAGACCGGCCGGATTCAGTCTGGTAGAAACATGTCTCTACTGTTCTGTATTATGAAGCCGGGCTTGGATTTCACCTACTCGATTGGCCACAAATGCTTGAACTTCCTGCTGTGTCTGCAAACCCAGTACATCATGTCTGTGCCAAAGGATCCACTCTTCTCTCTTGAAGCCAACAGCTTGGCCAACAGTTTGAGGTATACTGACCCCTTTCAGGGATGTAACACATGAGGTGTTTGGTGTAGGAGACTGCACCATTCTCTTCTTGAGAAGCGTCTACAACGGTGTGTGCTTCCTTTACTGCACTGTAGTTCTTAGACATCAGGAATCTGAATGTTCAAACCAGTGCCTCAAAAGCTTTAATTGAGAGGTTCTCGTTAACTGGCTTGTCCCAGTCCATGCCGCTTGCCCACATCTCTTGTAGTAGAACTTTTGCACGAACTGTATGTGGGGATAACAACCCTACAGGGTCAAACAAGGTTGCTAACTTCTTCAGAAAGCTGTTTGGAGTGTTCATGCTTCTCAGGGGGATGGTTTACTTGAAACTTGAATACATCTTCCATAGGACACCACGGGACTCCCAAGGTTTTGACAGTTGGTATTTCACCTTGATCAAGATAAACGTCTGCAGCACAGTCCGAAGATGCCATGAACTGCAACACTTCAACCTCATTTGACAGCCACTTCCTAGCATGCATTCTGGCAGACTTCCATAGCTATGACAGCTGAATGTACAATTCCACTGCTCTCTTGACATCAGGTCTGAGTCCATGCTATCGTCCATGTATGTGCTCTTCAAGACTGTTTCAGCTGCTAAGTTAAATATGGACTGGTGTCTCCTAGCATGTTCTTGAGCCACAAACTGTGTTTTGGAAAGGGAGTAGTTTACACCCAATACAACACGTTGGAACTCGAACCCCTCAGGCTCTCGGTCTGTTTCTAAATTCCACCACAAGAAGCAACTATAAGGCTGATCATCAGGTTTCAACATAATTTTTTTGTATATCTCTTTGATATCGTGCATCTAGGGCAATCGAATGCACCCTTAATTGTCTCAGAAATTTTAGCTTTCAGAAAATAATTTTTTACCTTCTTACTTTATTACGTACTCTTCTGCAAGACGAAACGTATTTCTGATGCTCAGAGAACAAGGCATGGTTAAGTCATGTGTTATTGGATGAACTGATATATGAAATGAATCATATATTGAACTGAGGATATGAGATCAAGTGAAGCTACGATCCTTGCAGCTATGGACGCAATGTGAGCAGTTGCGTAGAGAAGCCTGAAAAAATTCAGGACTTCAACGGGGTTTGAAACTGTGACCTCGCGATGCCCGTGAACCCATGACCTCGCACCAGCATCGCAAGGTCACAGGTTCAAACCCCATTGAAGTCCTGAATTTTTTCAGGCTTCTCTACACAATTGCTCAAATTGCGTCCATAAGTAGCTTCATTTGATTTCATATCCGCAGTTCAATATATGACTCATTTCATATATCGTTTCATCTGTTCATTCATCGATCATGGGAACATTTGAACCCACAAATGACCAGCTCCCAACATCAGTGGCTTCATAGCTCAGTTGGTTGGAGCGTCACACCGGCATCACGAGGTCACGGGTTCTAACACCGTTGAAGTCCTGATTTTATTCGGGCTTCTCTACGCAGTTGCTCATAGCTATAACTGCAGACTTGAAGCAAAACAGTGTTGCTTCTTCCTTATGCAAGAATTTGGTAAATTTGGTGTTCGTTTTGAAGGCCCTTTATTTGGAATTCTATTGATAATGATTTCAAGATGCCGTCCATGTCTATATTCAAGAAAAGGTTGAGAGACCAACATTTCAAGAAATAATAGCTATTATGATTAATCTTGTAAAATCATGTTGCATTTGTAAGTTAGTTCTTTCCTCATGTTTCTCTTATGCTCGCTATGTGTGATTTGTAAGCTACAATACTCGTCAAAAATCTTGAAACACTTGTGTCTCTTTCCCCTTCCCCAATGTTGATTTGAGTATCACAGCGGTCTCAGTGCTTCAAAACACGCGTGGCTCAACATTGGGGAGGGAGAAGGCACATTTGAGGCGGGGAAACAGTGTGAAGTAGAAATCTCAGGATTTTTCCAGAAAATTCGAGAGAAACGGTGTCTGTTTCAACGATTTGTGACGAGTATTGTATTTAGTCTGAAGAGAGGAAAGAATAACAGTTTCTGTTCAAGACGAATTTTTGGATCATCGATGGAATATACCTGCTTGGTTCGCGCACAGATGAGAAAGATAAATTTACGATGTCGAATTATTGTTCAGTTATATTTGAAAATAAAAGGAAAAGATAAAAATAA
>BLFK01000930.1:85351-90351 GCA_014634185.1 Astreopora myriophthalma
CCCAAACAATCCCATAATACCACACCAGTCACCCTAACGTTTTTTGAGTGGGAAATTCTGCAACCCTTCTTGAAGCTGTGCCCAAATTAACTTAGCATGAGCTACTCGTCGAGTGTAACAAAGAAACTCGTGTAGCAAACAGACGTCAAAACGAGGGAGGGGATGATATGGTGATCTTTCAAGGCAATCGATCTTCCAAGAGAAATTTTCTTGGAAGAGGCTGAACGTAATGAGATTGTATTGTACAATCATGTTGTCCCAAAGCGAGAACCTTAAAAAAAGACTCAGAGCATTTTTATCTTTACTGCAGCACCTTTAGCAGAGCAGTTGCCTTCTTCGGCTGAACCAATGCGGCCTCAAAGTCTTCCACTTTCATCCAGTTCCCACCTTACAGAGCCACGAAAGACTCGGAGTGCTACTCCACCAGGGAGTGGCATGGCTTCTCGTCAGGCAGTACTTAACCCTCCACCACCACTGATACAAATGTCTTCCTCACAAGGCAAAAAAGTTGCTGTGGCTCAAGAGCTAACAAAAGAACATTGCCGTCCCAGGGAGGGCATTTTGCACAGTAAACCATATCCAGAGCGCTATTTACATGAAATAAATTCTGGCAGAGAAGATCCGCGGCAAACGCATACCTTGGCAGATATTATAGGATGTGAAACTGAAAGAAGACCACCGGTAATAGAGACTGTTGATTTAACAAAAGACAGAGAGCTCAGCACATCGTCTGGTACAAAGCCAACATCAAGGTCTCCCATCATCACCCTGAGTTCTTCATCGGCTCGTGACAGGCTCCAAGCAATGGCAATAAATGCAGTAACGGAAACAAAAAATGTAGATACCTCGGACAAGATGGTGCAAAAGAAACGGGAAGAAACTTATCTTCCTCCAAGGACACCTGATCCTAAATTGAGTGTGTACGAGCAAAGTGAAGCAATACGCAAGTTCACAGCCCTTGGCAATGTGTGTGTTTCGGCTTCCAGAGAATTTCCTGCTGGTGGAGAATATCCAAGTCACTCTTACCCATTGATATCAATGCAGACGCAACATCAGCTGCAAGTTCACCCACATTCCATGGGAACATCAAGTCCTCAAACATATACCTATCCATTTCATGTGGGTCACCCCATGGCCAGCTCCCACCACCCCCCTGAGCATCACTTCCTGGTTCCAGTTGGTGTCCGCCAGGTGATCCCTCATAGCTCAAATGGGGAGGAATTATCAAGTCAGCTAAAAATGAGTGGAGCATTTGCACGACAGTATCCCCAAACGGCTAGCTATTTTTCTGCTGGTATGAGATCACTTGTACCTCCATATCAACCTTTGACGGTTTGTGGCCATCGTTACCCCATGCCACTGAGTGAAGAAGGGCACGCTCTGCACCAACCCATTGATGTCTCAGTTAGGCGCCCTAATGATATTTCAGAGCAGGATTTAGCAAATCCCTTTGTTCTAAAACAGGCAAGACATTTCTCTGTTTCTGAAGTGCCTGAAAGGGTGGTGTCTCCTGGTGTGCGTGCGAAGTTTCCTGTAGCAATCCACTCATTAGCAGAGCCTCAAAAGCATCCAGCTTCCATTTCACCTGATATCAAACCACGTGTTTCACCTGCAGAAGTCGCAAAAACTGGGTCTCCTCCATCTGGAACCTATCTTTCACAAACACCCTCCAGGCCAGCCTCTGTGTCTGAAATGCGCTATCGAGCTGCCATCATTCCAGAGCTACAAGACAGTAGTGCAGAGTCTCTAAATTTCCCGGATCCTCAACCAGTGATAGTATCAAGTAACCAACATTCCAGCACAGATACCAAAGAGCAAAGTAAAGAAGATAAAGGTGGCTCTTTCGTTGATTTTAAAACGTTAGTGGATGTTGCTGCAGCAGCTTGTAAAGTTGACATTCCCCTACACACAAGAGATACGGAAAACCTGATTTCTGCTGAAAGCAACACAAAAAGGGAAGAACCAGCGGAATTAGAGGAACCCTATGGTTGCTCTGATGTAAGGCTTGAATGTCATTCCTTGCCATCAGCAACAGCTATTCCTTCTTCTAGAACATCGCCTGGCATATCCCACATTCCCAGGTACGGTATTACGACGGGACTGGTACCAAAGCCTCCGCCACTGATGCCTATCACTGGAATGAGGCCCACATATGACAAGAGTATTGTCACCTCCACTCCTCTTTCCATTCAAGTTGGAGGACTTGGCAGTGTACCTGCATCTCGTAGTCCAAAGAAATTCACGTCACCTCCTGGAAGGCCTAGAGGGTCTGTCAGCCCTGACAGACCTCCACCATTGATATCCTGCTCTGTAATTAGTCCCACAGCTTCATCACAGGGAACAAGTCCTAAGCGACCACCTCCCTTGATTAGGGACATGTCACCTGTACCAAATTCTTCAAGAGGTCTGGAGGGGGACCCTGAGAGCACAGTGAAAACCAGAGCCAATCAAGGTGTCAGTCCTCCCCAAACGCTGGTCCAGGACTTCATTATGTCTGACGGAACATTTGAGAAGAGTGTTTCAAGTAATGACCAAGATTCCAAGCACAAAGTTTTAACTCCCCCTTCAGACTCACCATCAAATTATTCCGAAATAGCTGGTAGTGATGATACAGTAAAAGCGCAAAGATCTGGGCATTCGCAAGTCAGACCTATACTTGAAACAACAATGAACGTGGACTCTGTTCAGGCTGTGATGTCAAGGCATCATCAGGAAACCCCCCAACTGTCCACCAGAATGCCTGTTACGGGGTGTCTATCAATACTATCATCACCAGCACCAGGAACTCTGGCTGCAGAGACTAGAGAAGCCACTGATAAGGGCGGGACATTAAGGCCCAAGGCATCTATAGAAAATGAGAAAAACATGCAGAAGATCTGTTTACCTGAACAGTCAAGTTTTCTTTCTCACCAGAGTGGAGAGCTTAAAGAAATGGGACAGAAAGGACAGGAAGTGAAGCAGGAATATCCCTGTAAGCCGGAGAGGCTACAGAATGAGCTGTCTTCAGAAAAAGTGATTTCTCACGTATCAGGCAGTGAAATGGAAGAAATTGATGATGGAGCGCTGGACATTGAAGACGAGGTTCCAATGGTACATTCACCTTCCACAAGTTTGCATCCCCGAATCCGTGCACTAGTTAAGAACTTTCAGAGTAGTCCACAGCCTTCATATTGTGGTGGAAGCGACAGTGAGACACTATCTGCTGAGGAATCAGAGGTTTTACCTGAAAGCAGTGATGAGATGTTTCCTAGCAACACCTCGAAGCCGTCAGCCCAACCCAACAATTTTTCTGATCACGAAAGAGACAGAGACTATGAAACCACTGTACAGGACACCGGCCTTGCTCCAGACACGTCTGTCGTACGTAGGGATTTCCCAATACCTTGTGTGTCAAGAGTCCACTCTGAAAATGAAGATGGAAATAAGGGGATAATGTACATAAAAAGCGAGAACAAAGAGGGGAGCACTGTCACAAGCACGAAACCAATCTCTGTCCATTTGCTTGAACTGAAAGCAAAAACACCGACAGAGGATTCATCAACAACTTCAAGCTTCGGCAGAAAGACACAGCATCAGGTGGGCAGGGCAGACGCAAGTGTCAGTGACCAGGAGAGTGACGGATCACGAGAAGATGAAGTTAGAAAAGAATTGTGCGAGGCTTCAAATCACCAGTTAAGCCCTTGTCAAAGCTTACCTTTAGGTGAAACTATTGGACAGGACTATTCTTCAGAGGCATTGCCTTCTCCGTTGTACAAAGATGAAAGTGAAGAGGACAGTGGGAAAGAACAGTCAAGTGAAGATAGTCAAGTTGAAAGCAGCAAGCCAGACTCAGCAGAAACTGCAGAGCAATTCGAATCCTCAAGGCAGCAGCCCTCAGAAGACGTTCCAGACAGTTCAACTAAGGTTCAGAATTTAACAGGCTTCACCGAGATTTTAACGACAGAAGTGAACATCGGTAATAACGAGAACAGTGCCGCGATGGGAATGAATGGCACCAATAGAATAGCATTCCAGTTAACAAGAGACGAAAATGACGACACGAGTGCAAAGACTACCGTTCCAGACGATGCTAACATTAACATGTGGCCAAGGACTTCAAGCACAGAAATGGACAATATGGCATCAGCCTTGTTGAATCAAGGGAGGGATGAATATGAACGAACCAATGAAGCTGATTCGGTCGACAAACCACCTGGAGAACATGACACCGCTCATGAGACTGATACGTGCAGTTCCTCGTCAGACAACCATCCTCAAGAAATCAACTCAGCCATGGATGACATCTCTGATGATGGCGATCATTTCTCCTACCCTACCTTCGGTGGAAAATTTGTTCCATTGCACAGGACAGTGGAATCTCCTAACGTCCAGATTTGCTCCTCCCATATCACCTCCGAAGAGAGTACTGTTTGTGATTGCATGTCTGAAAGGGAAACAAAGGAAGTGTGCAAACCTGCAGCATCAAAGCAGCACCAATCTCGTGCATTGGGTCCCGAGGAGGGGGCTCCTCATACTGACGATACGCTGTCAGGAGGAGAGATCCCACCCTCGCAGGAAAGTAGCCATTCAGATGATCAGCCGGCATCTATTGGTGACAAGAATGAAGGAACCACTCTTTTGATAAGTGAGCTAACAGAAAAAGGACAGTGTGCTTGGCGTCCTATTAGTCCACAACCAGTGACTGACAGAGAGCAACTGCCTTTACAAAGCAAAGGAATTACAGTTGACCAGTTATCCGAGGGAGAGATACCAGAGTCTGATGATGAACCAACTGAGGATACAAGTTCAGTTCCTATTATTTCATCTTCTGGCGAGGATATTAGCACTACCCGCGTGTCCTCTCGTCCTGTCTGCATGGTTTCTTCAAGTCAAGACCCCACCTTGAGGACGGATTGTTACATTAATATGATTCCTATTTCTCCCGCCCCACCTGAGTCACCCAACCATGAATCAGAAAGTGATCGTGCCTCGCCTCTCCCACCATGGCTTCCAGTTGATAG
>BLFK01000930.1:97577-105077 GCA_014634185.1 Astreopora myriophthalma
AGATCAGGGATTTCCAATGAAAAATTCTGAATTGTATCGTCTTTACGAATGAGAAACTTAGTCGTATTGGTCTAGTTAAATCACCAAGCTGTACTCTCTCTCAAGAGGTAGCTGAATCCGTTGAACACATATCTTTGTCATGAAGGATACCCTTCCTTTCTTGGCCTAGGGATAATATTTATATGTTGGAACAGTTAATGATTCGGAGTTAATCTTTAGAACGTTTGATGTGGAAAACGACTTTCTTTTAATTAACCACATTTTGTATTGGATACATATTATATCTACTGTAGAAGATGCCAGAACAGCTTAACGACACTTGAGGTTTTATCGCTAGAACAAGACGTGTATAATAACATTGAGCTACATTACCATATCGCCAGGGAGAAAAACAGGGTCCAGAATCACTTGAAAAAGTGGAACAAAATTAATCCGTGTACTCATATAATAGATGAATCGATGAATCGATTTATTGAGAAATCGTTGCACAGAAGCGCGCGCGCGCGCGCGCACGCACGCACGCACGCACACACACACACACACACACACACACACACATTTTGCCATCAAAATGGTTTTACATTTTAGGCAGACCGGCAGGTAGCAGAGGCTAATCTAGGCCTGTATGGTTTAGATGAGAAAATTACAAGTCACTGATTATAATTCAGTTATTGATTTATTGGGTTTTGATAAGTAAGCTTAGAATAACAAAGTGATTATGCTATTACAAGGTAATTTAACAACTACAATTAACTTATACTGATACTACCTATGCCAGAAGTCCATAACCCACAAGTCTCGATCTCTCTCATTTGGCCGTGGCCCATCAGTTTACCGTATTATCTAAATTTAGAGTAGAGGTCCCGCCCAATAACGGCCAGTCCGATTAGTCCTGATAACCACAACGCATCTGACTGGTCCGCAACCAAGAGCCGCACGAGGTTTGTTCGTGCTGAATGCAGAATCATGCAGCAGCCTTTCTAAAAGTAGATAATACCGGAAACTGACGGGTCCAATTCCCAAATTTAATAGTTGATGTGCAGAGATCTGGTTGGAAAAGGTTTTATCTCTTGGATTATTTCAGGGACGCCAAAGTAGGAGTCCTTTACATTTAGACTGTTTGTAAGTTTTCGTTTCATTTTCCTTTTAAATACATTTTTGGGGAAGTCTCTTAAACATAAAGGAATTTCGTTCCATATTTTTTTCCCGATTCTAAAGAATGAATTGCCTTGGATGGACAATCTCGAACGTCTTATGTAAATACTGTTTGCTCAGGGGATCGAGTGTTATAGTCATGAATACCAGAGACATACTCAAATACACCTTGGACACTTTTTGGTTCAGTTCCATGTCAGACACCATAAATCGAGTCAGCTATCGATTGATAATAGGAAAATGTTAGTGGTAAGCAATCTCGTTCCCAGAGGCTGCAATCCCTTTGGTCAGCACCAGGGATCACTAACCTCTGGGCTAATCCAAAACAGGGTCGACTCTAATTGGTTGGTGAAAACAAAGAACAAAGATACCGGAAGTTGTTTGCGCGAAGTGCAAAGTTTACAACTTCCACCAAAATTACAGGGAAAAAAATTGCTATCACTTGTCATTCGTGTGTGAACAAAATTCAAACATATAAATTGTTTTTCACATGACTCCACGCAGGCGCAACTGCAAACCGGAACCAGGATTTGGTGGTTCCGGTTTTGGATTCTTCCAGAGCGTCCGTTGCCCGTTCCGCTGGATAAGGGTAACGCAGGCTCTGGGGGCGAGATTGTGTGGTAAGATATTGGCGTCAATAGCATGCTCATTACGGTTCTAGTATGTAAGTTAGGACCTGCCCAAAATGTAATGTGGGAGACAAATTTTGCATATTGAAGACTTTGAGAGACAGGTTTTTAGTATGAACTTTCCGTCGAGTTTAACTCGAGTTCTCCCTAGTTGTGCCCCCGCGGTCATCTTTTCCTTGTTTCTTTCGATGCCACCACGTACCTCTGAGGGACATTCAATGGAGGGGCAAAGCCGTCAGCATAAGAAGTGTCCTCAAACGACACTGAGTAGTCATCCTGAGGCTGCAATAAGATCAGGTTGCCAATAGGTTAGAAAGACCAGACAAAAGACGAAAAACAGAAAATTGTTTTCAGTCGTCAACAGTAAGTTGTTCACGTCTTTGAAGCATAGACGTCATGGGCGTTCCCAATCGACTTATATGTTAAATTTCTCAACATTTCCTCAAGCTGATATCTTGCCTAATCTTGTACGTAAGTATTTATACCATGCCATTGAAAATAGATCCAATCCGAACACGGGAAAGCCGTTTTATATTCGACGGTATTACACCCAACTTTCCCATCGCACACTGCGATCTTATTTCCGCCGAAATTTAGGAAGCGAGGGACTAAAAATTTTAGTTATAATTTTATTTTGGAGTTTTTTTAGCGGACTATGAAGTTAATAAACATTTTAAAAGAGTTTTAAAAACATCAACATCGTCGACAATAGAAAGCCAGTTGAAAGGCACTGCAACTGAAGTCTGCGTGTGTGTCGCAATCGATTGTACAGATGAAATCATATATGAAATGAATCATATACAATTGATTGTGTTGGTCACTGTATTTTCTATGCATGGTCTAAAAGGCTCGTGTGTATACCGAGAAAATACAAGTGATTCGTGGGATATTCCATGGTATACCACCCGAAAGCGTTGCATAACGCGTATATATACCAGCTCGCATTTATATTAAGCCAAGCCTTACATATACATATATACATACGGTTTGGCTGATTGCAGTTTCATGGAATGACGCGGTATCTGTGTCAAAATTATGTTCGTCACTTTTTTAGCGCAAAGTCCGAGGGACTGATGCGCTTTTGTATTCGACGGTACCGTAAGATTTCAAGTAAGAACCAGCAATGTGTCCGGGTGCAAAAATGTCAGCATGCTTAACTGTTAAGGACACAATATTGATTCTTATTTCACAGGCTGTTAACTTGTAAATGGTTAACTTCGTGTATGGGTGGATGAGGCTGCATTTTTAGTTAGTTTTTACATGGTGAGTGAAGAAAAGACAGAGGAAAAATATCCGCTGGAGGGCCAATAGTGCATGGAGTTGAGAAAGAAAGGACTTAAACAAAAATCCAGCAGGTCTACTTGAGCTGTTTTCCCCTTCCCACTTGAGGAAGGGAGGGGATCGAATGTATCGTGTGTTTTTTTTGGGGGGGGGGTATTCAAAACCAGCTCACCGCTGAAGACAACTTTGCGCTATCCGTTCGGAACCGCTCGTTCGTTTTGTAGTCACATTAACTGAAATGTGCATTATGCGTTTGACCACGATATTTATGTTCGTCGTGACATTTTGATTACGACGTTGGTCTCGACATGACATTCCTCTTGACATTATGATGTTCGCCTCGACCATATGATGTTCGTTTTGGTATTTACAGGATATGATTTCATTTCATAGCGAAAGCTTCTCCTTTGCGGCCAACGGCTAAAGGCAAACGGCAGCCTGGTGCTTGTCATAATACCCTGACAATTCTGTCATTCTATCTTTTAACCGCTTTTTCGATAGCTGGGGCTAATAGACAACAGTTAAGCCTACATTTCCTTGAGTTTTATTCGTAAACATCAAGTTTTCGGTAAAGAGCCTCACGTTTTCCCTCTGCCCTTTGCCGGAAAGGTGGTGCTTAATATCTCGACTAAACCTCGATTGAAAATGATCATCTGGGTCACTGGAGTCCTGAGAAGGACTGTTGTTGGTGACTGACGTTTCGACACGAACCTGTGCGGATGCCATCTTCAGAGTCAAGTGATCGATTTTAGGCAGTTGAAAATTCAAAAACCCTGGTGAGCGATTCGATTGGTCAATACATGGAGAAGCCGTTAGTAAACCCGTAATGTGATTAGCTGTGAAGACGTGAGCGGTGATTGTTTGGTTATGTAAATAGAGTAGAAAAGGGTTTTAAGTTGTATAATAAACATGCATAATGAGCTACTGTTTTCGGTTGAGTAATCGTTTGTAAGGTGCGGGAAGAAGTTGGCAGCGATTTAGGGTAGTTTGTTCTAAGTTAGTAAACCAGCTTTCGAGCGTAATTCGTTGGTAGTAGTCGGTACTGTAGGTAACGCAGGTAGCATAATCCCAGTCGATAGGGCTCGTGTTCAAGTGGTGTTCGGCAATGTTGTTGTTGCGGTGACCTTTTTTAGTAGCTCGTCTGTGTTCGTTTAGTCGCGTGGTTAAGTTCCTGCTGGTCTCACCGATATAAGTGGCCTGGCAGTCGGAGCATTTGATCTTGTAAATTGCTCCCGGTCTGTTTTCAGGTTCGTCGTTGTCCTTGACATTAGAGAGTAAGCGTCGTAAAGTGAACATGGGTTTGTGTGCAACACGGATGTTGTAAGGTTGTAGTATGCGTGCTGTGGTTTCGGAGGTCCCTCGTATGTAAGGTATGGTGGCTGTAGTGGTGTATAACTTGTTAGAGCTGTCGTTCGGTCTGACGTAAGTATTGCGTTTGATGAAGTCTGCTATTGTTGTTCTTAATAAAAACAGCGTTCAAGTGCTTGGTTTCGTCAGTCAAACTGTCGTGTGAGTCGCAAACAATTTGTGCTCTTCTCATCAAGGTTCGTACAGTAGTCGCTTTGTGTGAAGTAGGATTGTAAGACGTTTGGTCGAGTGGTCCGTCAGTGTGTGTTGGTTTCCTAGGGTGTCGTTTTCGCGTGTTACCAAGCAGTCTAGAAAAGGTATCTAACCCTTCTCAATCTCCTTGGTAAACTGTATGCTAGCATTCTGTTTGTTCAAGAGTTCGTGGAATTCGTCGATTTTGTTTTTGTGTACAGAAGTGCGAGGATCATAGCTTCATTCGAAGTGACAGTATCGTCAACGTAACGTAGCCAGAAAGGAAGTGTTTCACTGCAAGTTGCTAGGGCCTGTTCCTCGATGTTTTCCATGACTATTTCGGCCACAACAACGGAAACAGGGTAGCCCGTAGCTGTTCCGTGCAGTTGTTTGTAGTGTTAACCGTTGTACTGAAAGAAGGTTGAGGTCAAACAAAGGTGCAGTAGGTCCATAAGGTCGTCTGTGGATAATGGCGATTGGTAGGATGATTTGTTCATGGCGGTCTTAGTACAGTCAAGGGAAAGTTGAAGTGGTATGCTGGTGAAAAGCTTGTTGTCGTCTGGTATTCGTACAGTTTTGATAGCCTCAATAACGTTGTCTGAGTCTGAGTATTTTTGAGGGCGAGTAGTTTGCCGTTTAGTCTTCGTTGGAGTGCTGGGACGAGTTGTTCGAAGCCGGGTTAGCGCTAACCCTGGGTTAAGTCCGATTAAATCCTATTGGTTGTCACGGTATTTATCCCGGATTAGCACTAACCCTGCTTCGAACAAATCGGCCCTGGTCTCGGGTCACGTTTCAGTGGTTCGCCGGTATGTCTGTTTGTCATTAACTAGCGAGGCAATTTTGTCGGTATAGTCTTTCTTGACCATAACAACAGCAACACGTCCATTGTCGTTTTTATGTCATTTTAATGGTGTAATTCGTCTTTCGTCAAGTTGCAGTCGGTGAGTGAAGCTGATTGTAGAGTGGAAGCTATTCTGCTCCTGATGTCGTCCTTGGTCGATTCTGGTAGCTCCCTTTGACTTGCCAGAATGGACTCAACCCTCAATACAATATCCTCGGTCGGTATGTGTTTAGGTGTGACAGAATGTTTAAGTCCGTGAGAAAGTACACCTGTTTTGTTTTCATCTAAGGGACGGGAAGAAATATTCTTGAACCAGTTTTCGTCGGTGTTGTGGCATTTTTTTGTGTGCGGCATAATGAAGTCGAGTCAGTTTGGATTGTACTTTAGTGTGGTGTTGTTCTGCAGTCTTGTTAGCTCGTTTGTCAGCAATAGTCTTAACAGTGTCTAGTGGAGATGCAGGTATCAGTTCCTTAAGTTTACTAAGATATAATAATAGTTTATCATTACAATAGCGCAGTCTTCTATGGCAGTCGTTAATCTGTGCGCGAATCAAACGTCTACACGTAGCTTTGATGATGCGAATGGCTTCTTGCGTGCTAAGCGGAACAAGGCCACGATCTTTGCAGCGGTGGTTGAGCCAGAGTTGTTTTATGCGTCTGACGTTTCTTGCGTAACTGATGTAGTCGTTAGCAAGTTTTTCGCTCTGACGTCCAGGGGTTCAAGCCATTTTCTTATCTCGATTATCTCCAGATTGACCAGATTCTCCTCCGTTTTCCATCATGTTCACGACGATTCTACTAGTCACGTGCGCTTCAGTTGGTGGGAGTTCAGCCCGCAGGGCATACTACCATTACGTCATGAAGGCAACAAGTCATCTCATGACGATTAGGAGCTTCATTACAGTCTTAACCAACACCATAATATAAAGACTAACACAAATGTGAAACAAACATATCAAGGCGAACATCAGAATATTACCACGAACATCATAACGTTGAGAACATAAGATTAAGATGATCACCATGATGTCAAGACGCTCCCTGATAAGAATTCAGAATAAGACTGTTTTTCTTTTTTATAGACTGGCTTCTTAAAGGTATTACGCAAATTAAGCATTTAATGAGAGAATCCTCCAATTTTCTCTCCCTTACCACTTTTCAGAATAAATATAACTCGCAGACTCGACCTCTAACCTTCTTTGGAATAAGTTCAGCAGTAAACCACCTAGGAAAGCAAAACACCAAAACCCAACCCAAGTATGAAAATTGCTTTTTAAATTTCTAATGAGTCAAAAACCATCTGAATTTATCCATCAGGAAATTGTGTCAAAAATGTGAAAAGCCAAATTCAAAAGCGGCACAAATATATCAATTTCCCACTAAATGAAAGTATTAATCGGAAAGTCGCTTATCAAGCATACTTTAAAAGTACAAAGAGCAGCAAACTTGTAAATTAAACGAGACTTACCTGTAAATTGAAGTTTGATGGTAACTCTATTGAGTCATCATGAAGTGTACGGGATCACATGACATTGCACAATCCTATCCCACAAATCCACTTTTACAGGCGAACAAATACTGAATTGAATAATGTTAAATAGAGCGGGTTTCCAGTGCTAGGGTGGCATGTGATTTCGTACACTTCATGATGACTCAATAGAATTACCATCAAACTTCAACTTACAGATAAGTCTCATTTAATTTACAATTCTATTTCATCATCATTCATTGCAGAGATCCCATGAGAAGTTGAGAGCCAGTATTTGTGAGCACAAAAAATAACAAAAACCAATGTGCCGTATAACAAAAACACATTTTCCACTGGCTCAAATTATCATTAAAAAACAGCGAAAAGTGAAATAATCACATTTGCTGTGTACTGTCTAACAGAGCTTTTGCCAATTCGCCATGTTTTTGGATTGGTTTGTTGTAATACGTTGCAAAAGTACATTAACCCGACCAACCTGTAGTTCGCAGAATGGAGTCAACCGGAACCATAGCTAAGGCAGCTGCGCTGGCCGACGAGGACCTGATACTATGAGGTCTAAAACGAGTT
>BLFK01000930.1:110077-128476 GCA_014634185.1 Astreopora myriophthalma
TCCCTGCACTGAATACTGACGAAATAGAATAATCACTTTCAACTTCAAATCGTTACATCGCCTGTTACCAACTAACTGTTTTTTTTTTAAACAGCCGGTTGGACTTACAGACAACGACAAGTGCACTCTGTCATAAGGAAATAGAAAATTTGATAGGCCAGACAGCTCTACATAAACACAAACTTCAACCCAATTCTGTTGCCTAACTGCCAAGTACTATATCTGGCTTTGTCGCTTAAAAGAACATCCCCCCAATTTACATAACTTTTTGTTATATTTTAAACACATTTATCAAATGGAAAAACAATGCCTCTACTGCCAAGAAGAAATGGCAACCCTTTTTGCCTCATGTGAGCCTCTAGACCTTAGCCTTCAAAACTTTATGAAATATAAATACCTTCTCTACATTTTTGAAAACCTGTTTTTTTGTTTTGACTGTGCTATTCTTGCTTGCTTACTTTTTAAGCTTGTATTTAATTTTGTTGTTGTAACTTTTAATAAATTAAAAAAAAAAATGTCAATACGAACATAATATCAACACGAACATCATAAACATCGAGGTCAAGCTCTCACTGATTACTTTAATGTAAATACAAAACACATAACCTAGTGACCAACATAATTCTGACACTGGCAACGCACCATAGTATGAGAAATGACATAAAAATCAACGTTTGAAGAAAAGATGGCACACAACGGTAAACTTTTCTCATTGTAAATGAAGGAAATTGTTCAGACATGGTGCCTTGATAATTTGACCACAGTGTACAAGTTGAAGTTGCTTGCGGACGCGAGTGTTTTTGTCTCCCATCGTGGGGTTGGTCGGGGTCGAACACCTTTTTGTTCCACATTCATGCCATCCTGAGTATTTCTGCTCTCAACAGCATATCGCATGAACCTGTTAAGTGATGTGGGTCGTCCTCATCGAACAGAATCTAAACTTGTAGCTAGGACGTAAGGCTTATCAGCGCAGTCACCGGGGCACAACATGCTGCCACTGAAATTCACTATACATAACCAAATGCTTTGCCACAAAAAGTCAGAACTTATTATGTCGCTTTTTGCTAAACGTAGAAAGACCGATCGGAAGCAATTACAGAATGCACGCCAGATTCGAGAGCGAGGCGTAACTGAAGTGGTGTCGCGTTTTGTTACAATCGTCGAATTTGCATGTACCGAACCTAATTCGTATTTCGGCCGACCCAAATAATTAAGTTCAACAACAACAACAATGATAATAATAAGCTGGCAAGCCACTTGGAGCAATTAGGAATTAAGGACCGAACAAGAACGATGGCAATCGGCACTCCTCTGATCGGCACATATCCTCAGAAAAGTGCTGGAAGTCTGAGGTCTCGGGATGAGACTTGACTGGATATTTCTCCCCAGGGAAAAACCCTGAGCTTAATTCTACATAATAATAATAATAATAATAATAATAATAATAATAATAATAATAATAATAATAATAATCACTTTATTTAAGTCTCAGGATATCTAGCCGAGCACGAGTGCTCTACTTATTGGTGAGGCGACAAATCAACTGAAATCAGAACAAATTAAATGAAATGTTGGTTTTTGATTCAGGTGTTTAGCTTTTTATGTCGAATTATCAGGTGTTGAGCTTTTTATGTCGTACTTTTTTAATAACTCACGAGAACGATAAAAACAATCACGGCATACTTTATCGTTTTATAACGGCAAAGAGAATTGCCTTGTTAAATAGATTTCGTCTCCGTACGTTGGCCAAGTTTCCTCAGAGCATATATTTGAGGTTGTGTGGTATATTTTTCAGGTTTTATTTCATTATGCGTTGCATGAGCCGTAGAATCATGACCCAATTATGTCGGCTGGCTGTAACGCAGAAAAATTCCGTGCTTGTTATCGGCGGGCTTAGAAGTACAACAAACTGTTGCCCACTGCTATTTGCTGGAAAGCCGATTATGGTTGAGTTCGCGATTACCAGTCAGCTTGGGTATGAATTTCGCCCTATTAAAATCCTTTCAAAAAGTAACTTTTGGGCTAAAATCATAGGAAAGTTGAAGTCAAAACTGAAGGACAAAAATCTTTATTGATTGGTAAATAAATAGGAATCAAGGCCACAATAACACAGGACTAACGTAATTGTGCTTTGAACATTTGGATGCAGAGCACTATGAACTATGGGGCGCTTTCATATATGCTGACTCATGGTAACCGAGACAGCACCAATCAGAGCTGCTTATCATACTTCATCATAATTCATGCATTTGATTAATTGTGCATGAGAAATCTGAATCGAAGTCGCTCCACAGACGAACTTCCCACGTAGCTCACTCGAAATAAATTCTTGAGTGGACCCAAGTTGGATACATCGAACCTAATCGATTCAAACCGCGGTCTTTTCAACTAATTTAGTAGATCTTAGTACATTTGCTGGTTCGCTTGGTTCGTTTGTGTAACATTTATGACTGGGATTTTAATCCCTACTAACGAAACTGCTTACACATAAATTTGCCGTGACTTATATATGCAACGGAAAGCAACTAAAACATTTGCACGTGCTACGCTACCAAGTAATAAGCGAATGCAAGTGAAGCTATGATCCTAGCAGTTATGAACGCAATTTTAGCAATTGCGTAGAGAAGCCTGAAAAAAATGCAGGACTTCAACGGTGTTTGAACCCGTGACCTCGCGATGCCAGTGCGACGCTCTAACCAACTGAGTTATGAAGCCACTGATGTTGGGAGCTGGTCATTTGTGGGTTCAAATGTTCCCGTGATGAATGAATCAACAGATGACCACGGCACAATAGATATCGACACAGTTTGGTTCGGCAGTGGATGAAAAGCAAACGAGCGAAATGAGTCGGCTGTCAAGTGAATAGGTAAATGCGGTCCTGTATTGTGTACTTTACACCCCGTTCGAAATCGCTGAACAAAGAATACCTTATCATTAAGGATTCTGCTGCACGAATAAAATTAACCGCTGAATTCCCACCAAGACGTCCATACTATTCGAAGATCTGCACGCGCGAGTCGCATTTTTAGAGTGACAAAAATAAGAGAAAAATTCGGGCGCATCGGTTTCTTGTTACATTATCACTTAATCTTTAGTAAGCTGCAACAAAATGAGTATGGAAAGATACTCTGGCTGGGTACAAACCACCTAAGTTCCTACCTCTGGCTGGGCAAGAATCACCAGGAAGTAGTTTGCGTGCGAAACGACCGTCAGTACAAATCATCTGGTTACAGCCCGGTATCGTAGTTTCCGAGAGATATTTTTGCCATTTGGGAGCCCCACTGAAGGCTAATATAGCATCTGTTCATGTACTTAATATTTGATAAGGTCTCGAAAATCTGCACTATCGCCTATTCAAGGTACCAGCCCAAGTGTTACAAAATTTTAATGCTACAATGTGTACCACAGAGCAGCCCCGAGAGCGCTTTTTTTCTTACCCTTGAAGGTGCTTGATGAATGACAGCTTTGTAGAAACATGTGGTTTGAGGGTATAGTGCCATCACAATCTGAAAGAAAAATGCAGATACCACTCAGCTCCCTACAACCTCTCATTTCATTGGATCAGTATAAGACGCAGCTCTGTTGGAGATGTGTCCAGAAATGCATGGCATTTATGATAAATGTCACGAAGTGTCTCCTAACCCTAACTCTAACCCAATTGTTCTGAATAGGTTAGGTGACACTCAAGCCGTGTTCAAAATTAAACACTAATTATATTCACTTGAATTATAATTCAGGCTCTCAGACGCCATTCAATTTTATTCAATTATGTTTCGGGTCACTTCTGCGAAACTTCAAATAAACAAGGTCTGGTAACCTCGCAATCTCAAGTTGGAATCAAAATGGCGCCCTATCGCATGGATGCTATGATTTTGAGGCGGGAAGAAAGACATGGTTTGTCCCATACGAGTTCCTTGTTGTGCATAGTATTCAACTCGTGTTGCACCGCCTCTTCGCTCCAGAAAGCAATGAGAAGTTACGTTTGCCCTCTTCATGCCACCACGTGTCCGCCATCTTGTTTAATTACGCACTTTAATTACTTCAAACAGCTCCTTAAGGTTGAAGTAATTATGATTCAATTAGAGCGGTTTTCAATTGAGTGTCGTAAACCCAATACCAAAGTCATTACTCCGACCAATCACAGCAGGAGCAAACAGCGCAATGAGCCAATCAAAATTCGTAGCAATCCATCCCAAGCAGCTTGCTCAAAGCGCGGGAAAAATCGCGAGTGGAGGTGGCGATTGGTTTTGGTTTTCCTTCTCA
Source organism: Astreopora myriophthalma (assembly GCA_014634185.1). Classification (NCBI taxonomy): domain Eukaryota; kingdom Metazoa; phylum Cnidaria; class Anthozoa; order Scleractinia; family Acroporidae; genus Astreopora; species Astreopora myriophthalma. The sequence goes on from BLFK01000930.1 coordinate 114,341, forward strand.
TTGGTTGATAAACTGGCGCGCGATTTTTAAGCCAATCAAAAAGCGTAGCAATCGCAATCGCATAATTACTTTCGACAGTCATTTGAAAACCGCTCTATAATCAGGGACTGTAGGGTGGAAAGCGCTATCCACTGGATAAATCGCTATCCACTGGATAAGTCAATTGGATTTGCTAGTGCTTATCCGTTGGATAGGGATTTATCCGGTGGATAGCGTTATCCACCTTTCGAACAACTGGCGCCTGGACATGAGTGGCGTACTGACCCGAAAAAAGTGCACTTCCTAAGCTTGATCTTTTGAAGGGAACATGAGCAAAACGCTACGGCACATTAAGTTACCTGATCCTTTTGGAACAAAGCTTGAGGGTGAGTAACTGGGTTAGCTTTCATTTTGGGAAGAGGTATAACTCGCCTCCGACTTAAGTGATGACGTCTAAAGGGAACAAATAAGCCGTTATCATTTCGTGTCGAACACTGGGAATTAGACACGGACACCGATGGGACATATTTACTAACAAATATCACCCTGAGTTACACTCAGAGTGAATTCAGAAGGAGCAGTGGGGTTTGTAAAGTCATCGATAGAATTGCATGTGGCTCGAAAATTAGCATGTCAAGCGCACTGCCAATTAAATCTGCCGCTTATAATCCCTGGTCTTACACAAAGGGTTTGAATGGGGTTGGTTCATGTAAACGGAGGGGCTTATAAGCGGAAAAGAAACAACGCCTTGAAATGAGCTACGTCACAGTGCTGAGTTCCAAAATATCTTTTTCACTTCCTGGTTTTTAAGCTTTAAAACGTTATAATAAATCACATTCATTTCAATATTTGGAACAAAATCAAACCTGTCACAACATGAACTGAGTAAATAGAAACGGACGCTCAGCCGTTTCCCGTGAAGTTAATCTTAAAACTTGTAATGTCTGGCCCTGTTTCAGTCGTGCTGTGTTCTGTGAGAGTGCCTAATACTAAGGAAGAAGGAAACGTACAGGAGGCTTATAACTGGGAATGGTTTACAGCCCTATAACTAAGGGGTAAGGGGGACTTATAAGCGGCAGTTGAGGTTTATATGAATTTGCAGTCTGGGGCCAGGATTTCTTCACCTGGTGTCCCTGAATTCTACAGAAGTATGTGAGCATTTTCCAGAAACCAAGGGAACTGTATGTATCAGAGAGGTGTGCAAAGTGCATCATATATTTGGGCTTTAATCCCTTGATCAAATATTTCCTCTCTGGGAGAAACGTTATTCTCTCCCGGAAGATGGCACCTCATGTGCTGTGCTTCTTGTACTTTTGTCGACAACCAAATTTCCTTTTGAATTGCAAAATGCTTGTCAGAACTTGTTTGGAACAACGTTCTAACCAGGAACTTCTAAAAAGTGAGTGCACTGATCGTTTCCGGGCAGTGATTGTGAACGTTTGCACATAAGGTCAAAGGTCCGGGCAGACTTTTTCGAGCTTCTCCTTACAACGAGTTTCAGTAAACGAACGACTGAAACCAAACTAAGCAGAAGCATGAAACAAATCAATTGCCTTTTCTCAAAAGTGGCTAGCGGCTAGTAACAGTCCTCACATTGAGTCGACAAATGTCAAGACAAGCCATCTCCCACAGAGAATATGGTACAGAGGCATTCAATACTTTTTCGACGAACACCAACGCAAGTTGCTAAGCCTACGTAAAGCCGGCCATGTAACTCGAAACCTTATCTTGGCCACAACTTATTCCAAAATCTGTGACGCAAGCATGAGTTACTTTGAAGCGGGCACCTATTGAGCACAGCCAGCCCAGCCAATTGTCGGCATAGTGGGTGCTATGGTGACATGTGCGTGCCATTATTTTGACAGTTTGTTTAAGACAGCAATTTTGAAGGCGCGATTAACTGAAAGAGCCTAATAGCCTTCTGAATGGCTTTCAGTATTTTTCCTTATCTTGAGAGAAGATATCAATCCCAAGCGCCTGTCTCCTACAAGACCCTACAATCTGGTTCTCTTTCAAAAATAACTGAGGCTTTTGTAAGAAATAATACATTATTGCTTCACCACGGGAAGCACGACTTGTGTACACTGCTTAACTTACTCTTTGCCGTTTCTCCCAGCTTCTTCATCGATGTCATCCACATCATACCTTACAAACACCATTAAAGATAACACTGAAACGCAAGAAACCACTGTTTGGTGGACACAACGCAGAATCATGATTAGTACTGTTGAGTGGTGTAGTCCTGACTTTCCAACAACCTGAGCAGAAGTCATCATAACAACGCCTCTCTCCTCCGTTCAGGCTCCTGCTGACACTCCAAAAATAAATAAATGCACGGGAGAGAGTAACAACTTGTTGACTCTAATGGGTGTACAAACTCAAATCTCCAGGTTGGTAGTTAACGATTAGTTGTTGCTTATTCCGAGGGACTTCAACCTTTTTGTAGAGCCACTCCCTCTACATTGTTTGGTAATCAACATTTGAACTACGTCCCGTTTATAAGTGAAGCTGCAAAAGGATACTTGTTGGAGGAAGGATTGAAAGAAACAATTTCCGCCAAAATCAACTGTTCCTCGCCATCAGGTGTACGAACACGTGCAGCAACCTACAACAAACGAAGCTACATATCACATCATCATCATCATATCATGTAAAACCTAACCAAATAAAAGGAGCTATTTACTTACAGTCGTTTTTACTTTATCTACGAATAAAAGAAGCTACTTGTGATAATTCTAAATTACAATAACTTGCTACAAATTTCTTCAGTCAAGAAATACAATTTATAGTAATTTAGGCTTTCCTGCTCTCTTGCTTCTACAGGAATATTATTCCATAAGGCCGATCCCCTGTAGTGGAGGCTGGGTTTTTCAATTTCTAATTTGGGTCTGGGAATATACAGGCTGACAGAGGAATTTCGCAAATGAAGGAAGTGGATATCAGACAATAACTTGCTACAAATTTCTTCATTTAAGAAATACGCTTTAAAGTAATTTAGGCTTTCCTGCTCTCTTGCTTCTACAGTGATATTATTCCATAAGGCCGATCCCCTGTAGTGGAGGCTGGGTTTTTCAATTTCTAATTAGGGTCCGGGAACATACAGACTGTAGACACGAGAAATCAAGTTTTGGGCTACATTAGCAGTTTTTAGTTCTATGTAATTTGTTGTCATTTGTTGTCGTTTAACACTTGTACCGTGCAGTTCATCGTGTGAGATATTTGTAAATTTGCTTAAATTCCGCATGTAGTAATTAGTCCGTATTGGCTTCGTTATCGCGTCCGTTCAATGTACTTAAGTTCTGTTGCCTAATGGTATGTAGTTTCCTTTGCTCATTTCGTCGCTTCGTTAGGCACTCGTTTTTTGCATAAAAGTATTGTATTTCCTTCTGTAAGTCAGTTGTTGTACCCGGAGTTGCCGTACAGATCTTGTAAGTAGTTTATTTCAGTCGTAGTTTTTGGCGTTTCTGAAGTTTAGTTTTAAGTATCTCGTTTGTAACCTTGTATTTCTATATTTTCTTTCTGCAGTGAATCGTTGAGTAAAGTGCGTATTTTCAAAGCTGTATAGGAGTTTAATTACACAGACTGACAGAGGAATTTCGCAAATTAAGGAAGTGGATATCAGAAATATATTTGAAGGTTTGTCTCAAACATGAGGGAGATTTATTATGAATGATTTTGTACAGCAAAATAGTGAGTTGTCTCACTATCCTGTTTTACAGTCTTTCCCAGCCCAGATCATCAAAGGGTCTTTGGATCGTATTTCATAATTTGAGAAGGTGATAATTCTAATAGTCCTATTTTGAAGCTGTTGATGTTTTTCGGATATGCCCTTGCCTATATACCCCCAGACACTGCTACGATAGCTAAAATAGGGCAGATTTTTTTGTCGGTATAGTAGGACTTAGGCGCTTTAGTATCGACAAGCCCTCCGATACCTTCTTTAAAATCTCTTTGATGTGCAACTTCCATTTCAAGTTTTCATTAATCAAAACTCCTAGGGATTTATAGCCCGTTAACCTTTCTATAGATGCGTCATCAACCTTAATAGAGAAGTTATCAGAGCCTTGAGAAAGTTTGGAGCGGCCACCTATCAACATATACTTAGTCTTCTTGACATTTAATGTTAATTTATTCGCCTTCAACCATGTCTGCCTTTTATTGAAGTCAGAATTCATTTTCATTTGAAGAACGTCAGTATCTTCAGGTGCAGAAATTAAGGTGGTGTCATCCGCATACATTCACGGCTTGGAAAATAAATTACACAAGGGGAGATCATTTATATATAGAACAAATAGCAGAGGGCCAAGAATCGACCCTTGCGGAATTCTACCTGTTAAAGTACAAAAATTCGAGAATTCACCAGCAACTAAAGTTTTCTGTTTTCGTTCAGAAAGGTAGGATTAAAATCAGGGTAACGCTGTAGACTTGAACCCGTAAAACTTAAAACTCTGGAGAAAATAGAGGGGTTCATGGTGTCAAAGGCTTTTCTTTTACATCCACGAATATCATATCATTTAGGAGAGAATAATCAATATTCTTGATCAACTCATTTGTTGCCCCTAAGAAATCTGTTTCTGTAGAGAACAGAGGCCTAAAACCCTGACTGTGAGTCAGTTAATAGTTTGTTTTCGTTTACATATTCATAAAGTTGATGAAATACCACCATTTCGATCAGTTTATACTAACAACAAGTTAAACTGAGATTGGCCTATAGTTATAAGCTTTGTTACCTTCTTTAAAAGCAAAAAAACCGACTGAGCTAGGACGCCACACAGTTGAGAGCAGGTCTCTTATATGCATGAGCCCAACAAATTGACCTGCTCTCAACTGTGTGGCTTCATAGCTCAGTTGGTAAGAGCACTCCACCGGCATCGCAGAGGTCGTGGGTTCGAATCCCGTTGGAGTCACTTGAATTTTTCAAGTGCATATAAGAGACAATTGCTTAAATTGTCCAGAAAGTGTGAGGATCATTTCTTCAGTTCACTTCTAACCCGCACTTCATAATCATTTCTTTCATTGTTATTTTTGTTGTCACTGTACGGAGACGAGGAACAAGCAATCACATCACGGGGGACTATATTGTCAAAACTTACATGGTCTCCTTGTTGAGCGACATAATTACTTTCAGCTTGAATGCTTCCACACAGTGGAGGTGGGCTACAAAAGAAAACAGTATTCTTGGTCAAAATCGTTTAGTATGTGAGTGGCGATACATCATTTCTCTTAATCACTAGTCAATCAAGCAATACTCAAATCGGATGAGCAGACAATAGTATTCACACTTGCATTTTGTTCATGCTACGTCACTGTCTTATGTACTGGTATTCCTGTGCACCAGAAGACAGAACAGCAGTCATGACACAATTCCCCAGCCCGAGGACTCCTCAACGACCACAAATAAGTTGCTGGGTGCAATAAATTGAGATATGACAATATTGATTTCCGTAAAAGAAGAAAACCCAGACCCGTTGACAAGAGCTAAAACACTTCTGTACATTGTTTCGTACAAACACAAATACTATTTGAATATATGTAAAAGACTGAAGGCAAAAAAGTCTGCCTGCGTTTTAAGAGGCTTACAATCCAGCGGGCAGACCGGACAAACTGACACACAGATTCCTGGCGCACCAAAAGTTTGTCACTTTACATATATATGCTCAGGAAACACTTCTTTTGTGACGAAGCTTTGATTTTGCTGTTTAAAAGTAATTCATTGGTTAACGTTACATTTCCTGGTTAACGTTAAGTCGTATAGCGATTAAGGCTGAGTATTTGGCCAAACTAAACAAAATGGACTGAACTACCGTGACACAGCCCCTTTAATGGCGCATTATAATTATCCGAGCACCAAACCACTACAAATTACCAAGACTTTCCCTTGAAATTACACAAGAGGCTTTGTTCGATTTTGCTTGGCTCCCTAGGGAACTAGGTTTTCATCAGCACCATTTGCTAAAAAAACAATTTCAAGTGAAACGCGAATTTCATCCACACGAAAATAAGTTTGTTTCTAATTACATTAGAAGCCACCATATGTGTAATGGAGATACGATCATCAGCGAGGAACGTACCGGTAGCTGTTCATCAAGATTTTTATCCTGAACCAGGAAATTTACTTGGAGGTTTCAAACGATGAGAGTATTCCGTTAAAGTGGTGTCATCATATTAAAGATTCCAGTTTTAGTGTGACTGCACGATGCATAACATTAAAAGTTGAAATGGGGAGGACATTACCTTAATATAGGAAATTAACGATGCACGTTGACAACGCGAAGAAAATTAACGTTACACTAAATTAACGCGAATTTTTCAAAAGTTAGGTTTACATGAATTAAATTAACGCCAATTTTTCGATAAGCATCTTGCTTTATTTACTGCGATTTTCATAATTCTGCACTCGCACTTTACATTTCTGAATGTCAAACTGCGTTTTGGCTTCCGTCAATAAAACCTTCCAAGACAAGTGCACGGATGTTTCTAACTTTTTTTTTTAAGCCGAAAATTTGGTTTTGAAGCCTAACTAGACCGTATCAATTCAAAAGATCTTTCAAAGCCTCCATTAAATCACCAAGAGCTGCTCACTCGTTTGATTGACGGAAACCAAACTGCAGTTTGTTGCAGTAACACAAATTTGCTGCACTTGCAAAATCTCAACATACATGTGTCTCATGGAGAAAAAGAAGCATTTACAGTAGTTAGCTTTTAGGATTGCTCAAATGGATCTAGCGAGGAAACGTTCCCTTGCATTCTGGGATGTTCTAATGCCTCGGTGATCCCGGCGGCTTTCCATCCGTTCAGGACAACTTTCGTTCTGGTTTTCATTGAAGAGAGGAGCTAACGTAATGGGTCAGGTGAAATCTATAAAATACAAACGGTCTCCACTGGTTCAAGGCGGCTTAGAAATACCAGTAGAAGTAACCGTGCATTGGGAGGACGAACAGGCATTGGAAATTTTAAAGAGGAAAACAGAAGTGAGCTATCCTTTCAGGGAGACAGGAGTATCAAGATCAATCAAAAGACATTTTGAACTCGATTTTAAACGAAGACGTCCTGTCAGATAGTGCCTCTGAAGAGCCAATAGAGGAGTCATGAACTAATAAGGTTTTGTAATGAAATAAAGGTGCTTTAAAATAACAATGTTGTAAAATAGCGTGCATTAAATTTACATCACATTAATTAAGATACATTAAATTAACGCGAATTTTGTAAAATCGCGTTAATAAAGTGCATTGTTAATTTCCTATAATAAGGTAAGCGAACACGAAAAAGGATATATTAGCTAACAAGAATAAACGGCTTCTGATCAATGAAAATGTATTTTTGGACTTGCTTGCCATGGTTTTTGAAGAACACAATTTTAAAAAGGAGCATAATTTGGAAAAACCAGCAGAATTTTAGCATAATTTGGCCAACAAAAGAGAGGTGCTGCTAGCATAATATGCTACTTTTACTAGCACAATCTATAAAAGCCTATTCGTGATCCGTTACATACCTTATTATAGGAAAATAACGATGCACTTTATTAACGCGATTTTACAAAATTCGCGTTAATTTAATGTATCTTAATTAATGTGATGTAAATTTAATGCACGCTATTTTACAACATTGTTATTTTAAAGCACCTTTATTTCATTACAAAACCTTATTAGTTCATGACTCCTCTATTGGCTCTTCAGAGGCACTATCTGACAGGACGTCTTCGTTTAAAATCGAGTTCAAAATGTCTTTTGATTGATCTTGATACTCCTCTGTCTCCCCGAGAGGATAGCTCACTTCTTCTGTTTTCCTCTTTAAAATTTCCAGTGCCCGTTCGTCCTCCCAATGCACGGTTACTTCTACTGGTATTTCTAATCCGCCTTGAACCAGTGGAGACCGTTTGTGTTTCGTTGTTCATGGTCGCTTAACACCATCGGTTTCAAACGCAGGATTATCACAGTTCCATTTTATTTAGTACCGTACGTGAGGAGGAGTGCGTTCGAAATCTAAGAAATATGGACGTTATCATAAGTAATAATCACAAAGCAGCAACAAGGTCTTAAATATCAAATTCATAGTAACCCGGTGGCTTCTCGATCTGCTTCCGCTTACAACGAGAGTGTTCACAATCTAACGAGCTACTGCGACGTAAATCATTATAAGTTTAGAATCTTCATATTACAGTGATTAAATCATTAGCGTTAGTCTCTAACGAAGCAGTTTGTATTTTATAGATTTCACCTGACCCATTACGTTAGCTCCTCTCTTCAATGAAAACCAGAACGAAAGTTGTCCTGAACGGGTGGAAAGCCGCCGGGATCACCGAGGCATTAGAACATGCCAGAATGCAAGGGAACGTTTCCTCGCTAGATCCATTTGAGCAATTTTAAAGGAAACAAACTATTTTTAAAGTACTACTACGATCAAAAATCACTTTTCCTTTCTCAAAACTAATTAAGCCGCATTCACACACTCCATTGTTAAGCTAATGAGTAGATGACGTCACTTTCTCCTCGATCCAGCTCTCTGAGGGCTTATCGGTCGGAACCGCTCCAAGTAATGGCGAACTGTTAAATCAAGAAATTCCCGTCAAAACAGTCTTCCTCTTGAAATAACTGGATAAAATCTCGCATTCCAAGTATTCAGCACAAGTACTTTCGAAATGTGTAGAAAAACGAGAACTGATTTTTTTCATCATAGTAGCACTTTAATGGAAGAAAAATAAAACTGTGTACAAGGTGGGAACGTTTGGGTATCCTAGCAGCCCCCCACCCCTGACAAGAGAAAACTATGTACAAAAATATGTGGGGATGGTGGTGGTGTACGATGTGGAGCGAAATAGGGTAGAGGAGCCTTGAGGCGAAAAATAATGTAATTGGTCCTGCTGACCCGCACTCACAGGGACCCACGGGATTCGACCCGCACTGGCGGGACTTTTATCATGGTCAACACGTAAATACCAAACCCCCAGCCTAGCCAAACACTGCCTGTACCAGTCGGGGTTGCCAAGACGGAGCCCTCGTCAGAGGAAGTGACCACCGTCAATGGGGACCTAGCCATGGGGCACACGGAGGAAAACCTACCAAAACCCATGCAAGTTGTGATTGAAGGGGTGGTTTGACCTGTGGTGGCAGCGACCCTGGAGTCTCGCGAGGAGACTGCAGGGCAAAACAAGGACAAAATCAAAGAGAAGAGGAGACAATACTTCCCCTAAAACAAGGCCAAGCAGAAAGAGTGCATGAAACGGTATCACCAGCAACACAGAGAGAAACGGAAGTTGTATGTGAAACAATACTACCAGAAAAACAAGGACAAAATCAAAGAGAGAAAAACCCATTACCGCCAACTGAGACAAGGCACCTCCAACCAAATGAACCTCCGTGAACACTTACTGATAAGCCAGGACTCCACATGGAACAGAGGATTTAACGAATAGCGTGCGAGCTTCTACTCGAATTGAATCATAACAATAACTACATGGAATAAGCTCGTGTGTTTCTTGGTTCCAAACACAACAAGTGTACTTTGTTGTAAGCAACCTTTTGCAATCCTGCCAGGCGACGTTTTGAACGTTTGGGAACTTATGGGGTGAAACAAAGAAAGTAGATGTGTAAAATGTTTAATCTGTTTTCAGCATCAACTAACAAGGACTGGGCTGGGGAGGCGACAAAGTTGTCCTGCAGCTTCTGGAAGTGCGACAGTCATTCGAAATAATTGCTGCAGCTCTTGAAGTGTGGGCGTATTCTGGTACATTTGCCCAAATGCAGGGAACTGATGCCCCTTGGGATCGCACATTTGTCACCCTGACCCATCACCCCTCGAGGTCTCTTTAGACCCCACCCTTTACACGTGTCGAGAGTCAATAGCCCTGCTTGTCATACGAAAGTTTTTTATTGTCGAAATGTACAAACTTACAAGGGTCACAGTCTCTTAGCACATGCCTTGTTTACAAAACTCACTGGGAAGGCCCGAGGCCCCATGCATCCAATGCACAAAATGGTGACATTACATCATCAAACACCTCTCTACCGCTGATCAGGGCTGTCTCACAGGTGTCCCTAGGTAATGATTGACTGCCTCCCACACAATCTGATTGGATATGGCAACGGTTGTTAAGGACCTCAGAGTAGGGTTGTGAAATCAAATCAATAAACTGAACAGGATGTGGCACAACCGATTTTACTTTTCAACCACCAAGCTCGCTGTAGTTGTTATCATCATTGTCATCATCTTCTTGCTTAGGCATGGGTCGTGGCTCAAACATTCTGTTCAATAAAATTTTTCATCTGTCCACAGTGACATCTGTGGCCTCTTCAACATCCATAGGCTCCTCCCACATGAAACGATGTAGAGTTTTCATCAGGTCTCTGGGCACAGGGTCGTGTTTCAAACCCGTGAAGATAGTGCAAGTACAACCTTCGCAGCTTTCTTCGGAACATGGGTAGGAGGGTATTGAAAGCTCTGGTCTCAGCCACCCCCTCCTTCGAGAATTTGTCTACTTGCTTATCATAGCATTGACTAAGAGACTCTTTGACTTCTTGTCGCAGGGTTTAAAAGGGATTGTCCCAATCACTGACACCCTCGTCCTCTGAGTCGGTGTCCTTCTCCGAGTCCGACCTTCCTCTTCTTATTCTTTGCCTTCCTCCTCTTCATCATCGTTGTCTCTTTCTTATTCTTGTCTCTCTTCCACCAGTCTTAGTGTGCCAATGACCTTATGTTTCACCTCGAGGCTACTCTACTCCAGTCCACATCATAGACCACCACCATTCTCACGTCTACATAGTACATAGTTTTCTCTTGTCAGGGACGGGGAATGCTAGGATACCCACATGTTCCCGCCTTGTACACAGTGTTTTTTTCTTTTTTTCCATTAAAAATAGTTTGTTTCCTTTAAAAAGCGTGGTACTGGCACTGGTGGAAGGGACATTTTTCCGGTCTAGCGTGACTCGTGACGTCATGCCTCCTTGTTTCCAGGGTGGGCCTTTTTGTGACTCCTTACATGATGTCCTCCCAAATTCAAATTTTAACTATATGCATTGTGCTCTGATTAGTCCAAAATCCCAACGGTCTCAACAGACGCGAGCAAAGGCCGGCATGTTCCCGCTTGTACCTTTTATATTAAAAAGCATCATTTCCGGTTTGCGTGACATATTGCGTGACACTACCGGTTTGTCGAGACACCCTCACATGACCTAGGACCTCATTTCCAGGACACTTTTGGTCTTATGCCCATATTTGGACTAAACATCTCACCAAAACAACATGATTGGTCCAAAATCCCAACAGTCTCAAAAGACGCGAACAAAGACCCACGTTCCAGTTTGTACATAGTTTTTCCTTTTTTTTTTTTCATGAAAAGTAGTTTGTTTCCTTTAAGAGCGCGATTCCCGGTTTGCCTGACATATGCGGCTCTCTGATTGTTCAGGAGGTCAATGAGGCGGGGCAGACCTTACACGGAACAAGAAGTCGTCCAAGAAGAGGCCCGAGTAGCTGGACTCATCCCTCCTGACACTCCCTAAGACGTCGTCTTCGAAAACGGCAGATGGAGACTCTAGTTGACGGAGACGGATGGGACTTAGATTCGTTCTCGCCGTTCACTCACTCTGTTATTTTCTTTAGGCATTTACCAAACCATTTGTGTCAAATACAATTGCTGGTTTTTATTGAAGTTGTCTGAGTCATCATCCATCCTTGGCCCTCGCCAATTCAACTACTACTACTCCGCTATCATCATCATCATTGACGTTGAATACAATAGCAACAGAAGATTTTGCTATCATACGCCTGTTGATACGTGTTCATGATCATGGCAACCCGGATCATATTCACTGTAATTATCTCTCCGGACATTCAGGAAAATTCATACCAAAGTTCTATGGAATGTGGTTTTTCTACTTGGGCTAGCCTTAATTGTTTTCATACATAATTTGCGCGACTGGTGATGGGGTGGGGGAAAGACACTGGCCGCCAAACGCATATTACTAGTGATATGTACATGGACGAAGTATGCGGAGAAATGCAGGAAACCCAGGAAAAGACCGCTGGAATTATCCGGAAGAGATGGTGACTGGAAGAATTTAGCCACGCACTACTGTTCTGAACATAATCGAACCTTGGCGTTCAGAAGTCAATTTGCCTCAGTATTGAGATCTGCTGTAAGGTTTTTCGTGTCGTCACATAACTGTAACTGCCGTCACATAAAAGTTTCAATGGAGGACATTGCGACCTACAGTTGTGGTACCAAATAAAGGATAAGTTCTATGCAAACGAGTGTTGTAGTCTTACGGAGCAGTCCTTTATCGAGGGTTACACAATTTCCCATCATAACAATCTTAAGCCCACCCCAGCCCCCAACCCCCTCACTGGAGTGTATACACCGAGTTACCGGTTAGCACCTCTTTCGCCACCTTACAAGTTGAGATTTTCCACTTCTCTCATAATATCAGAATGAAAATTACACGATTTTAAATCATATGTTTCAATTGTAATCCTGGTATGAGCCACCTATAAACAGGGTTCGTGCAGGAGTTAAATTTAAGGACTTTTTAAGGAGAATTAAGGACTTAAATTTGACTTTCAAGGAGAAGAAACGAAGAAGAATAAAGCTTCTCTAAGCGTTTGTTTCCAATAATAGCGGCACATTTTTTGCCAAGGCGCTCCTGAACCAGATCACTTTCTATATTTTTTTCTTTTATTGTTTCCAATATATTTTTTCACATTCAATGCGTATTTAAGTAAAAAATTCAAGGAGTTTTTAAGGAGTTTTTTTAAATTTCTCATTTTAAGGAGTTTTCAAGCGCGCTTAAATTTGCAAAATATATTCAAGTAGTTTTCAAGGAGTTTAAGGAGAAGCACGAACCCTGTATAAATTAAAGTTGCATGTATATCTGTCACAGTGACAATTTTTCAACCCCCCCCCCCCCATGTACTGGGGTAGGAAAAAAAAACAGGCATTTGACAGTCTAGAACGGCTTTTTAATAGACACACTGTCACATACCTCTCAGATGCTTTACCCATCCACATTGGCAATTGAACTGCGGCTTGTTGTAACATGGTCATGAGAACTCCCCGCCTCATTACTTTCCTATGTAAAAATAAATGACATTTCAAAAACGAAACAAGAGGCTACCTGTAGCCTTAGCTCTGGCCAATTTCCAATGCAAAGATCACTAAGTACTGGTATTTAGTGTCAAGTACAGCTGAAATAAAGTACTCTGGTTTTAAAACAACGCTGTTACCAACAGATTAAAACTTCAAAAATTGTATATATCCTGAAAAACTGGACAAAGTAGTGAAAATAAAAACTTAGGACGATTTGCAGTTTCCAATTCATACTTGCTTTTTGCAAGGCAAAAGGACATTGGCCATGAGTCGCAGCAGTAATTTGCGCGCCTTCCAGGCAATTGAACAAGTTCAACCCTGCTGGGAATGCAAGTTTTTTTAAACTGATTACCAAGAGATGAATTTGGAAACAGCTTTCGACTTTTAACTATTCCATTCTCTTTGATCAACCCTTCAGTAAAGATCTGAGAAAAAGAAAAATCACAGTTCTACAATACATAAGATCAAAGTCTAAATATGGGTTTTGTACACTTGACAGACTAAAAGTTTCAACTCTGCTTCAGTTTTAGGTCATACATCAAGCAGCGCTACATTTCTTCCGAATACGAACTTTGTTAGCAAGATTTTCAGCGAATTTTTTATGTTTGTCGAGGAGCTGTACAGGAATAGCATACATCATCCATGTTTTTCAATGAGTTGCTCTACAACAAACTCTCCTGTCTATGACTAGAAATAATATTCCAATTCTTTTCAAAACCATTGCACATGGCTACAATAGAATGAACATGGTTGGGGGTTTCCAGTGCCAATTTGAAGATCTATTGTATCTTATCTGGGTCCTTTTCATGTAACTGTTTCTAAAGAAATGCTCAGTTTTGATGGCTGCAATAATATCTGATACAATAATTGAATCCTGTAAGTTACTTAAAATCAGCCAAACAGTCTGAGTGGCAAAGAGTCATTGGCGAGTCTTGGCTCCACGTAAAGCTTTTTGCGTTAAGAAACAACGTAAAGTTCCTTACATAAACAATGAACGCCTGCTACCACAGATTCTTCCCTTGGCAAAAGTTCCGGTATGCCTACTTTCCTATCAAGGACCAGGTTGTGAGGACAGTTAC
>BLFK01000930.1:128486-148486 GCA_014634185.1 Astreopora myriophthalma
AAAAAAAAAAAAAAAAAATTCGTAGCAGAGCAAAAATTCATGACATGTTAACACAACCGTCTACTATTTATTTTTACACGTTATCTGATCCTTTTTGTAACTTGATAGCCTATTTTCCAATTATACAGAAAACGGCCACACTATTATATTTTCTTCTTCGTCCAAGTTTTCATTTGTAGGATTGATGACACTAATCGTATCCTTGTCATTGTATTCATTGTTATTTTCATTGTATTTGTATTCATTATTATTAATGAAGCATAATAATTTTATTGACCACCTCATATAAATATGAAGGAAATCCATTGTTGCACATCAGTCAAAACAAATAACACTTCAATTTGTATTCAGTGGATCAAAATGCACTCTGTGGGGGTGCCACTGGCAATTCCAATCTATAAATGACCCGAGATAGCTTAAAAAACTTGAGATACAAAATGATACCTGTAACAATCTGATAATTGCTCCTCATTAATTATAAGGTTGTGATGGGAACTTGTGGCATACAAGCACACCCACTCTTGGCATTGTTTTTTAACAGAGGTTTCTGAAATACTATGTCAAGATATTCCCAACCATACACAAAAAGGGCCATAATCACCTGGGCTCTCCTGTCTCCTGACTGCCTAGCCTGTTACTTCCACTCTGCACTAAGGAACAGAGAAACAAAATGGTACAAAGCTGTAGCCAAAGAGCAGTATCTAGAGACTGAATAAGCAATTCTTTTACTTTAGTTTAAAATAAAAAAGAAAGGCCACTTAAAAAAAGACACATTACAATAGCCACCCTTACTTTACTTTTACTGTTTCACCAATCATTAAGACATCTGAGCTTTGAGGCAAGTGCAGCCAAGTGTGGAAAATAAAATTGTTAGCGTTTCCTTCCCTGGGAACCAAAATTATTGGCGACAGTCCTGCTCCTGTGTCTATGTTAGTGGGTGACATGTAAGGTAGTGACTGCCTACTCTTAAATGGGATCATAAGGAGTTAGCTCTCTTAAGTAACATGCAAAAGCGGCTGGTACATCTTCAGAATTTGCTGTTCATTTAAATTTGCTCCCTTCAGCCATTTCCAGCTAATTTCAAAGTCCCTGACCCTTTACTCCCTAGGAGGTCCCCCACTGATCAATAAAGTCACTACAAATTAACTACAGCTGTACCTAAGTTTACTTTACCTTATTCCTATATAACACTCACCAATCCTTCTGTCATTTCTAAGAGCTTTAATGATGGCAATCTTGTCCAGTGCCTTTTTAATCAATCTGAAAACAAATAGATGATGAAAATAAAATAAATAAATAAATAACAATTATAAAAACACCATACAGTACCACTCCTTCTCTGAAATATATACTGGCTGACTTAATTATCTGATCTGTGTGCTTGAATTGCAACATCCACCATTTTCTGTGCAATAGATGTTAGGAATTCCAGAATGCCAATCTTATCATTGTGAATCATCGCTATTTTAAATTCTTAAGGCCTTTTTTGTCCACTAATGTATTGCCCAACTATCAAGTAATCAATGACAACCCATTATTTCACTGTTTTATGTCGTCATCACATAAAAACTAATTGTCTGTTTTTAGTGAAGTGTTCAATGGTCAATGTATGATAAGCCTCAATAAAACAGAACAAGGTAGAAGTATGGTTTCTTGCAAACCAACCTTCAAACTGTGGAAGGAAAGGCATGAAGTTGTTCCATTAATAAAGAGCTCACTAAGAGCCAATTTGATCAGATTCTCTGCAACACACTCAATTCGAGTTTGGCTGAAAAGGATCAACAAATCTGTTGTCCATTGGATAGTGTCATTGTCTACTTCTCTTCTAAGGCAGCTTTAAAATATAGAATATTTTGGAGATAAGCCATATTCCGGATTACTTTTGATTCTACCACTGTGCTCGTGGCAGCAGATTTAATGGCCAAAATGGAAATAGAACTATTCCTTGATGAGAACAGATCCTACACAAATGCCTAAGCACACTTGTTCAAAGAAAATATTCTTAATCTGGATGGATGGCAAATGAATGTGCTTGAGCAATGAGTGAACAGTCCATATCCATGGGTTTTGTCGGCAAATATTGTAGCAACTAGCAATCTCCTGAGTCTATTTCTATCACTATTGCTCTTTATTTTCTACAGAAAGACAACTATTTTTTCCTGTCTAAGAGTTTTCATCACGCACCACATTATTCAATTCTCATGTGAAACTAAAACCTCCTGGGGTACCCAGACATTGCTGAGCAGTTAAAATTGCTGTATTTAGTAATTTAGGGTTATGGCTGCATTATTCATCAGCTTCCAATTTGTACACAAAATTTGGCATTTAAGGTCATCCAAGGTCATAAGTTATATTTGTTCATTGGGTTGGTCCAAAAGTTGATGCTGCAATCAGAAGCTCCCTCTGTAGTTTATTGTTAGAAACTGCCTGACCTTGGTTTTGCCCACCAGTGTCTTTCTGCAAGCTTTCCGTTAGATATTTTCTTTTATTGGATATTCGCCATTTGCATGTGTGGTTGCACGAAGTGTTTAGGTTTCTTGCTTGTAGTGTTTTTAGTAATCTCAGAGCTCACCTGTTGGCAAACCCAAATACGACCATGTTTGGTAGTTGAGTATGTGGCTGTGTACATTAGAGTTTTCTCAGTTAAAAGAAGATCAGAGTATTATAGAATGAGCTGAGAAGAGAAAAATGCACTGAGTAGTTTAGCGCCCGCCAAAGGCTTAGAGTCATTTGAGTTGTAAGGAACTTCTCCTGCTGATGATCAAGGAGAAAAGAAGACAAAGATGTCAATTCAAGACACTTCTAGAGTCTTGGTACCTGCAAATCGGCTAGCTATATGTTGTACCCAATTCAAATCTCCCAGGGTTAAGATTCTTTGTTTACTGTTTATTATTATTATTATTATTATTATTATTATTATTATTATTATTATAGCAGTTAAAATGTCTGTATGCTATATACAGTTAAATTGCATCACGAGGCGCTAGCGCAGCGTAACCCGTGGGCTATAAAGTGAATAAAAACTAAAACTAATTACAAAGAAGAGACATGTAAAACTTAAGAAAAATGTCTTTGTCAAGTAAAAAAAGCCCTATTGGCGACTGAGACTTCTCGAGTGCTCACGTTGCGACTTTAAACGTGCAAGCAATATTTAGGGTTCCTGAGAGGCACGCCTTTTGCATCTTCCTGAGCACATCTTTAGCTCTGTTGCCCACCAACGTCTGTAGAGTATCATTTAAGTCCTTGGACCATCCCCCCAAAATGTCTATGATGATACTGTACTGAGCGGTATCATACCCTGGGTACCTCTGCTTCATCTCCCATCTGAGAGGCCCGTACTTCATGGTCTTCTCTGACGTCTTCTTGGCACGGTTGCTCACCCAGGGGCAGCTCATCTCCAGCACAATGACTTGCTTCTGTCGGTTGTTGACGATCCTGGCGTCTACTCTATTTGCCCTCAGTTCTTAAAACTTCCCATAGACTGGAACATCCCAGTACGCCTGTGCCTCCGCTGTTTCATAAACAGGCTGCGGTTTAATGGATGAATACCGAGGAGGCACAGTGTCTATCAGGCCCAGATGAAATAGGATCTCGAAGAATGGGACCTTTAAGACTGTGTCATGTCTTGCCACATACTTTGTTTGTGAAAGCGCAGGGCAAGCGGATAAGATGTGAGCCATGCTCTCAGGCGCTGTACCGCATAACCAACACATTGGGTCACTGCTTGGACTCGTGCATGTCTTGTGGATGGCGTACAATGAAGCGTTGGGCATGTTTGCCACTCACTTAGCCACCAAAAGCATCGCTCAGTGCTTAGCTCCTCATCATCTTCTCTTGCTGTTACCAACTTCCCTTGCTATTTTTGAGCCCCTACGTCCCCGTTCAATCTTAATTCTCGCTCTTTCCTCAAGTGACTTTTAAGTTTCTCTCCAGGTATAACCTCTCCCTCTTCTGTGACGCAGGCCGGATCAGGGTATTGGAGCTTTAGTTGCAGGCCATACTCCTCCACTTCCTTTGTCAGTGACTGGTGTCCCACACTCTCCCCATGCTTCTCGAAATCACGCACCATCTTCATAACCAGATCTCTATTCTGGTACAACTTGACTGCTGCTTTAACCTTGGTTTCTTTATACTCTCTCTCGATCGAGTGCAAGCCCCTCCCTCCCTTATCTCGTGGCAGTTACAATAGTGATGTTGAACCACAGGGGTGCTTGCCTCTGTTCTCCACTATGATCTTGTGGGCCTCTCTGTCTATTTCCCTTAACTCTGTTATTGACAAATGCTGAGTCCACATAAAGTAACTCATCGCTGGCATTGCAAACTGATTAGATGCAGTCACACGGTGGTAATCTGAGAAGGGACTCGACCAGATCAAGGACATCCTATGGAGATACTCTTTAGCAGCGCGCTTCGGCGCTAGCTTCTCTTCTTGCCTCAAACACTCAAGCACACCCAAGAACTTATATTGCTGACCTTCCTCCAGGCTTGGAATCTTGGCATTCCCATCAATCTCCACTCCCATGCTATTAGCGACAGGGACCCCTCTCTTTATGTGGGACACCGCACATTTCTTAGGGTTCCATTGCAACCCAACACTCTCCGTGGCAGCCTTCACCGACTTCATCAGACAGGTGAGTTTCGATTCCGATGCTGCAAAGATCTTTGGGTCGTCTATATAGAGAAGATCCATGACCTTTGTGTTGATAGGCTTAGAAAGCCTATACTCGTCTGACGCACTTTTTTTGAGGCGATCGGGTTCAGACAGACCGTGAAGAGCCTGGGGTAGAGGGGGTCTCCCCGGGGTAGACCCTTTCTAAACATTATGGTCTCCGAAGCCTCTCTCCCATTTTTCGTAGTGACCACTATTCTGGTATTCCAGCTTCTCGACAATTTTCGCACAGTAGCATCATTTCCTCTAACCAACCATGATCTATGGAGTAATAGGCCTTCTTCACATCAATCCAACCAATGCTGAAGTTGCGCTTCCTCCTGTGACAGTCTAACGTAACCGCTCAGTCTATCAACAAATTATCAACCGTCCCGCTGCACCCAGCGCGTGCACCCCTTTGCACACCCTCCATAAAACTGTAGTGATTCAAATGCTTGTCAATCTGGGCGAGTAGGCATGATGTATACCATTTAGAAATGGTGTTCAAACAAGTAATCGGTCTTTGGTTCTCACTAGTGAACTCCCCCGGTTTAGGAATCAGCGATGTTTTTCCCTCAGAGAACCACTGAGGGTACTCTTCGTCGCTACTTGGGATCGCCTGAAATGCAGATGCCATGCCCTCATGCAGGGAGTGCGCATGCTTCCACCAAAAGTTTGCCAAACAGTCAGGGCCTGGCGCACTCCAGTTCTTCTTTTTGACTAGCACCCTCCCTGCACCGGCTGGTTCCAAGTTCCAACCCTCCTCTGTTGGTGGTGGTATCCTACTCTCTATCACGCATCTAATCTCTTCCAGCCACGCAACCCTTTTGTCTCCTGTTCCCTCTCTCCCCCATAAATCCCTCCAATATTCACTTGCTTCCTCAATACTGTCAAACCTTTCTCCTCCCCTTTGATCCGCCCGGTCACATGTTGTGTAGCGAGGTCGGTCGTTCTCTTTATCCCTATTCAACTGTTCGCACATGTTCGAGTAGACCCTGCTGGCGTCGACCTGGAACTGCTGGTTCAGAATTCTTGCTGCTTCCTGTTTCTGACTCCTGGAAAACCCCCTCTTCAGCTTTCTCAGGGTGGCTTTTTTGTCTTTCCATGTAGCTGACTAGCTTGATCGCAGACAAACCCTTGCATTCCTTTTGCAAGATAGCAAGATTTCTTTCTCCTTTTTTTGTGATTTTTCTGTTCTCCCTTAAGCGCTCCAGTTCCGCCTGTGCGATCGAGATCTTTCCTCTGACTTCTGCTGCTCGTTTCTCATATTCTCTCTTCCACCTCGGTTGTTTTTTCACGCCACGAGATGTTCCGCTACGCCACTTTTTCCAGCCTTTATTTAGTAAAAAGGCTAAGACAACACAATAAAGAACACAATTCGCAATCCACAAATAACTGAATGGGTCCTCCTTGGGGGATACTCGGTGTTGCTTCATTACCTCCATTATTGTCTGGTTGATATTGTCCAAGTCGCTCTTAGCAGGTCTTTCCTTTATACGCGTATCAAAATCCCAATTGCCAAACTTGCCTTACTGGGTGTTCACACGAGCGAGAGTTGCATTTGATGAGTCTATCAATTCGCATGTTTCTTGACTAAGTACAATAACCAGCCCTGCAGGACTAGCCTTGTCAGCTGTCGTATGCAAATCTGCATCTTGATGATTCACTACCAAATTATTCGAATCCATGTTACAAACATCAACTTATCTTCTCTCCGGTTCCTCCTCATGCTCTTCCTCAACTATCAACCCTACACTTTCAGCAATCACGAATCTTACATCTCCCATAGACGTTTCCAACCACGCCACCTGGTCCCATAAATTCAGACTTGTTTGATCTAAATGTCCGAAACCCGAATCATCCCACAGTTCTTTCATTATCCGCATGTATCCTTTCTTTCTGCCATTCTCAAGCCGAGGTGGATTCTCAGACTTTGCTAGCCTCTGAGCTTTACTCTTACAGTCCAGTAGGAAGGTGTTCATTTCCTCAGTCCATTTTATCCTGCCTCCTCGGCACTGCTGCTCTGACATCTCACGACTCGCCATAATCGTCGGGCAAAATAAAACACAATTTCTAAATTCACTCGTCAAAAGACACCGAATCCTCTTGCCAAACAGCTCGACAGTCTGCAAAGAATATCAAACACTTTTCTGGATATGCACAATTGCTCTAGACTTGGCTTGCTTCCGTTGGGAACGAAATCTTATCAGAGCTGATAACACACGTCCGCCCTCCCATAACGTAGCAACGTAACAGGGTCACTATGAGAAATGAATAAGTTAGTGTCATCAGCAAATAAGATTGCTTCAAGTTCTGAAGCCTTGTTCAAATCATTGAACAGACATATAATATAAAAAACAAAGGACCAAGAATTGAGCCTTGTGGCACTCCAGTTGTTATTTGTTATTAAGATTTATGGTTATTATACTCTACAAATTGCGACCGCTCGGAAAAATAACTTTTAACCCAATCTAGGGCCAGACCACGAATTCCATAATATTCTAGTGTTTCAAAAAGAATACCGTGGTTTACTGTGTCAAAAGCCTTAGAGAGATCCAGAAATACTTCGATCGCATCTTTGTGGTCAATAGCAGACGATATTTTATCATACATATCGACCAACGCAAGACTCGTAGAATATTTTTTCCTAAAACCATACTGATTATCAGATAGAACACCAAAGCCCTCAAGGTAAACTAAAATACGGTTGTAGACAATACGCTCTGGGAACTTCGAAAAGCAAGGTAAAACCGAAACATGTCTGTAGTTGCTAAAAAGAGCCTTATCACCGGATTTAAATAAAGGTACCACACGAGCTATTTTCATTTCCTTCGGGACAATGCCATTAGTAACAGACATATTAATAATATGCACTAGAGGTCGAGCAATGATATTGATAGATCCCTTTATAATAGACAACGGGATGTTGTCGTAGCCTGCAGCCTTACCAGAGGGAAATGCAATATTACAGATTTCTTCTTCGGTCGTTAACTCTATAAACATTGACTGCGGAAAATTGCCAGAGAGAAAGGTCAAATGAGATATGTGGGACTGTATACGTTGCGCGAGATTTGACCCAACATTAGAAAAGTAGTGACAAAATCGATTCGCAATGTCAACAGGATCGGAAATCTCTCGATCATCAATTCTGAAAACTGAGTTTGGTTTAGGTCTTGTTTTCTTCCGAGTTACGACCTCGTTCAGCAGTCTCCAGGTTGCTCTCATGTTGGATTTAGTCTCAATGAACTTCCTATCATAATATAGACGTTTAGCAATTCTCAAGGAATGGTTTAATTTGTTCTTGAACTTTTTGTATTTAGCCTCATTTATAGAAGACGGATCAGAAAGATACTGCTTATAAAGTCTATTTTTCTTTTTAATTGATTTGAGTAAGCCTGTGCAAATCCAGGGCTTATTGAGATGATGCTGTCTATTCACCTTCCTAAGCGGGAAACACGAGTCATAAACATTGGTGTATCTTTCAAGAAAACTACTATAGCAAGTGCTAGGATCATTATACCCGTGTAAACGATGCCAGTCGATTCGATCTAATTCTTCTAAGAAAGCTGAGACATTACGTTCACTTTTATTGCACACAAATATACCCTCTTCGGCGTGTTGAATATGTGTGTGTGTTATCGGACGATATGGAGAAGATTGGAAAATGGTTTGAAATATCTGTAACTAATAGACCAGATCTTAAATGACTATGCTCTACATTGTTAATAAAAATATTATCAATAAGAGTTGCTGTATGTGAAGTAATCCTAGAAGGAAGAGTAATTAATGGAAAAAACAAGCGAGAGTACATTCTATCTAAGAATTCGCCAGTGGCAGTATGGTTTTGGTTATTCAACAAATTCAGGTTAAAATCACCCATTAGATGAGAGATTTTGTTGTCCCTAGATACTTTTGCTAGCACCTCATTCACCTTATTCACAAAATCATTAACATTTTGATTTGGTGGTCTATAAATTGTACCAACCAGAATGATTTTTTCCCTTGGGGTCTAGTAATCTCAATAAACAGTGATTCCATCACCTCTTCATCATCAACACAGATATCGGTACGCATTTTGAAATCAACATTGTTTGCTATATACATATATGCTATATACAACGCCTCCACCTGATCTAGCAGGGCGATTTTTGTGAACAAAATCGTAACCATTCAAGTTAACCACTGGAGATGAATCGCGTAACCAAGTTTCACTTATTCCAATAACCGAAAACTTTACATTAAGGGATGATAAGAAGACCGATAGTCATCTACCTTATTTTGGAGGCTTCTGGCATTTAAGTGTAAAAGTGCGAATTGACTATCACAAAAAAAATTCTTTGCGTAGGATTTCATTCAATTTATCTTCCACGTAAAAAGAGCAACCACCATCTACATTAAAATGGACATCAGGATCTAAATCGTCAGACCGAGCCAAAAAACGCTCAAAATCGGAAGTAAGAGGATTTATAAATAAGTTTGACAATCTGTCGAAATCATAGTGAACAGGCCCAGCTCGGAGTTCGTAAATGACCAATGCAAATTCATCATCATCTAAATGACTAAATGGTAAAATATTGTCACACATAATGAAAAAATATTTAACTTAACTGTGCTCTTGCCTTGTTTTCTCCTTTAACACAAGTCTATCCATTACAAAATAAGCTCTTTCCTGCTTTTTTGGCCTCATTAAATTTGTCCATCTGTGATTTGCACTTTTCCAGAGTTAGACTTGCAAGATCTTCATTAAAAGATATGCCACTCGGCTTAACTCTATGAGCAGCTCGAAGAACTGCGTCCTTTTGCTTCCAATCTCTTAAACGACAGACTATAGCTCGTGGATGTCTTATATCACCATTTGCTGCCCCTGATCTTGACTTTCCTCCTACGTGATGAGCTCTCTCGATCTCCGGTTTAAAGCCAAAGTGCAATTTTTCTTCTAAGACATGCTTCACTTTTATTTCTGTATTTGACCAGGTCTCCTGCTCATCTTCGAGAATGCCTTCGACGCGGATATTGTTCCTTCGGCTTTGGTTTTCTAAAAATTTGATCTTGTCCTCTTTATCCTTTAATGACCTTTGAATGTCTTCAAGTTCATCCTCTATGTCAGCCAAGGCGTCGGTGGATTCCATTAAATCGTCAATATCTTGTTGAGAATAATATTATGGTAGAACTAGCTTTTAACTCCGCCACAGACTTCACAAGCTCGTCAACCCAGATGTTCACGGAAGATAATACCGACTCAAACATATTTCTGAAGATTCGTTCTTGCATGTCAAGCATCTCTCTCAGAGTTGCCATTGATACATACTCAGTGTTGGTATTTGAATTCAAACCATCGCATCCAGAGTGACTTGTAGAGGCTGATTTGGCATTACGTGTTTCAGGCATGATAACACAATTGCAAATCAATATAGCAAAGAAAACTAAAAACTCACAGGAACTAGAAATTGTAACTTGATCACCCTGCTCAAAACAGCATGACCGGCATGGCATGACTTGCAGGTTATCTGGATGTTGTGAAAGGCAACTGATCTGTTTGCCTGATCTGTCACTGGTGGCAAGCAAGTGCTGTCTTCACCATGCCAACCCTGCTTCCCTGCTCCCCACTTGTCAATTTCACTCATGGAGGCATCAGTCCTTGTTCTCACCACCCCATCTGATAAGATTGGAAAGTATCGGTAAACCTGGGCATCATCAGCATCCAGATGAAACCTCATACCATTTTTGCAGTCACATCCTCCAGTAGGACTGTATACATCAGAAAACAGCACAGGGCCCAAAATGGCACTTTGGGGGACCCAACAGGGTATTAAAATCATTATGGGCAGATGTGACAGATTTGTTCACACAAACAAAACTCCTTCCTCCCAGAAAGACCTGAAGAGAACCAATTGAGTGATGTACCATGGATGCCAAATGTCAGGGAAAGCTAAGTCAGCAGGAATGCATGGTCCCCAATGTCAAATGCCACAGATAAATCCAGTAGCAGCAGTATTGCTGACCACCTAAGGCAAGCAGAACATCATTTTGGGCTCTTATTAAAGCAGGTTCCTAGACGGAATTGGCTCTAAAAGCAGATTGAAACAGCTCATCCATATTATTCTGTTCAATATAAGTACTCACTTGAGTAAGCAACAGTCTTTTCAATTTTCAGAGTAGAGACTGGGTGGAAACTAGGGTACCGGTACTCTTTGCGGCCAAGGGACAGTTTGAGAACTTACCATAATCTTTAAGCCAGCTTCCATAACTCCACCAGTTACATATCCCATGAGGCTAACAGTCTTCTTTACAGGAGCATAATCAATCCAGTATGGACCACAGAGTGCTTTTAGATTCCTCTGTGATGTCAGTAATGGATTCAAAGCCCATGCAATTCCAGACAAGGGAAAAGTCCTCAATGTCCTGGCACAAATAATATTATCATAGTTGAAGATATTGAATTAACATGCATCCCATAGTGGATCCTTATGTGACAATCCCTTAGACACTTCCTTCAAAGATGGGAATATCTCTTGAGGGTTTACTCTTTGATGTCTTGTCAAGAGCTAGGTTTCATTTTTGCAGAACTGAGAATCAGAAAGTGTTTGGACACAATCAGTGACCTGATCTCGACAACTTATTTACTGCATAGTTCTGGCTATGGGTGCTTAATGTCGGCATCATTTCATCAGTAATCAGGCAGCTCATCACTTTTAATTAACTCAAACCACATGCTGAGTTCTTTTCAAAAAATAATCTTGTACTCATTTCACTTGAAACATGGGCACAGCTTTCAATCAGTATTTCAAGTGCTTCTTCTAAACCTGTACTCTTAACTATTTCATATTGTCTTGTCTTTAGCAAGTTGTTTTACTGTTCAACTGTTTGGGCACAAGGTGCCAGAATTTACAGAAGTTACAACTTGGGCATAATTTCACAACTCATGTATTAACTAATACTATGTAGGAAGCTTGATCATAATCTTGCCAGTCTTACAGGAATAATAGACCTTTTGGGCTAATTTGTTTGTTCTTAGAACACAGTGGTCAACCAAACAAATCAACCTAAATTTGTAAACATGTTGTAGTGCATAGATAATCCTGGTTTGGTTGCTGTAGACTGTAGTGTTCCACCACGTCCAAATGAATGCTAATGTATCACAATACAATGAAGCAATCAATCTCGTCTGAAATACAAATATCTTTTGATCACATTACATATCAATAATTATGCAAATCTTGTTCAAAATATGCTGCGCAGCCATTGCTATCTTTAAGGCCATCTATTTAAATTATTATATTAGGCACTGTCATCGGATTACCAATCTCTACGAATAAAAATTGCTTAGCCTTGTGAAAATAGTACTTTACATGTTAAGTGAATATAATTATGGACATTGTTTGAAGCATTGACTTGTATTTATTTTTATTTAATAGACTTACTCTGCTTCAGTCTCTGCATCAGTGCCAGCTGTTTTGTACAAACCCCGCAACTTCGTTTTGAAGTAAGGAGACACTAGAATGTAACAAAATTGCAAGATTGAGAAAGCTACTTGTATAAGGCAAGGATCCACAAGAACAAGTACTGTTATATTGAGCCTTAATGTTTTTAAGGGTTACCTTCCAAGATGAAGACCACCCCCTATTGAATTCTGGAGAGAGAAACATTTTACCATATAGTACTATATCACAGACTATAATGGTTTAGTAAACTCTTACTCTAGACTAAAACTCTAGACCCACTTTAGGAACACCAAAACAGTTTAGCACAGTGATGCTTCCTTTCAATCTGTGCTAATAGTGGTTGCAGATAGTAGGCAGATCCCCAATGCAAACACTGGAGAACTGCTTGTTTAGGAGTTCTGACTTGGACTGTTAATAATCTTTTTAGCAACTTTTAAATCCCTTACCCGATGCTGTGGAATAACCATGCATTTTTAAGGGACAGTCAAGAAACAATATTATAAGTTCTCAAATTGACAAAATATTGTCATTGTAATAAATCACATGAAATCATTTCTATTTGGGGAAGCAGGGTGCCCTGGTGCAATGGTGACAGCCCTCAGTTTGCACCAATGTGACTCGAGTTCAATGACCAGACTCGTCATCATTAATGTGGGTTGAGTATGTTGGTGCACTTCCCTGCTCCAAGAGGCTTTTCTCTTGTTTCTCGGGGTTTCCCCTCATGACTCTGAAAGCCAACTATTGATTTGACTTGTTTTGATTACTCATGAAAAGCAGATTCATGCAACCATTCTAGCACATACCATAGCATTCCCTAAATATGCATGGTTACAGCCGTTACTATCTCTGATATTCTTTTTGGATTTCAGTGGTCCTTGCTAAGATTTTATTTTTCCACATAGGCATAAATTTTCCTTTTAAATTGTTAGACTGGTGTATTATTTTATCTTTGTTTATACTGTGATGCCCACTGAACCAAAAGAACTAAACAACCTTATTGATGAGTTGAACAAAAGAAAAAACAAAAACAAAAACAAGATTGTATGACACAGAACAAACCTCTGACTTCAGTTTTCATCTTTTCATGTGTCTTGGCAATTGAACCCAGGTTTTGTTCACTTTGGGTCCTCTGTTCCTAACATTTTAATTCAATGAAAGTTCTAATAGTAAGCATGTAATATTCAATAAAAGCAGCTGTCAGTTTTCTCCATTAAGTCATTAAAAAAAAACCCTCCAAGAAGGTGTTGCCCAAGATTTTCTCCAAAGGTTTTACGTAGTAGATAATTATTTAAAGAAAACTATTAGTATCCACTTTGGAGAGGAATGAGGTTATTTTGGAACTTCTCTATCCCTCTTTCAGGACTTTTCCATCCACAGTTTGGCAATTAAAGAGAGTTAGAGAACACAAAAATCTACTTACAGGTAAAGCAATTCAGTACCGGAAATTTAACACCATGCAACTCAACTCTCTAACTAGATTTTAATAATTACAGATCACAATACCCTTCTTTCAACAGCAACCATTAACAAAGAAAAAAAACTTAGATAATGACCACTTGATACTACTATTTTTATCCTATCACAGGGGTGGAAGTTCTGAAACCCAAGACAAGTTGAATAAATTATACCTTTGATATACAGCACATATTAAATCCCAATTTTGATATCTTAAAATTCACTTTTAGACAAAGTATCATCTCAAGCCTTCAGGGAAAAAAACATACAAATCTCTATTCCCCAGTCTCAAATTCATGTTTATTTTTTTCAGTTGAATTCTAATACATCAAAATTTTGGTCTATCCCTTCATTCACAGCCACAACAGCTTTATTACATGTATATGTGCTCAATAACACTACTGCGTATCTGCCAACCTCAAAAATCAGGAATAAGGGTGCCATAACGCCACAAAATGTAACAACTGACGCAAAATGTAATAGTAACCCAAAATGTAACAACTATTGATGGAAAATGTAATAGTAACCCAAAATGTACTTAACTTTTGACGCAAAATGTAATAAACTTTGTAACACAAAAAGCTAAAGCCCTCAAGTAATGCAAAATGTAATAAATTCAGTTTTTTCCTTGCTCAATTGGGGAGTATACATATGAACATCTACACTTGGGAAAAAAAACTATCAATCAAATCAGTACATGTCATCAATCCAGTGACTACCGGTATATCAAAATTGTAAATTTGGCGTATTATTACCATAACCCTGGGACCTTCGAAGTAACCAACAGAAAGCTGTATCAAAAATGGCTTATGGCAATAAAAATAACACCAAACGCAATAGAAGTATAAGTTGTCTCCTTCTATGCACATTGTAACGTCTTTTTTGCTAGAACACAATCTCAGACAAGGCAATTGCTAAATAATTTGTGTAGTTTATTTTCGTGCATGAACAGATTCAAGTGCAAGTTTATAAGGGATCGGCAGATTTCCTATCATTATTCACCCCCTCATAACAGCAATGATAACAAACAAAACAAACAAACAAGTTTATTCTTTCTGATCAGAAATAGCAGGGCCTTAGCTAATAACAGGCACTTGCCTCTAGCATTTGAATCTTGAAATAATTATTATGTTTCTGCAAGAAGTTGTTAAATACGAAAGAAGTTTTTCTTTTTCTGATATCGTCTAAAAATGGCATTTCCAGGCTTATAGACACAAAATTTGACCCCAACGCTTGGGCGTTTCACAATTGCCAGTGTTGCGAAGTGACTCGAAACCCATCTCACAGTTAACATGGCCTGTGAAGTAGTCCAGGTTAACAAACACAGACAATGACCTAGTGGAAACAAAATGTAAATGTACTCCACTTTTTTTTATCACTAAATCACTCTTGGAGGAACATGTCCGCACGGACTCTAGAACAACGTATTCAGGTAGCCTTTCAGTTTGCACTGTAACATTGCTGTAAAAAGCATAAGTGGTCCTAATAAACAAAGTTTAGATTAAAGGTTTTGGTCGCACTTGGGGAAAGTTGCTATCTTTGCCGGCCAAATAACCATGAAAATGTGAAAGCACGACTGGAAAAGAAATCTTTTAGTCAAACTGACTAGGGTCGCACTAGTGGGAGCTAATTGTCTTTGTTTTGACACAGAGAGTTTTTGTAAAAACTTGGAAATGGTGGAGGATAGTAGTAGCCTTGTCCATCCATAATGCGAAGGACTGAAAATTGCCCTGTTTTATTCAAATGATCGTGCTCCAAATTTGTCACATTTAACTGACAAGATGTGACAGTTATCGCTGTGAATCCTATTGTTTAGCTCGAGTTTTCCAAAATCTGCCTACCCCACCCAAGCACTACGGCATCTTTGATGTTTTCGCTGAGTTTTATCCGACCGAAATCTTGGAGTCGCACTTGGCAATGCCCCACGATGACAGATTTCTACTACAAGGTAAACAACTTCTTGCAAAAATTTGCCAAGTGTGACCCATGGCAAACACACAAGCTATCCACAAAGTAAGCAAAGTAAAGATAAACGAGTGATAAACAATATCGATCCAGGATGCTTGTCAGTTGAGGTCACACTCAGGCTAATTTCAGTGTCCTTTTTTTAACGATTTTATGTAAAATTTATTTTATATATTTTTGGGGCTCTTGTCATGTACCCTCGACCCTTGACATTTGACCCTCAACCCATGACAAAAGGTCAAACTCAAGGGGACTAATGCATCAAAGGAAACTGACATTGGGATGCCCCAAGAAAGCCAGCAAAGTGCCAACATGTCAAACTGTCCAGACACTGTCTGCTGGCACATGGCTAGTAGCGTGCAACAGCTCTGCCTATTTCAGTTCAATTTACGCTTCCTTGCTGTAACTTATGATGTGAAAGAAAATGAATGCTTTTTTGGCTTGTTTTGTCGTCATGACAGTTGCGTGTAATACTTGAACACCAGCCATTTCGTCTTTGGATGAAGAAACTTATGACACTTTCCTTAAGTTACCAAATGGAGAATTTAATGTCCCAACCAGAGCTAGAAGCACTAAGATAAAATTGGTGCTTGGTCGATTCTGGCAGAATAGGGAGTGTTTATCACTGAGAGCAGGACAAGTGTGACAGTCGACTGATTCTAAAAATTCCGAGGTAACAAGTGTTGTTTAGAAGGCCTTTAAAGAAACGAAAGGATCCGGAACAAGAAAGCTGTTTCATCCACTGAAGGACGGGAGTCGGGGAAAGAGACATTAGACGTGTTCTCAGAAAATCTCACCTCCATCAAAGATTAAATGTACATTTTCAAAACAAGGCCGTTCTGAAGCCAATAAGGGCATGCAGTGTGCAAATCCACAATAAAGTTGACTTGATAAGCATGGAAAACATGCCTGCTACCTGGAAAGGAAAGACATTCAAATTTGTGCTTTCTCTGATGGATGTGTTTAGTCGCGATCATTGGCAGATACCGTTAGAGGGAAAAAATAGCAAACCGATTGCAAGGGCACTGTCTGAGTTCTACATACAGCATGGTCCACCTAATGTTATTCAGCATGACCAAGGCCCAGAGTTTGTCAAAAACTTTGAATTAACATGGTCAAAGGATGCTCCTATCATCCACAGTCCCAGGGCAAAGTTGAACCAGCACATTGTTCCTTTAGAAAAAAGCTTATGACTTGCTAACAATGAAGACATGGGGGTGTGAACTGGGTAAAGTTGCTACAAGCATATGCAGAAACGTTGAACGAGAAGCTGTGGGAGGGACTACTATCATGTAAATCTGCATTTGAAGTGTATTATGGTCGCAAATTTAACCATGCTGATCAACTTTGCGAGCTTCCTGTTGCACAGGAGTGGGATCAAACTGAAGAGGAATACAAAAGAATGGTGGCACCAGAACCTAGCGACTAGGCACGTCACACTAAAAGTTGCAAAAGAATGCAGATATCTGTGGCTTCTGCAAGAAAAAGATGCAAAAGCAGAATGATCAGGAAAGGACTAAGGAGCAAGCCCCATCTGTTTATAAGGTTAGCAAAACCATTTTTATTCAATATCAAGGGCTAGCTGTCCAGTATGATCCACCCAAGGATGGTAACTGTCAATTCTCAGCACTCTGCCATCAGTTTACCCAAATAGGCATATGTCGATCCCTAAAACATTAAGAGAAGAGCTGGTCGAGTATTTGCG
This sequence comes from Astreopora myriophthalma, assembly GCA_014634185.1. NCBI lineage: Eukaryota > Metazoa > Cnidaria > Anthozoa > Scleractinia > Acroporidae > Astreopora > Astreopora myriophthalma. The sequence goes on from BLFK01000930.1 coordinate 145,702, forward strand.
GGCACACCCTGATGGAGTTGATGGATCCCCACTGGAGCTGTTCATCGGCTCACCCTGGGATGAATACATAAAATGAATGGCTCATGATGGAACATATGGGAATTACTTGATGCTACAAGCTCCTACGAATGTCTTTCAAGTTCAAATAATGGTCTTCTCGACTCTTGGTTAAACAGCAACTCTGACAATTTCTCCTGTAGGTGGTAGAACAGACCCTCTTTGTACCGTGAATCTTGGCCACTTCGCAGAGGGCCCTGGGGAACATTATGTAAGCTTATCAGATCTGAATGATGGTGTCTCACAGCTAAACCTTGGTAGATATCAGAGGGGTGCCCACAGTGGGGGTAAGAAGAGGGTGGCCAGGATGACATTGAAAGTGAGGTAGAGTCAGGTAAAATCCACTTACGATGGGAGGTAGATGAGTTAGATCAATGTTACGCTGAGGATGAAGAAGTGTTAATTCAAGATAACGGCCAGGAGGAACACATGTCAAGTCAAGATAACAACTAAGGTAATGCACAAGGACACAGCCAACCAGTCCTAAACTGTGATGTCTTAGAATAAATTGTAGAAGTAACATTGGCAATGTGTGCTTCTCTATGGACAGTCTCCACGTTCTTCAAAAGTATTGTGGACAAGCTTCCTTTGCCCAGAGCTGACAGGCCATGTTCTCCGTATCAGCATCAGAATGATAATCTCCATGAAAGGAAATGGTTCTGGTGCAGTCTTGGAGCTTAAAAACATCATCAATTCAATTGAGTGGTCAAATGCCTGGCTTATCTTAGTGAGCGACAGCCTTGGCAGGTTTTTCATAAAGTCAATTTACGGGAAGAAATAATACATTCGATCCTTGTTCCTTTTTTCAACACAATGTTGTGTGGGTTTACAGTTCTGAAAGTTTCAGTTGTTGTTAAGAAAACACAGGATACTGTTTTGAAATTGTAGATGTACATTATGATAGATATGATAGAGATGTTTGTGTTTAGACCAAAAGCCAATCCCATGTAAAGTGAAGCAGTTTTTGTCATTACATGCAAAATATGACAACATTCGATGAGTAAGAACTGCATTTGCTTTCAGAGGAAGTTTCTTTGTCATTCAATAACTGAATAAAATAAATGAAAAGTTCCAAATTGGAAGGTGGTCACATAACGAAAAATCCGCAAAATAAGCCTCCCCCACCCCTGATGTATAAGCTCTGCCAAATTCAAACGGCAGAAAAGCTTCCTATAATAAGCCTCTCTGAATGTAAGCCCATGGACTGTTAGGGTTAGCTATTTTAAGCTGTTTTCTAACTGTTTCAGCTGTTTTTGTTGTCAATCCTAACCCATTTTGAAAAGTTCCCTCCCCTCCATATGTAGCCCCCTACCGAGTACATGTATAAGCCCATTCAAAATAGTCCTTTGAAATTTAAGCCTTGGGTCTATTGTCGGAAGTTTACTTTACTGTTTGATTTCAAAGATTAAAAGACATTAAAGAACGTGAACCTCGTCACGTGATTGATGACGACAGACCTTGTGATTCATAGACAGTGTTTAACCATCATGGCTGTGACTGACAAAGTTGGTAGTTGACTTGTGTCATAAAACACAAATAGAAGTTTCCCAATATAGTCACATGATTGATGCTGTGTACAATTTAACTGATAGTTTTTTCCCAAGTGTAGATGTTTATATGTGTACTGCCCCATTGAGGTAGGAAAAAACTGAAGTTATTACATTTTGCGTTACTTTAATTTATTACATTTTGTCAAAAGTTAATATTACATTTTGCGTCAATTATTACATTTTGTGGCGTAATAGATGCCGCTCCCCCCTCCTGTTATGGCCCTTACCAATGAGAGAAAACATTGCCATGATGGAGAATAATTATATGAAGTTTCATACCGTCATTTGAACTACGGATATGTGATCATGATACTCTCCACCATACATTCACCTATTACAGGTTATAACACAAACATTGATGAGCATTGGTCAAATTGGAAAGACCTGTTCTTGTCAGCTGTTAAAGATCACCATCCACATTGGATAGATGCTGAAGTGAACAAGACACCTCAAGGTGCTGCTGCTGAACAAGACACCTCAAGGTGTCTTGTTTGAACTTTTAAGATGTGGTGCCATTTTAATTTAAACATTATTTTCTAACACATGAGAGCATGGTATATAAACATCTGTTGCATAATCTTAAGCATTAAGTCAACAATGCTACAACATTAAATGGATAGAGGATATTGCCCAGTAGGGCAAATATATGAATATGATTAAGTCTACTTCTGAGTGGTAAAAACCCTATTTTATGAACAAGTAATCAAAACAATAAAATATTGTTTTCTATCATGTGAGAGTATTTACGCCCCATTTATTCCTCCAAATTTGGCCGCAATTTGACAAAATAACCAAAATACAACAAGAAGTCAATTATGGCGGTTGTGAATACAGCCCTTTAGTTTCTAAGCATACCATTTCACTACCAAAGCGGATAAGAGGTGAGAATCCACTGCTCACAGGGTATGTATACCATGGTTTGAGTGCCCATTGCTTGTATAACCTTACTTGGCAATTTTCTTTTTCTCTATGAGACAGTTATCTATGTAAACCCTGTAGTGTGCCGAGTGGGAAGTCGATCAAGAAGTAAAACGTTTTGATCAATTTGGTGAGCCTGGGGAGGCATACAGTCATCAAATGTAGTTAAGGATCCTCATCCTGGGGCATGATAAGTAATTTATTTCACATACCTTTAATGATGAATCTCACAAACCTTATTACTAGACCCGATGACCCAT
>BLFK01000930.1:162682-172682 GCA_014634185.1 Astreopora myriophthalma
TATCACTGCTCTTCCTGCCCCTCCACATGTTAAACAAGTCGTCATGGGAGACGATGGAGTGCTGGCAGGGCTGCGGCCAGGTGGGGCGTGGATCGACCATTCTACTACAGACTACCAGCAAATGTTGGAGCTGGCTGAAGAAGCTGGTATGTATGCATAAGCTCTGTTTCGTGGCCATTACCTAGCGGAATATAGCACTGGGAAAACTCATTGTCCGGTGGATCGGGAACAGTTCTCCCATTCGTCTCTCTCATAGAACGTGCGTTCCATTTGAGTTGGAGTGAGAAACACTCAGCTCTGTGAGTAATTGAGAAACTCAACTATGTAAGCAATTGAGAAACACTCAATTCTGTGAATAATTGTTTACTCTCCAGTTGGAGTAAATTTGGCTCGCCTTCCGTTTACTCAAAATTTTGGGTTGTTTGAACTCAATACGTCGAGTATTCTAGTTATACTCAACTCGTTGAGTAAAAGGGAAAACATGGATGAGCCCAACAAATTAACCTGCTCTTAACTCTGTGGCTTCATAGCTCAGTTGGTAAGAGCACTGCACCGGCATCGCAGAGGTCGTGGGTTCTAATCCCGTTGGAGTCACTTAAATTTTTCAAGTGCATATAAGAGACAATGCTTAAATAGGCCAATTTCGATATATTAAAATTCACACTCAGACAAAAGGCATCACCTCGAGGCTCTGGGGAATAAAGTCATACAAATCCTTACTTTATTCCCCAGAGCCTCGAAGTCATGTTTATTGTTTGAAGATGAATTTTAAAATATCGAAATTGGTCTATTGTCCAGAAAGTGTGAGGATCATTTCTTCAGTTCATAAAAGGTGAATGTTACTAATTTATTTCACTTTAGATTACTCGGCTTTTTTGCTGTGCAGGTGGACACTGGACCTGTCCAAAGCCTCAATAAATCTGTGTTGAAAGGAGCAAATCCTTTAGTGTAAACCTATCCAATACCCTTTTCAATCTCGTTTCAACGTGGGCATATGGCGAGAGTGTGAACCAAAAAAAACAAAACAAAACAGAAGCAAAAAAGAAAAAAAGGAAAAAGAAGAAGGCAGTGGGTCTTTTGATTGCTTGTCCTTCTGTTTTAAGGTAAGAAAGATATTCAAGTCCTTGAAGCGCCTGTAACAGGGGGTATGGCTCTTTTGAAACAAGGCAAGATGACCATGCTGGTTGGTGGAGATAAACACGTGTTTCAGGAGTATTTACCAATCCTCCAGCTTAGTAGTGGGAAAGTGCTGTACATGGGAAACATGGGCGCTGCCACAATAACCAAAGTCATCTCCAATATGCTGGCAGCTCTTAATGTCGTCTCTATGAGTGAGGCCATGATGTTGGGTAAGAAAGGTGGCGTGGAATTAAAATCTCTATTTGACGCCATCAGATTCAGTGCCGGTAACACATACACCTGGGAAACTGAGGCCCCGCTAATCTTCAACGGCACTTATGATCCAGATTTTGCCATTGAACTTCACTGCAAGGACTTGAACCTTGGTTACGAGCTCTCTCGCAAGTTTAAAGTTCCCATACAACTAATGGCGCTTACTGAGCAAGTATACAACCGTGCTCGCCTAAGGTACGGGAACGATGTAGGTTCTACTCATCCTGCAAAAATGTTGGAAGACGATCTAAACGAGCCCTTGCAGATTGATGGGTTTGAGGATTGGACATACACTATTGAACACGTTGAAGGATCTATGGCTGTTGTTCACACAACAACAGACAAGGTCTGCAAGGAGAAATGAAGCGGCAGTAACTCGTGTGTGGGAAAGGTTTCCAGTAATATAGTAACTCCTGTCTGTCTTGTATTGGACACCTGACTCGTCTCCAGCCGTATCTCTTGCTGTAATAGTTTATTAAGAACCCTTTTGCAGTATAAAAACTGAATTAACGAGCTAGGATTTACAAGTGTAATACTAATAATAATAGAATGAACGAATAATAATTACAGTGAAAATAGTAGAATCATCAATTAAGAATACTAACTAAAATATCTAAACATAAAAAAGTTCTCCGCTCTCTTCGTCCTACAAGCTATAGTGTTCTTAAAAAGATAGTATTTTTACGAGTTACGCCTTAGATTATACTTAGGCACATTCAAGAGTGGGCTAGGTAACAGATGATGTAAAGGATGGCCAGGAGACTTCATTTGAGTCATATATTTGTTACACAAGTAGTCTCTTCTATTGTCCAAGCTATCAAATTCACCTAACTGTAGGGCATGCGCATATGATTCAGCTTCAGGGTAGATTATGTAGAGTGCCCTTTTTTGAACTCTCTTTATGGCATCACAAAGGTAAGCGGGAATGGCCTGCCAAACTGGGACAGCGTATTCTTGTCTTTTATGTGACGCGCAAGGGGTAATGGGAAGGACTAGCACGAGGAAAAGTGACAGCCGCCAGACCAGGGTCGAACAGCTGTGTTTTGTGGTTTTGGTGTTAAGTTTTTCGTAGGTGGTGGATAACTGGCCATGGTGACGTGTTTCAGTAAAACAGATTTGCAGAATCTCCATTATTAAAGGCGCCGGCCATTGCCTACTCTACTATTTTGAAAAAAAGATCTGCCAGTCGTCTCTCTTGTTTTCTCCTCCTCATCACCTGCCCCCCATTAACGATAAGTTATAAAGAGATGCGAGACGAATGGGGGCGAGTCAGATCCAAACAGGTTTTCATACAGCCATGACATTTTTGAATGTACGTTAAAGACTTTCTTCAAATGAATTTGAGGGATAAAACTTAAGATGATTAATGCTGCTTATAGTAGTCCAGGAATTAACTTCACGTTGTTAACACTTTACAGACGTGCCATTGATATCAATGAAACAGACAGTGCGTTTAAGCATTGTTACAAAGCACGTGGCTTCAATTAGTTTGTGCAGTATCTTGTCTTTTGCAAACTGTTTAGTAATTAAAGTCATTGTGCGCCATTTCATTATTTTAACTGGGTCATTTTCACTTGGCAGGAAATGATGCACTTAGTGTCATCCAAGTATCTCTCAAACTTGCATTATCACGTTATTGTGTCACATTTACCGTTCATTGGCATGGTTTGGTGTGTGTCCTGTAATACAGGTATCCAGGTTTGTATCAATAAATACCACCATGCAATGATTTAGTCGTTGAAACTCGGGTTAAGGGGAAAACATTGATGGTCAGAGCGCGAGATGCAGTTAGGGTTCTAAGCTTTTGCCTGGAGCCGATTAGCATAAACTCGGTCTTAGTCATAAGTTTGTTTACGATCAAAGACAAAATATCTCAGGTAACAAGGGAACACAAACCATTTTAGGGATAACAAAGCTGGGAAAAAGTTAGGATTTAATTTCGGGAACAAGGGAACACGCGCAAATTTTTCGAGGGAACAAGGACCTCCCTTCCCCCCCTGGGAGGGGCTCTTGCAAGTCTTCACTTATATTCAAGATTGAATGACGTCACATCGTTATCATCGTATGTTAAATGTGTACCATCGGTCGTTCATTGTTATGTATAATAAAAACAGTAGAGGACCCTGTTGCTGCCGCTTTTAATTTTTTTCCTTTCTTTGTTCGTTTAGTTGTAGGTGTTGATTGCGTTCCTTCGTATGTTAGGTGTTCCTTTGTTTCCCGTTATATCACGTTGTTATGCCTGCATTTAGTTATTCTGTTAAGTTGCCTTGAATAATTTCGAATCAATATATTTAGTTCAGTTTTCGCTTTCAAGTTTACTAGTTTCTGATCTTCAATCAAGTTGCTTTACGTTGTCCTGGAAATCATACACCGTTTGTAAGTGTCCTTACCTTTGCCTTATTTCCTCTTGTTTCTTAGTCTCTTGTCGCTTTCGGTTTGTAATTTATACCTGTAATTTATGTTTCGTTTTCATTTGTTTTGTAGCAACCGCGTTTTATTAAATGGTTTTGTTAGTCCGAAGCGCGTTGGAGCATTGATTTTTGGCCTCGACAGACCCAGTATTGTCCCTCAATTGAGGAATACCACATTGGAGGGAGCAGGTCTTAGAAAGGGAGCCATTAACAGAACACTTTTGCATTCGATTTTCTACATATAACTTAAACCAGTTGTAATCATTTTTGTGAATTGCGAAGGCGCTTAATTTAGACAATAGAACCGTGTGGTCTACCGTATCAAAGGCTTTCCCTAAATCTAAAAATATAACAGCGTTATACCGTTACCACGATCATGTCAAAAGCCCAGCTATCGGTAACCTCTAGTAGAGCAGTGATCATAGAATGGGTGGACGGAATCCAGATTGACTTTTGAAGTAATGTTATGCTGTGAAAGGTACTCGTGCAGCTGATCACACGTTACTCTTTCAAATACCTTAGCCACCACAGAGATTACAGAAATAGGACAGTAGTTGTTCATATCAGTTGAACTTCCCTGCTTCAATAAAGGTGTAACTTAAGCGCACTTCCAGTAATGTGGGAATACGCCTGTGGTCAAAGAACAATTAAAGATCTTGCAAATAGGAAAGCGAATCAAATGAGCACATTCCTAATTAGTCTCGCAGATATCCTGTTGAGACCAGTTGCTTTCGATTGGCTAAGTTTATTCAAGAGCAAAAACACTTGGTTGCTATTTGTCGAGGCAAAATGAATCCTTTAGTCAGTAGTGTTGAGATATTCAAGATAACTATTGTTGTCGTTAACTGCCGACGGGATCTCACTAGCAAGTAAGGTTCTCTTAGATTTAAATTAAGGAGTGCACAGCAATGTAACACAGGAAAACCACAGGAATTTTAATTAGGTTACGGACGGACTTACACAACGCCAGCGGTTATTGTCGGCCGCGCATGCGTAATACGGGCGTCTTCTCGTGCCCTCGTTGTGTGGTTTTACTCTGCCATCTTGTAGAGGTTGTGTTGTCCTTGGTAAAGTGTTTGTTTTCGCTATTATCGTGTCGTCTGTCCTTATTACTGGCGCAAGATGATAGGAATAGTGGCTATGCCTCTTCGAGCCAAGTAGCCACTAAAAATTACAGTGAAAATAGTATAGCAAACCACTGAAACGACTATAATAACCTTCGATTTGACAAAGTTTGATGGCAATTTATATGAGCAAGTGGACGGTGTGGCTATGGGTTCATCCCTTGGCCCACTCATGGCAAACATATTCGTGACCTCAATTGAAGCGAAATTGATGAAAGCAGACGGAAATATCCCCGACTTTTACAAACGCTACGTAGACGATACATTCACCATCGTCCCTGGCATAGCCACGGCCGGGACCTTGTACCAAGCTCTAAACAACGCCCATCCGTCAGTATCCTTCACCATGGAAATCGAAGTGGAAGGCAAACTTCCATTTCTGGGGATGACGATTATTAGAGAAGAGAACACAATCCATACAGGGGTCTACAGAAAGCCGACCAACACAGGGCTCCTACTGCATTACAAAAGCCACACGGACGAGCGATACAAGAGAAGCTTACTAAGAACAATGCTACACAGAGCACATCGTCTCTCTCCCTCAATGAATGCTTTCACTCAAGAATGTCAAAAACTTGAGCGGTTATTTCTTGAGCTTAAATACCTTGAAAGCTTAATCAAATCTATTATCAAGAAATTTATGGACGATCTTCAGAAAGAACCCACAGCCAGCGAAAAACCACAAGTCACGCGCATTGTGCTGCCATTCAAATGTCAGCGATCAGCTAATACAGTAAGACGCCAAACATCAGAACTATCGTCCAAGATTGGCTTGCAGTTATCCCCCGTATTTACCAGTCGCAAAGTAGGCGATGATTTGAACTCTATGGAACAAAAAGCTGCCCTGGTAAACGAACAGAAAGTCGTCTACCATTTCCAATGTGGCCAGCACTAGGCTGGTTATGTCGGCTATACAAACCGACACCTACACCAAAGAGTCGACGAACACGAGGGCGAGACCGCCATCGGCGAGCACATGCGGACGAATAGCAGCGACATTTTCAGCCTTTCGAGACTTTTCAGTATTTTAAGACCTTTTAAGGAAGTGCAAAAATAAGTGGGACTGTCTTATGTTTAAGATGCTGTTCATAAGGGAATTAAAGCCTACTTTAAACGAACAAATTTTAAAATATTTTGTTTACATCGTTTCGCTTCGTGACTTTATCGTTTTCTACTCTTTTTTTTTTTCATCTAAATTAGCATAGTTTTTCCCTAGTGTATTTTAGAACAATTGCTGCGAAGCCGGAGGTGAGCAGCATCACTAATCTCGACGGGATCGCTGTGTCATATAAGCCAGCAAAAATCTCGATTTTTCGAAAATTTGTCTTTGGTTCAGGATTTTTCGGAGCGCTGTCGGATGAAACTCGGGAACGCTCAAGCGCACGGGATTTTTCGGATGATATTCGGAGCGCAGGTCGGATGAAACTCGGGAAACGTTTAAACACACGGGATTTTTCGGATGATATTCGGGAAACGGAATATCCCCGGATGATATTCGGGAGACGCTCGTATACGCGTGCTGAACATGCTGCGAGGCACGTTTTCTTCGCTGGGTTCTTGGTGCGGTGCTTTTCTGTTGCCTTAGGTAAGAATTATTTTAACTATAGCTTTGTCAAACTCAAGCGTGTTCATCTCTGGAAGCATTCATCAAGGTCACGAACGTTTCAGTGACATTTCACGGGGAAGACAATGTTCTTTCATTACTTTTTTGGCCCTGTTGTGTGCTCAGGATTTACCAATCGAATAGTGGACTGCTGCCACCGTCGATCACATCCTCGTGGAAGGAGATCGACTTTATTTGGATGCTCTTGAAAGTAGATCCATTCCTGACACAGAGAGGTTGTCTCTGAACTATTTACCTGATACAGTATGTTGGTCTAGATCTATGGAGGCTAATACCAACAATTTGACTCGGTTGCGTCAAAAACAAAGCAGGATTCGCAAATTTGCGCAGAATCACAAACACACAATCCGCAATTTCGGCGGACAACAATAACAAGTCACTTACTTGGGTGACGAATACTGATTTACCGGTGGTAGGGGCACATAATAAACTTTTGTGGGTGATAAATTACAAAGAATTTTATCAAGGAGAAATCGCTCGTCACGAGCATGAAAATGAAGTTCCATACTTCACTTTGCTTTCAGTGATAATGATTGTGCATTTATAATATCAGAAGGCTATATCATGGGTCTAATAAAGACTGCAGATTGTATATTTGTACGTTTGATTCTCATGCACGTAATTGTTTTGGTATGCCTGATCCAAATGGCACTGCTGCTGTTATGAAATTTGCTGACATTTCTAAATTAGAGGAATATTTATGTTCTCTTTCACTTGAATTGAATACTGCACTTTTTGAAATAGTACCAGTTGCATTTGAAAAAATTACCATTCAAGGCAATGTTACTAATAAAGCACATTCAAAGAAAAACAAACCAAATTAATCTGAGACTCAGAAAATGAATAGGGTTCAAAAACCTTGAGAATACAAGAAGAGAAGGATTTTAGAAGAAACTGAAATTGAAAGAAAAATCAGGTTAAAAAAAAAGCAATGCATATCAGAAGCAAAGACTTTCCAAAGAAAGTGAAAGTCAAAGACAAATCAGGTTAGAAAAAAAAATGCCTCTCAAAAAAGAAAAAATTCATAAGAAACTCCATCTCAAAGACAAATGAGGTTAGAGAAAGATAATGCCTTGCACAAGAGAAAGAGATCAGATGCAACTGAAAAAAAAGAAAACGTCAAAACACTAACAAAGTTGTTCGTCAAAAGCACGATTTAAATGAATTTGATGCTGCCGAATATGGTGAACTGGTGATGAACAAAATTGGGCAAAGTCCAATATCTCAAAGTTCCACAGTTCAATGGAATTTTCAATTTCCCAATGTACTATTTGCAAAGAGTCATGGCCCATGAAATCGAAACCCAGAACACCAGACACTTATGTTTGTTCACAATGTTCTAGAGACAAGAAGTCCCTGAGAAATTTTTCAAAGGAGAATTCAATGATCCCTTCTTCAATCCCACCTCAGTTACAAGGTTTGACTCAAATAGAAGAGATGTTGATTGCCCGTGCTCTTCCTATAATGAGAGTTTATATTAAGCCTGGTGGACAAAGAGGTTATTCGGGACATTGTATTAACCTTCCACAAAATGTCACTGAACTTGCATTTTCATTGCCTATATATCCAAAAGATCTCTCTGTGATCACTGTAAAGGTAAAAGGTAGAGACAATGCATTTAAAGATGTCTGTCAGAAGACAAAAAGTCCTTGATGCATTGTCCTGGCTTACACAAAATAATCCTCATATCACTCATTTTCCTTTCGTGAATAAAATCACCACTACTTTCTTATAACAATTATAACAACAACACATAACTATTTGTCACAGAGCTATAGCCCACTGTCTTTTCCCTTTTCTTCCACATTTATCTCTTATACTTTCCTATCTTACCCCAATCAGTACCACAACTTTTCTCAACCAATTCACTTCTTTAAGTTCATTCTGGTCCCCTAACTTTTCAGATTGTTCCATGATCCTTATGTTCCAGTTCACATAGTTTCAGTATTTAGTACACTATCTACATCATATATGGGATATCTTTCGCAGCATCTCACTTTCTCTTAGAAACTACTAGTCTTATTTCGTATATATTAGCTCTCTTCATTCCACTCAGTTTTATATCTTGATAATGATGTCATGTCGACATCGAAACGTCGATTAGTTTATAGCGTTAACTTTTATAACCAAAGTTTTTAAAACCAAACTTCTTGTTGGAATTTGACAAAGGGAAATAAAAATTTAACTGATCATCTTTAACATAGTTTCTCCTCGAATTCTTTTAAGAACACCATTTCACATTTCGTTTCCAAGTGAATTCCATACTTTCCCTGAAAGTAGATATTAATCAGAAAAAAAAAATTTGTTCTGGCTCTCGAAATATAATATATTGATTTGCTACACTTCTTGTATTATATTTATTAATTTTTAAGTACTTGGGTGAAAAAGAGCTCAAAATACGCAAAAAGGTAATAACCTATTACGAGATTTAAACATGAAAACGGAAATGTGTAGGGTAACTAAGTCGTATAGTTTAGTATTATTTAATAACCTTAAAAGTGGAGTACACTCAGGTATAGTGATTGTAATATGGTATATACGCTGTGCAATGGTACAAGGTATACGATGGTATATAGAGTGCACAATAGTATACAGAGTGAAGAGGGTATGCGCAGTGTACTATACTGTAGTACACAGGGTGTGCAATGGTAGTGTTGTCATGAAATTCCTTTCTTTGTCTTTGTTCTTTGTTTTCCTAGCTATATAGTGTGTTTCGTTAGTGTTAATTACTTAGTGTTAATGTACTGTTGTAGTAAACGGTAATTAGTACTTTAAAGAATAGCTTGTAAGTTTATTTGTTCATAAAGTGTTGATTTAGAATACAGTGTTGTAAATGTAGGACCGTTAAAACAATAAGTGTGTAAGCCAAATGTTAATAGAAGAGTTAATTATTGTCAATATAGAAATGTAAGCAACGGCTAGAAAACAGTGGAGGGAACGAATGGTAAAAGTTGAGGGAAGCTGAACGAAGAAGACAGTTCAGAAAAGAGTCGCAGAGAGATTCACTGTTAAAGAGTCATTAGCAGGAACCGACCGAAAATCAAAGACAAAATCCTTTTGTCAGAGGCGGCAACAAAGTTTGAACTGTGACACTGAAAGAACTGTGAATTGTGCATAACTGTGAAAGAACTGTGAACTGTGCTGAACTGTGAAGGAAAACTGATAACGTTACAAAGCTGAAGACGAAAGAGGAGGGCGGAAAGCTACAGAGTTGACAGTGGCACTGTAAGACAGGCAAGGAGAAATTGCAGAATCTGACTGAGGACGGCAACGCGTACAGGAGAGGTTGTCGTGGAGGACAGAATTCGAGACAGTTACACAAACCCGAGACGCAGTTGAGGGTTTGCATAACTGCAAAGGGTTTGCTTAACTGCAGGGTTTGCATAACTGCAAACAATGCGGCTTCAGTCCTAGAATGTTGTAATATTTAGACCTGTGGAGTCCCCTCT
>BLFK01000930.1:177682-181015 GCA_014634185.1 Astreopora myriophthalma
GGCAGCATGATTCGGAGGATGTTACCTTGTGAGGTAGCCTCATTCTGGTGGTATCAGACCACGTTCCGCAATTACTGAATTTAGAAAGGCGGCGATGGTTGTATCAATGAGTCTCTCTGGATATTTCAGCTTAAGGTATCCTCATCCTTTAACACCCAATTCCCAGGAAGATGAAAAGTTGTCAGCTGGGTTTAACATGGCCTTCATTAATGACCTCTTATAGCGCATATCCACATGACTAAGATAGTGCAAGAGGAGGCCATTGCTGGTTGGTTTTCGGTGGACACTTGTTACCAACATACAGCCTATCTTTTCCATTGTCATTCCGAGGAATGGCAACTTGTTGTTGTTCGCTATTTCTATTGTAAAGTGGATGGATGGATGGCAATTGTTCAATGTTGTTATAAAAGAAGTTGTATCCGGAATATCTGGCATTGCATTACAAAAGTGTGTCGTCAACATATCTCTTGCCCTTTGGAAGACATTTAAAATGATGCCACGGGGTCAAAAATCCAGATCTAGCAAACACGTTCTCCGTTTAAAAGAAATGTAAGGGAAAACTGGAGTGTTTGATTTACGAAGTGCTATTCATCCGTCAAAGGAAACCGAAATTGAACAATCAATCAGACTCCATTCGCGCGAATGTGCTCACGTAACACTTTACCGCGCGCACGCTGATTCGCTGATTCGTTGAAGAACCACAAACACTTAATTTTAATTTCGATTCAAACGACCGTTATTTGAGTGACTTGAAAATGAAGTCAAGATGACTTCGAAACATCGTCTTCTATCCCTAATCTTTGTTACCAAATATTCAACAGCCTTTGCAAATGTTACCTAAATTTATCATGGGGCAAAACACTGGGTGCTTACCATTTAGTCGAAAAATCCCGAAAGTTGGGTTTGAGGTCAAATGGGAAGGCAATTTTCCGGAAAATCTTTTCGGAAGTTGTGGACAACCTCCAGGGGTAGCCCACTTTTTCCGTTCAGATCGGAATTCGGGAAATTCTCTTTCACAAGTTAACGAGTTTTCCGTTTCCAGGCCCTTTTTGTGGACTTAGCGCGGTTTAGCGGTTTGAAAACGGAAACGCTAAGTGCAATTTCGTCCGCTTGATCGGTATATTTGGAAAATCGCTTACCACAATCACCCAACCGGAAATTCTCAACAAATAGTAAGCACCCACTGCTAGTGCTACCACGCCATCAAGGTCCAATTAGCTACTTGTTTATGTAAGCGTACATGGATTTTATATTTTGCCCAGGCCCCCGCACCGCCTCGGTTCACATAGTGCGTATCGTTCGACCGCTAGAGATTCTTTTGGTTATTTGGGCGAAAAATGCAAGAAAGTGGCATGCCCCAATGGCCTACCCCAAGTTTTGTCTACACCCTCTATTCACGCTGTCACACTGTCTCGTGCAAATAAAAATTATGATCAAATTTATTTCCGGATTATTCAGATAGATTATTCAGACAGAGGCAGTGTTCAAGTTCATGTTTTATTATCACAATCAGTTATTGCCTTCAATGTTTTTTAATTTATCTGAAAGAAGCCGCCAAGTGCACAGTTATGGTAGTAGAATAGCCAACAATTATCGCCACATTTTTGTCGCACTAACATCAAACAATTTACAATTCTCCATCAAGGTCCAAAAATCTGGAACTCTCTTCCTAGATTAATTACTAATTCACCTAGCTATCTGAACTTTAAGGAAAATAGTTAGGGTTTCTTAAAAAAAAAAAAAAAAAAAAAATAACAAAAAAACTGAGTTATGCCGCACAAGCATTGCGTTAGATTATTTAGAATAATGATAGGCATATGAGGGGGCCCCTCTTATAAGCCCGGTGGTTTCTTGGGGTCTCCTCGCCACAATGTTGTAGCATCCATCCTTTTTTTTATCATTGACTTTATTACTATTATTGATTGTCCTTGTAATACTGTTAATTGTGTGGCAAATAAACATTCACTCATTCAAGTTGACAGTGCAACATTCCATTTGACAAAGTTAGTGATCGCAATTCATGCGTTCAAGTCTGTAATGCAACATGCAAGATGAGAATTCGCCGTGCAAAGGGATGATCCAATATCCGAGGTGACACATTCTATCAGCGAAGGAACAATTCAACATGCAAGGTGACACATCTAATGAGCAAGGGAACAATTCAACATGAGACGTGACAATTTGAACATGCAACGTGATGATTGAACATTCGACGCCACGATTCAACATGCTTGTGGGAACTGGGTCTTAAGGCGGCCGGCGTCGCTCGCGCCCGGGAACTGGGCCTACCCAGAGTTCTTTTCCAGCGATTTTCCCGCCTTTTTGCTTCTCTGTTCTCTCCGCTGTCACTCCGCCATCTTCGCCTTTTCCAGCATGAATCAGGGAGAGAAGAATGCTTCGTCTACGTTGCGGCGCGTGGCTGAGCAGCTGCAAATACAAGAAAGTTTTATTCATTGTTTAGCAAAGGAAAATTATTTGTCAATTTCAGTATAATGGACCCAGGCCTGTCGATTAATATTCGAGGTTTTCACTCACCCTAAAATGGCCGCCAGCTCTGTAATATTATTTTGCTTTAATACAAGCTTAAGCTTGTTAAAATTAGCGTGTCAAACGTCGTTTTAAGATGTTGTTTTGACAAGGAGATTTTTGAAGGAGACTACTTTGAATACATGTGAAAGAATATTGACCAGTCCGCCATTTTATGATTGGGTCATATTCCAGAAGTAAACATTCATAATGTTGACCTTTTACTCTTTTATATTTGCTCCGGGGGGCTTAGATCCAATGAGGAAATTAAACTGTAGGATATGCTGAAGTCCGTTTGGCTCACCTGCTGATCTCTGTTTGACAGGTCTTCAAATTTCAACCAATCAGCGCACGACTCGCAAACAGTGCTGGCGGTCCATTCATTCTCGAGCGTTACGCGAAACGAAATGTACATTTGAATGTTGTGGCTTTTATCGTGTTGTTTAGCTCGACGTTTATTTTATTTCGCTTGTTGAGTTGCGATACTCCAGGGCGGTTTTAAGACATCGGATTTATTAAGTTAAACGTGTTATTTATGCTGATAAAGCGGCGGATAGCTGCTCAAAGCTCCGGGACAAGATAAAACTCTTACTGCGTGTCATGGTCATGCCATTCTTCCTTCTCGAAGCAACTAACAGGGACATGACGACTACTCTGGCTTAAAGATTGCTTGAATAGATGATGAATTCCACCGAACATTTTAATAAGCCAAGGCACATCACTTCCTTCTGGCTGTTTAAGTAGTTCTAAGACGGCGAGCTGTGCTGCGCGTACTGTTTGGGGGTTTTTGGCTACGGGGAAGAACGC
>BLFK01000930.1:195022-213917 GCA_014634185.1 Astreopora myriophthalma
GCACATGTAGTTAGTTTGTGGCACCAGTCAAAAATGGCCCCAGAATTTCTGCGGCACCAGTCAGAGATTGCCCCAGAATTTCTGTGGCACCAGTCGTAGATGGCCGCAGTATTTCTGTGGCGCCAGTTACAGATGGCCGCAGTATTTCTGCGGCACCAGTTACAGATGGCTGTAGTATTTCTGCGGCACCAGTTGGAGATGGCCGCAGAATTTCTGCAGCACCAGTCAAAGATGGCCACAGAATTTCTGTGGCACCTGTCAGAGATGACCGCAGTATTTCTGTGGCACCAGTTACAGATGGCCCCAGTATTTCTGCGGTACCAGTTGCAGATGGCCGTAGTATTTCTGCGGCACCAGTTAGAGATGGCCGCAGAATTTCTGCAGCACCAGTCAAGGATGGCCACAGAATTTCTGTGGCACCAGTCAAGGATGGCCACAGAATTTCTGCGGCAACAGTCAGAGATGGCTGCAGTATTTGTGCAGCACCAGTTAGAGATGCAGCACCAGTTAGAGATGGCCGCAGGATTTCTGCGGCGACAATCACTTTTGAAGTTTTGCATGGAATATATTTGAATAATAGGACAAGTGGCTCTTGGTAGTCCATCTTAATCATTATTTAACTGTACTGTTATCCACAAAATTAGGTTCTTGCTCTTTTTCTCTGAATTCACCAACTGTCCGCAAGAATTGTTGAATTCCTTCAAATTTATAATTTATTCGGTCAAAATATACATAGAAACACTAAAAGAAACAACTTTGGAAAACCACAAAATAGTTTGGAAAGCGTTTTACGTTTTTTTCATAACCATTAGCATAATCCGCCTATGTGAACTAATCGAATGATCACCAAGCAATTGATTATGACAGATTCAAACGGACAAAATATGAACATGGCTATCGTTATAAAAGTAAATTTCACCATCAGTCGACGAATGTTGCCTTATGTAGTGGTTATCTATTATAGTTATAGTAGAAATTGACTGGATTCGTTATGATGCCATTAACCGTGACTGAACTGCTTATATCTGATATTTAGATCTCTGAATTGGAACTGGCTGAAGCATCCAAGGAGGCGTAAGTCTGTTCATCAGTCCTTCAGGGGGAGAGGAATGAAGAAGATGTCTCGGATGCGCTGTTACACAGGGCAACAGACATAGCTGGTTTGTACAACATAAATCCAAGCATCCCTAGAAGAGCGGGGAGGCAGCAACACCGTGAAAACGTTGAGGCAGATACTCCTTCCGCCTATTGGAAGAGGCCAGTTTACCTTCCATTTCTAGATCATCTTGTGTCGAAAGTCAACGAGCTGTTATTAAAACCCTTACCGGGCTTTCAGGCACAACATCTGATACCAGGTACTTGCTTGTTCTCGTGATGATACCGTTACATCTACGCTTTACAAAATATTTGTGTTACATTTATTCTAAATGTCAAGTTCGAATATTTCAGGAAACCTTCAAGACCTGACAGAAAAGGGCGTAGAGGACATCTATGACCACTACGGCGAAGACATGCATATGTCCCTCGATCAATTCAAATGCGAGGTGACTAGGTGGCGTCATAGGTGGCTGTCGGTTTAAGAAAGCATTCCGCAGACCTTGGTGGAAACGCTGGACTCCGCCAACCCAGAATTTTACCCTGGGATTTATATATCCATCAAGACCCTCCTCACCGCTGTGTCCACGTGTGCTGCAGAGAGAAGCTTCAGCAGCATGAAGAGGCTTAAGACGCCACTTCGGAGCGTTATGTCGGATGCGAGGTTGTCCTCGCTATCCGTGATACATGTTCATAAACACAAGGAAATCGACTTAAATGAGGTTATTCCTGACTTTGCCGGTAAAAAAGACAGAAGATTAGCTCTGTGCTTGTAACGGAAAACCATTACAATTTCTATGAAAGCTGAGCACAGTTATATTCTTACACAGCCTTAGAATTT
This sequence comes from Astreopora myriophthalma, assembly GCA_014634185.1. NCBI lineage: Eukaryota > Metazoa > Cnidaria > Anthozoa > Scleractinia > Acroporidae > Astreopora > Astreopora myriophthalma. The sequence goes on from BLFK01000930.1 coordinate 196,959, forward strand.
TTATAAGGTTTATAGTTCTTGAAGATCTAAATGTACTGATTGGTTGTTTTGTGTACTTTTGTCAGAAGCGCACACATAAGTGAAACTTTTAAGTTAAAACTAGGCCACAATTACGTCAACGTAGGTGAATACTACAAGCTTGTTAGCTTATAAATGATCAGCGATTGTCTTTGGGGTGCTGCAGTCAATGAACCGAAAAAGGCGACAAAACTGAATTTTACGACTCAGTTGTCATTTCATACACAGTAAAAACGCCAGGTTTGCAACGTAACCTCGCCTTTAATCAAGTCACCTGAAAAAGATTTGGGTCTTGGGGGGAGGGGGTGGAGGGGATTTGTAAAATTGTGCGTACCTCTGGAAAAGTCTTGGCTACGACCCTGCTTTACCATTTATCCGCTACTCTTGACCATTTATCCGACCACCCTTCACCCTTGGGAAAGGTCTGCCGCTTTTTTTCGTCTCGTGTAATTGTTCGGCCAGGGTACTGCTGTTGATAGAAGGGGGGCGGGGGCGAACTTCACGCTTACTGTACCCCACACCCATGTGAAAAACAACAACATTCTGCGGACACGAAATGCCAAAACGCTGGTGACTACTTCCTACCTGTAAAATGTTCACGGCATAACAAGACTATTTCCTAGTATTTTGAGATTTTAATATTGGACAAAAAGTAAGGGTCTTTAAAAAAATGACTAAAAAGCAAGGCGCACCTAAATATCACCATGCTCATGGTTCTTGTATGGTGGCGGAAGTATTAATGACGGCATCTAAACTCTCGCTTTCATATGATCGCAGAAGATGGCGGATCGCAGATCTCAAAAAGTTCTGCGACTGATCATATGGTAACACACTTCTGCGATCGTCTGCGATCATATGAAAAGAAGAGTTTTGCGATCTGCGATCGAAATGCAACCCATATTATGCAACCCATAATATTTCAAATTCCAACGCTCTTGAGCGACAAAACTCGGGTATTTTCTTCTAGCCAACGTACATTCGTTTCCTAGTCAGCATACCCGAGACTTAACACGGTGACGTTGGTAGCGAGGAATTTATCGTGGAATTTACGCGGTATGACTGCGTTTACCATCGTAACACAAAAACAGAAAGGCCAATAGGAAAAAAAATCGTCCGGTTTGATTTCCTCTTCTACGTCCGCCACGTTGTTCGTTCTTATTTAAACGCACTTGTATTTTTTGACACTTCTACTGACCGAAATGTACTTTTATGGTCGGGTTTGCGATCGTTTGTGATTGCATGTATAAACAGCCTTGTTTATCCGATCGTCTGCGATCATATGGCTAACAGGTAATAAAGTGAAAACCAAGAAAATTGCGAATATAAGTCAGCTTATGTCGTAAGTAATGGACCAAGTCTATTTCGATTTTCGGACGGATGACCGTTGCGAACAATGCAGGATTGCGTTACAAGCGACTGATAACATATTGCGGATTCGAGACATCAAATTACAGTTCCAAATCAGCCGCTTTTTACATATTACGGCCGCTTACTGCTGTAATCAAGCTTGTCTCGTCAGGGGCCGCTTGTTTTAAAACTTAACATTGTTTTGCCCACAAAGCTTATCTCCCGATTGAGTCTTCTAATAATCCCGGTAAGAGAATCTCTTAGCGTTTGACTGTAGCTAAAGTGACATGTTGAGTTGTTAGCCCGCCGTTAGTTAGCCAACGAGATATTTCAGTAATTACCAGTTCACCTTTGTCTGCAATATTTACAACTGTTATGGTAATACCATACAGGAATTAATTTCTTTTCCCATTCCGCGGAACCGTGACAGCCCAAACACAGCCTTGTTCTCGTTCCAGGGCGACCATGGAGATGAAGACACAGGCGCCTGCACTGGCGACAAGTGTGATGGAGCAAAGCTTTCCCTCCCTTAACATGACCTTTAATTTCTGGTTTGACAAATTTGGGACACCACTCTACATTTGCGATGTCTTCAAAAGAAATAACATGATGATCCTCCATAGTTAGCATTTTCCTAATCTCCTCGATGAGCGACTCTGGCCACCGTTGACTGCTCTCGGACTTTTCACGATCTCCTCGCCGGATCTTGTCATCCTTACGATATTTCTTTGTCCGTGTCGATTTGTATTTTTCTTTCGTTATCTCCTTGCTTTTGTTTCTGTCGCGATAGTTGTCACTTTTGTACCGTTTTCCTGCTTCGTAACGCTTTCGTCTGTTCCTGTCGTCTGAATCTCGCGATATCTTGTGGTGGATGGATCTTTCGTCATGTTCGCGCGATCTGTAAGGTATTTTTTGTCGACTTGCCATCGTCGAAACATAGAGATTCTTCCCAAAACGAATCGAAGGGCGCCCAACAATTGTCAAATATTACTGCGCATGCCGAAACGTTGTCCCGGAAGTGACGAATTCAAATTCGTGGAAAATTGCTCTGCTTCTTTCCCAGAAAAGATACCGGGAACTAACTGTGGTCAACTATACAGGAAATCGTAGCAAGTTGCCACGGCTTATCTCCAAGGGTTTACCGTATTACAAATTCCAGTTCTGCAGTCGCCTAAAGATCGTTTTCATTTAATTTATTTGATTAATTTCATTTATTATTCAGCGTCATTTATTTGATAGGTACTTTCTCACCAGGGACAAAATTCCCCACACATGTCAGGGGATTCTATGCAGCTACTTTAAATCCTTTAATTTGTGAGAACTCACTGAAGTCGTGAGTTCTGATTGTTATAATTACCATTGCACATTCAAGTGCGACAAAGAATCATCTAAGAAGTCACGATCGCGAAACGAAATTCTTGGAATAAGATTTTTTTTCTTCAGACGTCATGTCTTATATTAGCTAGATTCCAAGAAATTCTGAAATGAATAAATCATGTTTAAAAATAATTTTATAAGAAATCCGTGGGGCCAATTAACAATTATTGAGCGAGGCTGAGCAAAATATCGTGACTTGTCAGTGGCGAGGAGATCATTTATTTGCCGAAGCCCAAGGCTAAGGCACATAATTGATCCGCGGGACAGTGACAAATAACGATATTTTGCGATAACCGAGTTCAATAATTGTTTTATCATTCGACCACCGAGTTTGTTTTTTATTTTTGTTTTCGGGGAAGCGGCAAGCGCGCGCTGCCTTGCAGGAGTCGAGTGATGGCAGAAATCAATTGGTTTCCCTCTCAGCATAATTTTATTTGTAGACTACAAATTGTACTCACAGTCAAACGTTCAATAACAAAATGTAGGCATCATCAGCAAAGCTGAAGAGTTTCACAGTCAATGCGTATCCCGACAAGTGAAGCTTTGGTGTAAAGCTCGCCATTTTTTTTTCTGGCCTCAGCATAAAATCTCCTCAGAACATTCGCCAACTTGTCATTCGATGACACGAGTGACTCTTCGTCTACCTTTCTTTCCATGAGATACTCTCGAAATACGTTGAGTGCAACTTTTGTTGCTTTTTTAGTATTCTCACTGTCGTTTTGATCAACTAAGAATGTCAAATCACTCTCCGACAGCTCGGGGAACCGATCTGCCATTTTCACACGAGAGCGCACACGAGAGCGTGGTTTCAATTACGCATGAGCATAATATTATCTGCAGCAAAACACTTATTTGTAGGCAATCTCGTTCCCAGAGGTCCCCGTACCCGACCGCTGGTCCAGGGTAACCAGGGCCTCTGGGAACGAGATTGATTTGTAGGCAGATATTTGCAGGTCACGTGGTGGGCTTTCGGCCAATGGAAAGGAAGGAAAAAATATATCGAATGAGAATTGTATTTATTCTGCGGTGATCAAAGGCTGTTTGTAATCAGTGACGTCAACAAAACAAAACAAGAATTTTCTCGAGCTCACGGGGCGATATTATCGTCTATATGGATTAGGGTTAAACCACAATAACGAATAACATAAATGTATTTATTAGTGTTTCGCGAATATGCCCGAAAAATATGCGATTGTTCCTAACTGAAGTCGAACCTAGACCTTTACGCTACTCGGCCACTGAGCTTGTCCTTATAGCAGGGAAATAAGTCCAGTGAATCCGCGTTACTTCGTCGCAGGCGACGTCCTTTACAACGAACTAAACGTGGTCGAAAGTCGGAGAGTAGAATCTAAGTTAGTCCGCCTTCAATGTACGATGAAACGCTGTAAATTAAAGTTTATTTTTTGATGCACTGTCCGTACCACAAGTTAAAACTATTGTTGTAGTACGGTACAGAAATATAACTTCCCGCCTTCAAACTCCTTATGCGTTAAGGCGCGGTTTAACATGATCGGCGCTAACTGATACACTGAAGCCTTTCGCAAATAAAATATAAATTGAATTTATTCCAAGGAGTCAAATCAGATGTCTTACCAGCAAACTCATCAAGTAAACGTTTTCCCCTGCTCAAGAGAAGACTATCAATATATCGTAATAGCTTTGATTAAATCTGCATGGGAGCGAGCGTGCCCTGATCATAGAATTACTCCATGACAATTTCAAGAACAGTTTCTCGTGATATAAACTAACATTGCGAGATTGATCATCATGATGGAATCATAGAGAGTATAAAGACAGCTTTTCCCCTCCCATGTGGGAGACCAAATGACCCAAAACACTATTTACTCTATTCCGCAATCCTCTCAAACGGCGGCCAACCACTGAAAGGTCAATCACTGACTTTCCACTGAAACTTCAACAAGAGATGAATAGTGTAGTTTGTGCCGATGGAAAAACTAAAACAGATTTTTGTTCCAAGCAGATCAGAGAAAACCTACCGTAGATCCGAGTTTCTATCTGAATGTGACAGTTCTCTACCTCTTGTTAGCATCATGAGTTGTCAAAATGACCTATAGTTTCGATAACACTGACTTCAATTAAATGAAGTACACAAAATTGCGTTCTTACAAATCCTGTTGGTAAAGAAATGACAGGTACTATCAAGTCACACTCACCTTAATTTGTTGGAAATGTTTCGCAGACTAGACCCCGAAACACGTTGGGAAAATAGAACTCACTAGAAATTCTCCCGATTTCTCTTCGACCTTCCCACCAGATCGGAAATGTCTACGATTTCCATTTTTCTTTTCTTCTTGATTGTTTTGTTCAACATTGTGGGTCTTGTGGTTGACAACACATAACACAACTCACAGTATAAGACTCCTAACAGTACACTCCTTACAGCACACTGCTACCAATACACTACTTACAACATATCGCTTACGATAACCTAGTAACACTTCATAAGATGACAGACTAATTTTAACTTATAACTTACAATTGCAATATATAACAGCGTTTAATTCATTTAATTGCCAGTTTTCATTATAGTCGGCAAAATCTGGGACTGGCGGAGGGGGAAAGACAACACACATGTATGAAAACTAGCCTTTAAGCTCTATTTCATCACTGAATCCCTTACCTCAGCGCTACCAAAAGGTTTGTTTTTGTTTTGTTCTTCAAGTTTTTTTTAAAAATTTTCCTTACTTGTTTCACCAGCGTGGGGAAACAAAAGAATCCCGCCACGTGCTACCTACAAACGGCAATCGCTGGTGACCGTTTCTATATTAGTGACAAGTATTTGCTAATACACTGAAATTCGAGCAAGCGTACCTAATTTAAGTTCTGACTACCACGAACAAAAGCGAAATCTAATTTACACTTCGCAAAGGTACCACTATAAGAATATAAGTAAAATAATTTAGTTTGAAAATACATAAGCACTAATGAAAATCAAGCACTAACCAAAGTGACTTACAAGAAACGTGACAACAAGAATAACACGAGTAAAAGACAGGGAGCAACTTCTCGCGGTTCTTGAAATCGGCCATAAATTTCAAACAATTGCGGATCGGAGCCCTTCTAATTTCGCTAAACTACTGCATGCAAAAAATCCCGTGTACTTCCGTCGGTAGTTAGCAGCACTGTGTAAAAGACTAGATTCGCACAACAATTTCTTCCTACTTACATATATATTTACATATTTTATTCTCGTCACATTGAGCTATCTTTGGTGAAGTTCACATTTCTCTGCAATACTTACAACCATTGTGGTAATACCACACAGGAATATTGTTCTTTTCCCTCCTGGCTGAACCGTGACACTCCAAACACAACCTTTTCGTTCCAGGGAGACCAAGTAAATGAAAACATATACGCTTGCAATCCCTACACGTGTGATGGCGCAAGTCCTTCCCTCCTCTAACATGACCCTTAAAGTCTGGTTTGACAAATTTGGGACACCACTCTACATTTGTTATGTCTTGAAAAGAAATGACATGGTGATCTTCAATTTTTAACATCTCCTTAATCTCTTGGATCAACGACTTTCGCGGGCACCGTCGACTAATCTCGAACTTGTCACCGTCTTTGGGGATCTTTTCATGCTTGAGATACTCGATCGACTCATTAGTTTGTACCAGATTCTTGTTTTCAACCACAGTCTCGTTCCTTGTATTGCAGCGGCAGTCATGACTCTTGCATCGTTTCGCTGCTTCGTAGCCAGGGGTTACTTTCTTTTGGTACAGAACTCGTGATAACTTTTGATAAACTGATCCCACTTCGTATATGTGCGAACGGTACAGAGTCGTTTGTCCGCTTACCCTATTCGCCACGGTCAAAACGGCCAAAATAGAGGGATTCTTCATAAAACGCGAAATAATCATGGCGCGCTCACAACTGATTTTGACATAAATCGACTACGATGTGTTACTCTGTGCCCCCGCAAAACAGTCGTTCGCAGTGCTGATAAATAGTTTGGTGAGTACGTTAAAAAAAAAATCACAAACTAAAATATATTATGAACACTTTGGGCCCGGAAGTCACGATTTGAAATTCGTGGAAAATGTTTCGGCTTTCGGAGAAGTTGCCAAGAACTTTATTACGGTTGATCGTTGGAGTTAACTGTAGCTATGGGTCAACAAGGTATCTAACAGAGACCATAAAATAAGGAAATAAGGAGAAGAAGAAGAAGTGGAAGAAGAAGAAGAAGAAGAAGAAAGATAAAGATTAATAAAAAGAAATGAATGAAAAAAAAAAAATGCAAATTAACCCTCTCAACCCCGAGTCGGTCCTAATTGCGCCCGGAAGTGACGATACCAAATTCGTGGAAAATCTTCTGATTCTTTCCGAGAAAAGATACCGAGAACCTTAAGTTCAGTTGATTAAGCGACGGGGACTCCCCACCGAATTCCACCAAATTGTGAGAGGACCTCATCCTGCTCATTCAAACCCTGTGAGTACTGATTACTAAGTTATGGTATTTACTTATAGCATTCTCCCCATTGAAATGTGACCACTGTTTTGGACTTTCCTCTTCGAACAAACACGCCAATTAGAATCCGGAAGTTGACACTAAGTTCTTGGAATACGGGGGTTTCTAGAGGGAATACCCCATGAGCTCATATGTAAAGTTAGATTCCAAGAAAATATATATAATGAAGAAATCAGAGAACAGAAATCTAGTTAATCATAACTGCCGTGATCATAAGTTTTTAGCAATTTTCACCTGAACTAAAAATGGCTTCCCCAGAGCTTCTCGGGACGATCTCTACACAGCTATGGGGAGGAGTAAAACTCACAATATTCTTTAAGAGAAGTTTTGAGCTGAGACAACATGTTCTTCCCCGTCGTGGATCGGATAGTGCGGTTCTTATTCTGTTGGCATCGCAACACTTGTCGCAATACTTTTGGCCGCGGCAAGTTTGGTTGTTGCAGATAATAACAGCGGTGGTGACGTCTCTTTCAGCGATAACAGACATGTTTTCGATGTTAACCTGTATTGAAAGAGTCAAGTCCGTGGTTCTTTTTGGTTCCATGCTTGTAGTTCAAATGATAGAGGACGGCTCATGTATTTTGCCATCACTCTCCGTTTTGTGTGCAACCACCCAGTTCCTGCGATGGCCTGAGAGACTGAAAGATTTCCTCCGTGAAGTGCGAATCATTTTTGGTCCTGCTTACGTTATTACTGTCATTGGGTCTTGGTTAAAGTGCGATAACACGTCCTCAACTAAGCTCCTCTTCGTAGCTGCACTTTGCTCTACTGTAGCCGCCATCTTTCTCCGCCCTGACAACGCCGAACTTTTGAGGCTTTTACGGTTCCCTGTCCCGAGCAAAGTGAGGCGAAAAGTTTCTCATGGCTTTCTGATGTTTTCCAGCTTGATTTGCATGGCGGTGCATATTGTTTGGTTTCAAAGATCTCCGTGGACGTACTATATAAGAATTACTGGACCTGTAATTATAATTAATGTGATTCTCTTTTTTTTTGCTGCTGATTCGCCGCGTATCGTATGTCGTGAGTTCTCACTTTCTTTTAATGCTTAAGATCTTAAAGTATCTTGAAAAAGTAGCCTGAAAAATAGTTGAAGAAAGCGAAAGGGATTTTTTTTGTGAATGTCTACTTTAATAATTAATTCTAATAATTGCATGAATTTGAATTTCCATGATGGCCCATCTTTTTCACTGGTGTAGCAGCTCTCGTAAGCTTGTAATTCTACTGGCCCTCTTGTGAAGTAGCTGCTATTGTTGCTAGGGTTAGATGTATTGTTTTTGTTGTTTGTTTTATCGCTGTCCGGAAGAGTAGCAAGCCACTGACGATTTGAGACCTTGCAAGAGTTGTTACATGAATCATCTCTTTAAGGAAGCGTTCTTCTGGGCCTATTCAGGAATAGGAAGACTCGATATATGCGAACCATGTTTTTGTAGGACCCATTCCGAATACATCCTCTAATAGTTTCAGACGGACGCGCCCTAAGGGGGTGTTAATTACTTAGGTTTTTTTGGAGGGGGGTGGGGTGGGGGAAGGGTGGTTGATTTTGAATGAATCCACCTTCAATATCTACATGATCCCCCTGGCTCAGCAGCAAAACTCAAACGATCCCCCTCGAGATATCTTGCAATTGAGACTTTCGTGATTCGCCCAAATACTTTATATATTAGTGGTTACTTTTTACACATGTAACTTGTTTCCCAGTTATTTTGTTGGTCAGCTAGTTTGCTATTATCGAGAACACAAGTTTCCGAATTCTCTCGGATAACATAGGAGAGATAAGAAAGAAAGAAAGGTAAAGTCTGAGGAAAGCAAAGCAAAGCAAAGAAAAGCTAAGGGAAAGAAAGGAAGGAGAACAAATGAAATGTAGCCGCAAACTATTGAGACGTACAAGTTTTTAATATCTACTAGGGATTCTGCTTGATTGTTGAAAGGCTTTTGACAGGGGCCTATAAGGAAGAGCGTACATATGTCGTGGTCCGCGCTACAAGCAACAGAGTAAACCAGGTCATTTGTCGTTTTTGAAATTCTTGAGAGAAATGGTTGCCATGGTTGCAAGCGCTCTCCACATTCTCAAAGTTTTCATAAATATTGATCGTTTTCACATGACGTCACATGATGCCATATTCGTGTACTTTAACAAAGAAACGGCGGCCATTTTGGTGTCTCAAAACAATCTTCGCGGAATTTAACTCTATTTTTATGCGAATAATCCACGAATACCAAATACACTCACAGACAGTTGCTCAGCGAAGGACAAAGCAACAGACAACGTCGTACACACTCGAGTCCGCTGTTTATTCTAGGGACCGGCGATCGACTCCGGGTGGGGTTGATTGCCATTATTATTTTTGTCCTTTCTTTCGTACCTTAGCTCACCTTTTTCCGTTGTTTTAGCGATACAATAAATAAGTGCTGTGTGTGTATATCATTTCGCTCGCTATATGCGCATTTACCGTACTTCAATGACTTCCGTTTCTCTAAGATCCATATGAAGTCCGCATCGAGTGAAAACTTTTAGGGCTCATCGATTTTACGATTCTCGATGTTCGGCCGCCGAGTCTTGTTTAAGCTTATATCTTTTAATTTAGACCTTTAAAACATCTTATTTTAATTAAAGATGGAGAGCAATTTAATAGTAAGCGACGAGCGTATCTCATTTGCATAATGTTTACAGCTCAATGAACGAGTGGTCGATCGAGGCCCCGCATTTCATTGCGCTTGCGCGCAATTCACGAGTTTAAAAGGCGACCCCTGAAGACTAAATCAATCAGCTTTACATCAGGCTGGGTTCTCTCAGGTCATGTGAGAAACTTAAGAAGGAGGTGGATTCTCTTCTCAAAACGTTTACCAAACCTGGCATCATTACCTACGGGCAAAAACGAAAAATAACGCTTGATTATATACATTGATGCTCGTCTCAACACTCCTTGACTCCAACCTTGCAAAACAGAAAAGCAACCACAACCAAAACACACATGATTTTTCGACTCTCTTTAAACCCCTAATTGAGCTGGCTTCTCACAAAAACAATTATCTGGCCGCACTGTAAGAGCTCATAACCACGAGCTACTCTTGGTACAACATCGCAGTCGAGTACAACAACAACGACTGCGCTGGAAATACGCAGGCGATTCGGCTTGGAAGGATATAGCCTTCTCCCACGGGATGGTGATGATGATGATGATGATGATGATGATGACGATGATGATGATGATAACTTCATTTAACCACGGCATCCTTATCAATAACATCAACAACCATATTCAAAGCCACACTCTTCGGATTGGGACACTCTTTTGACTCTTTGGATGAGGATTCCCTTTTATCAACCGAGCGTGTAACTTCGCCCTCAACATTGTTTGAAGCCAAGAACAACAAGCAACAACCATCGGCAGCTGAAGCGAAGCCAGTGAACTCTTCACAAGAGCGATTCAACCCTGAGTTAGCTGAGTTAGCTGCTGAAATGGAGGGCATTAAACTCGATGTGCTAATCCTCCATAAAAGGTCGAAGCTAATACAAGCCTTCTGTCGACAAATTATCAAATCCAAGGAGAAAATTCTCTCAGGACTGAGCTCCTCGATTACAAAGAGAGGTGCGAAAAATTCCTTTTGACAGTATGCAAAAAAGATAAAGTTGTTGAAGATTTGGAGGAAAAATGTTTGTCTCTGCAGAACCGTTCAGCCTCCTTAGAGCAGGAAAATGATTCCCTCCGGCTGGCGCTAAATATTATTCTAAAGGAGTGAAGGCAACTACTACCAGCACCATAAGGCTGACGAGTGCTGGCGCCAAGTGGGAAAGTCGCGTAGGAAAGTTAAAAGTGCCGAACGTAGTCAACGGAATGTGACTACGAATAACATCGTAAACCCGCAACGGTTTTGAGGTACTAAGTGATGATATGCAAGTGGATGCTGGAAATGATATTAACTGCAATGCGGCGAGCGGTCAAGAAAATCCTAGCAAACTGAGCAAATGCAATTCAACCGTCCAAAGGAAATTATTATAGCCGGAGATTCTATTCTCGAGCACCTTCAGGGCCACAAATAAAATATCATCTAGGAACTCGCGAGTAAAAGTATCATCCTTTCCAGGCTGTACAACTCTGGATATGAAAGATCATATTAAACCGCTACTTCAAAAAGCCTGATTGATTTATGTATAACTAATTCCCCAGAGAAGGCTTGAAACTTTGGCGTTGTTCACCTTTCCCTAGTTCACGTAAGGCCCATTATGACCACAATATCTCTGGCACAATTGAAGACCATTGAAACGCGGCAATTTAAAAACTTTCAAAAAGATAAGTTCTTAAATGATCTTGAGCAAATGCCATGGAGAAATGTTAGTTTGCTCTCTGATCCAAATGACATGTGGCATGAATGGAAAACCTCTTTATCAGCTGCATGGACAAACATGCGCCGCGTAAATTGAAAGAGTTCGCAACAAGGGGTCTCCGTGGATAACAAGTGAACCGTTGCTCAGAATGCGTAGAAGAGATTTTATGAAAAAGAAAGCGATCTCTACAAATGAGCATGCCACGTGGCAGCAGTTTAAACGGGGTAGGAACCAGGTGAATAATTGTGATGAGAGGATTTACTGTAATTTGGTTCATTTTGCTTTCGCTGATAAAAACATGGGAGCCGACGTAAGAAATATGTAGTCCCTTGTTTCAAGTTCAATAATCCATGAATACAACCCGTCGCTATTCACTTAAGCGTTAAGTGTTCTCTGAGATCATAACTGTAATAAGCACTCAAGTTAAAACTCAACCTGTTGAAAACTGTTATCCAGCTGTGTGGCGTTTGAAAGTAGTTAATGTTGTAGTTGGTAGATTCCGTTCTGTCCAATCGTACTTTTACGACTGTGCCATCTAATGAGAGGTTATGACTCCGTAATGACATTACTTCATCGCCTAGACTTGTTGTTTTCGCATAAATAGAAGTGTATTATTATTGTTTCGGTGGTTATGTTCGGGCCATACCGTGGTTATGATCTTGGAATTAAACTCTACGTTGGAGCCAAGTTCTGTGTGCAATTCTTGTCTCAAAGTGATTTGCCGTAGTAATAGATCCCAGCCTTCCCGCAGCCAGCGAGTGTTCCCCCAGGGCAACTTTTAGAGTTTCCCGTCCGTCCGATTGTCTCTTGTGAAGGCAAAAAAAAGCTGTTTTCACATAATGAAACTAAACGTGCGAAGAAACGATATTTTACTGAAAACTTGCAAACTAGCAAAGGCAATCCACGTAAAACTTGGGGATCTTATTAACGAGCTAAGCTTACGGAATAGTAGTAAATCGTCCAATATTTTGGAAATTCAAGCTGACAATAGAACTATAAATAACACCGATGATATGGCGGAAGCTTTCATTGGGCACTTTACTAACATTGCGAAAACGCTAGCTCGAGATATTGCGTTTGGAGAAGTTGACGCTGAATCATACTTGTCGCCCACGGATAATTCGTTCTCTCTAGTATAGAAACCTCGAGTGTCGACATTTTTCTCAACCTGTTGACAAAAATCGATGAGAAGAAAGCCACTGGCCTTGACAAGATCCCCAGCAAGTTGTTAGAAATGGCAGCCAGTATTATTGCACTCTCACTAACGCGCATATTTACAAAGTCAATCCTCACGAGAATCTATCCAACTGAATGGAAATTGGCTAGGGTGACACCGATCTTTAAAAAAGGCGCAAAATCAGACCTTAATAATTATCGCCCCATCTCCGTAATCCCAGTAGTTTCAAAGGGGCTTGAAAAACTTTTCTATGACCAACTTTATCATTACCTAAATGATAATAAACTATTGTCAAGTTGCCAGTCAGGGTTCCGTTCCCTACACAGTACCGTTACAGCTTTGCTTGAGGCGACAAATAGCTAATTTGTTAACATCGACAATGGCTTCCGGAATGGGGTCGTATTCATTGACCTTAAAAAGGCATTCGACACTATCTTTATAAGCAACGGTTTAGGAGGGTCTCAGTGGGGGTGTAGTAAACACGGTACACGATTAAAAATTTCGCGATTTCACGGTGCACGCTTAATTTTTCTTCGGCACGGTTAACTAAGATTAGCATACACGTATTACTGTTCTTTGGGATACCTGTGGTGATTTTTTCTATATATCGAATAAATGTTTTTTCTGTCTTTTCGATCTATTGAAAAACAAACTAAAAGTACCAAATAGACCAAATACATCAAAATATTACCACATTTTGATTACTGCAGACCTGTCTGGGACTGCTTAAGTGGGCAATCCAGTGATAAATTGCAAAACTTACAAAATCGCGCAGCCAGAGTAATTACTAAATTACCCTTTGATGCAAGGTCCTACCTCCTTCTGGATACTGTAGAGTGCGAGAAGCTGTCTCTTCAACGTAAAAAACAGAAAGCCCTAATTATGCACAAAACGATTCATGATCTTGCCCCGGAATTCCTTCAACGCCTTTTCAGTCAACGTGCATGTTGCTGAATATAACTTGAAAAACTTAGAAGGTAAACTTACTCTGCCCAGGCCAAACACTAATTATCTAAAACGAAATTTCTGTTGTAGCGGGGCCTCTTTTTGGAACAATTTGCCCCAATACTTAAGAGATGCCGACTCTATTGGGCAGTTCAAACGAACAATCAAGCAGGTATCTGACCTATCGGATTCCCACACTGCAATCCAGTAAAACAGTTGTTTTAACATTTTTTTTTTAGCTAAACTAATGATTTTGCGTGTTTAAAATAAAGCTTACTTATGAAAGAAATGATCATGAAGTGCGGTTTAGAAATCAACTGAAGAAGTGATCCTCACACTTCCTGGACAATTTAAGCAATTGTCTCTTATATGGACTTGAAAAATTCAAGTGACTTCAACGGGATTCGAACCCAAGACATCGGCGACGCCGGTGCAGTGCTCTTACCAACTGAGCTAGGAAGCCACACAGTTGAGAGCAGGTCAATTTGTTGGGCTTATGCATGTTTTCCCTTTTACTCAACAAGTTGAGTATAAGTAGACTAGTCGACGTATTGAGTTCAAACAACCCAACAATTTGAGTAAACGGAAGGCGAGCCAAATTTACTCCAACAGGAGAGTAAACAATTATTCACAGAATTGAGTGTTTCTCAATTGCTCACATAGTTGGGTTTCTCAATTACTCACAGAGTTGAGTGTTTCTCACTCCAACTCAAATGGACCGCACGTTCTATGAGAGAGACGAATGGTCAATTTGTTGGGCTCATGCATGTTTTCCCGTGAAAGGAATGGTGAATGAAAGAAATGATCATGAAGTGCGGTTTATGGCATGAGCCCAACAAATTGACTTGCTCTTAATTCTTTGGCTTCATAGCTCAATTGATAAGAGCACTGCACCGGCATCGCGGAGGTCGTGGGTTCGAATCCCGTTGCAGTCACTTGAATTTTTCAAGTGCATATATGAGACAATTGCTTAAATTGTCCAGAAAGTGTGAGGATCATTTCTTCAGTTCAAAGTTCACTTACTTATTTACTTACTTACTTACTTACTTACACACCGGGGAAGTGGACCCAATTAACAGACGAAAAAAGTGATCGGACTTTTCATCTCTAATTTGATCTCACCGGATACCGTGTGATCGTAATAATAAATGGCGATTTAATTTTTGACCTCACCCAGGGAAATTTTACTGCTCTGCTTAGGTTTGAAAAGGAGGTCCTCGGCAAAGGCAGTTATGTGGGTCACATGTTGCCAAACATCACAAGGGGCGTTGACTGGGTCTACTTTCACTGCCACCTAATCTTGCGGGCCTTGACTGTGAGACAGATTAAATGCATGCAAAAACACGGAAAGGGGTGCCTAGAGCTGATCAAAACGCAGATCGAAAAGACTACTTAGCGCGGCAACAACCTTTTCTGTACCGTGTTGGGTTTCACGAAATCGCTGATAAAGCCCGCCGTTAAGGGTATAGCAAAGGCGTTAGGTAGTGCTGGAATAAGTTTTGATGCTAAAAAACTGCTTGGTGAAATCTTTGGAAAGGGGTACGACCCGCAAGAAATTCAGCAGTACGAGCTTGTTCAGCAAATTTCTCCACAAGAAAATCAGGCCATGACTGAATAGGGAGCTTACGAAACGACGACGACGGGTACGAGGACGTCATTTAAAAATGCAAGTTCGCGTTATTCGTCCCACTATGCAACTATTTCATGTCGCTCCTCGTTTAAACTGTGTAGTAACTCTCGAGGAATTAAACTGGTATGAGTGGGTTGGAAGCGTAGGGAGAGAACTGAAAATTCATGGTCACACGTTAACGTCCTCCACAGAACCAGAATTTTTGTCATTTAATGTCATTTCATTTAGGAGAGGACGGCATGCAAAGAAATATACCAAAATGTAAAACGCATGTGCAGAGCGTACACAGCCGTTGTTTTTGCTCACTAAACCTATTGTTTCGTAGTCGTTGCTGTCGGCGTCGTCTTTTTGTAAGCTCCTTGTTAGCGATCTTTAGATTGGAGTACGAGAACGACTACAAGTACGAGTTTTCCGTACGGAGCACGCGCATTAGGTTTCAAGGTCGAAATTTTTGCAAGTGCGCGTGCCCAGAACGGAAAACTCGTACTCGTAGTCGTAGTCGTAGTCGTACTCCAATCTAAAGGTCCCCAATACCTCGTCAGCAACGGCATGGTGCGAGGGAGCGGCGCCGTACAGTACGGTGGCTTCCTTGGAATGCTGGCCTCCATTGGCGTTCAACTCGCCATCGATTTTGTTTCTAAAGTGTTTGGTAAAGGATTGCAAATAAAACCGTGCCGTGGTCTGCTCCGCCGAAAGGAGGAAGGGGTATGCAAATTCGCCCTCCATTCTAACTTTTTAAACTCTGGTGACATATATCCCTCTCGAATTTTGACTTGCAGGATTGGTGTACGCAAGTTAACATGCCATTGAATGAAAGGTGTCTGCTCTTGAAACTAACCCTTACCCTTTGATCACTTGCCTTGGATCATTAATCTCGACAACTTTGGTTCCATGGGCATCCACCGGGTTTGCTTCAACCGAGGTGAAAAAGATAAATTTGAGTACTTTGACTCCTTCGGACCCCCACCTCGTCTGCAATGGGAAGAGGACGTCACTAAACACGAATATACCGATTTTCTACGCAATGACAACCAGATTAAGGCGATTCCCAGATGGCGGTGCGGGTATTACTGCCTTCTTTTTATGAATGAACGACACAATGGACAGAGCTACGAAAAAAAATCTAAATGTTCTCAAAGAACGTGGACAAAAATGAAGAAATTGTGAAAAACGATTTCCTTCATATATAAGCGTTTCCTGAACATTCTCCGCTGCAACAAAAACTGCTTGTTGTACTCGAAAGAGAAAATAAAGATTTAGCAAAGATTGCAAGGAATATTACGACCTTGGAATGCTTATTGCTCCCGCAAAGGAGAAAGCATCGGCGGTACAAACGAGAAAGTATTGGAGGCACAAACGACAAAGGCTTTCCAGACTACTGCTGGGACGTCCATGTGACAGCCATAAGCGAATTGATGGGAGAACGAGATGAAAAGTTTTTCCAAAAAAATGTGTGGCAAATCTTTTACGTGTAATATATGAAGGTCTACTGCGTGAAAGAAAAACAGTTCATCCCAACGAGGAAGGGACTGAAAAGGTTGTCCTCACAAAAAATGGGCGTAAATTGCTGAAAGTCAACTGTGCCTCCTGCGGCTGCGGCATCACTAGGACTCGCGAGGGGGGGGGAGGGGGGCGGGGGGGCACAT
>BLFK01000930.1:252387-273118 GCA_014634185.1 Astreopora myriophthalma
TTAGAGTTTCCCGTCCGTCCGATTGTCTCTTGTGAAGGCAAAAAAAAAAAAAAAGCTGTTTTCACATAATGAAACTTAACGTACGAAGAAACGATATTTTGCTGAAAACTTGGAAATTAGCAAAGGCAATCCACGTAAAACTTGGGATCTTATTAACGAGCTAAGCTTACGGAATAGTAGTAAATCGTCCAATATTTTGGAAATTCAAGCTGACAATAGAACTATAAATAACGCCGATGATCTGGCAAAAGCTTTCATTGTGCACTTTACTAACATTGCGAAAACGCTATAGCTCGAGATACTGCGTTTGGAGAAGTCGACGCTGAATCATACTTGTCGCCCACGGATAATTCGTTCTCTCTAGAAACCTCGAGTGTCGACATTTTTCTCAACCTGTTGACAAAAATCGATGAGAAGAAAGCCACTGGCCTTGACAAAATCCCCAGCAAGTTGTTAAAAATGGCAGCCAGTATTGTTGCACCCTCAGTAATGGACATATTTACAAAGTCAGTCCTGACGGGAATGTATCCAACTGAATGGAAATTGGCTAGGGTGACACCGATCTTTAAAAAAGGCGCAAAATCAGACCTTAATAATTATCGCCCCATCTCCGTAATCCCAGTAGTTTCAAAGGGCCTTGAAAAACTTGTCTATGACCAACTTTATCATTACCTAAATGATAATAAACTATTGTCAAGTTGCCAGTCAGGGTTCCGTTCCGTACACAGTACCATTACAGCTTTGCTTGAGGCCACAAATAGTTGGTCTGTTAATATCGACAATGGCCTCCGGAATGTCGTCGTATTCATTGACCTTAAAAAGGCATCCGACACTATGGATCACGAAATTATTTTACATAAGATGTCATACTTTGGGGCCGACCAGGCAACCATCAAGTGGTTTCAGTCGTACTTGAACAATCAGACCCAAAGATGTAATGTTAATGGAAAATTGTCAACTCCTCGCATTGTTACTTGTGGGGTTCCTCAAGGTAGTATATTAGATCCCTTGCTTTTTTAAATGTATATTAACGATCTCCCTAACTACCTCCGGGAGGCTTTTCCGGGGATGTTCGCTGACGATACCAATATAACCCTAACGGCAAAAACTTTAACAGAGCTTAAACTAGCATTAACTCCAGAACTCAGTAACCTTAACTTTATCTCAGATAATGCTGCGCTTTATAACGCTTTAATATAACCACATTTTGATTACTGCAGACCTGTCTGGGACTGCTTAAGTGGGCAATCGAGTGATAAATTGCAAAACTTACAAAACCGCGCAGCCAGAGCAATTACTAAATTACCCTTTGATGCAAAGTCCAACCACCTTGTGGATACTGTAAAGTGGGAGAAGCTGTCTCTTCGACGTAAAAAACAGAAAGCCGTAATTATGTACAAAACAATTCATGATCTTGCCCCGGAATACCTTCAACGCCTTTTCAGTCAACATGTCGCTGAATATAACTTGAAAAACTTAGATGCCGAGGCTAAACACTAATTATCTAAACCAAAGTTTCCGCGGGGCCTGCGCACAATACTTAAGAGGCTGTCCGTGTAAGAATCGACCACTCGATCTGGATCAAAATTTAAATTCCGTTCAAAATTTGCCCATAGAATAAGGTTCATATAAGATCTAAGAAAACGCATTTCTTTCGTTCTTATTCTCTGTGATACTTAAAATATTGAGGCATGTTTCATCGATACCAGGAAACCTCCAAATAGGTCTTTCGCGAAGCCGAAATTTGCCCGATTTCGGTTGCTTCCTTCTCGGCGGGTATTTATCGGAAGAACTCCAGATTTACACAGTTTATACACACATCAAAACACTTCAACTCAGAGCTAAAACCAAATCAAAGTAAATTAATTTAATGAAATAACACGTAAACAAACGAACCCGAAAAAACGCCATTTGAAAGAAACGAGCGAAGTGCGTAAGGAACAACCCGGGTTTCTCAAAATTCTGACTTGTCCGGAAAACCCCTTATATTTTTCTCAGTAGTATTAGGATAGTTTCTTTTAGCCATGCAATAATAACTTTTGGATTTCGAGCATGCGAAGAGATACGGAGGAAATATTTGCCACAAATCCGCTAGCCGGTGGGCTAACCGAATGTCGCATCCCTCATTATATGATGATGATGATGGTGATGATGATGATGATCATGAAACTTCCGGCAGGTAAGATACATGGGAAGATTTTAAAACCGTTCCAGGAAAAAAGGTCAGTCTTATTCTATTTTAATAGAGAGGCACCCGTTATTTCAATCAAGGGCTTCTGGGAGCCAGCTCATGGGTCTATCTCGCTGTATTAACTGCGATCTGCATATTTGCCCATAATGCAAGCTCTTGCAGCTGTATTTTTTGTAATGCCACACAAGGCTCCCCTCAAAGAGAGCGTTGCGTTACACCCCGAAAAACGACTGTTATTATGTTGACCCCTGTAAGACCTCAAGAAATCTTCGGTGAAGTTACAAACTTATAACTTAAGTTAAGAACTTATATTTTTATTCTTTTTTTCCGAGAACTTTAAGGCAATGGAACAACCTACCTGCCGATATAGTCGAGTCAAACTCGCTATCACAGTTTCAATCTAAGCTCTCAGATCATCTTAGTCATGTTTAATTAGGTTATTGCTTGTTATTCATTTATTTATTAAGTAATTTATTTATTTATTTTTACCTATGTATTTAGTCATTTGCATGTAAATATTACAGCCATATTACTATTTTTATGTTAAATGTTATTTTATAGTTGGTGTGATAGCCCTTAGGCATTTACCGACTTTATTAAATGTAGATGTAGATGTAGAACATGTTTTTTGCCACAATATTGAATTGCTTTTTTGCATATACTGATCGCTTGTTCAATCCAGAGGACGTAGACTCTGAACAAGATCGGTGCCTTGGCTGTTAATTTATTTTCGATCTCGTCTTTGATAAGAATGGGTGCCTGTTTGCATGTAAGCAGTACACTACGTCATCCGTGAGCTAAAAACGGATCAAGATTGGTTTTCTTTTAATTTTCCTTTTGTACATGTCTTTTATTTAATCGTAACAATTCAGTATGCGGAAGCAACGATCTATTATTTAGTAGGTGCAAGTTACACCTACACCAATTAGAACAAGGAAGTGTCCGAAGTACGTGATGTTGTATGCAGCAACTTACTGTAATTTAGTACCTGGTACCAAACCTTTTTTGGTAAAATAGGTATGATCCACAAAAAAATACAGGTTTTATTTCTAGAAAGTAAAATAAGTTAATGGTAAGTGAGGTTTGGCCAGAAACGTATTGTTTCCGATGATTGTATTGTAATATGTTTTAACAGGCTGGCCAAAAAAGAAGCTAAGTTAGCAATAAGAAGTGTTTTGTCGTCGACTCCATACAAAGAAGTACCGACTCCATGCAAGACAATGGAGAAAACAGACGTCAGTTGGACCCATGAAGGTGACTGTAATACCCTGGGAAAGGGTTTCATCTTGTGCTTCCGGTTTTGTCATGTTTTATAAAATAGACTACGACTACGACTACTATTTCTAAAAATACTACTACTACTACTACTACTACTACTACTGCTGCTGCTACTACTACTGATGATGATGATGATGATGAAATTCTAACACACGTAAGTCACGTGGCACTTTTATTGAACACCCTCGCTTTCAATGAACGAGTCCTTAACGTGGCAAACGTTAGGGAAGGTGAAGGGAAAGACTCGCCCACTCCGTTCTCGCGCATCTTATTTCCCCCCTTTTCCTCCGCCTTCAAACGCCTGACATGCAGGGTAATTTGTCCTTTGAGTGTAAAACAAAAGAATCTTGTACTTTTTAGCACAGTCAACTCTGGCTATGAAGGCACGACGCTGTTACGGACACCAGCTAAATCACCGTGAAAAACAAATCACACACCTTTGATTGAAATAAACTCCCGCTACTTGTACGAACTCTCTCCATTACGGAACACAACTGAAGGAAGGTGACACCCGAAGGTGTCCCCAAGAACGACAGCTTACTGTTTCTTTTTCAACAAGAGAACTGATTAAATTACTTCTGTGATTTAGTTTCCAGAGATGAGGAAAGTCTAAATTACGACAGTCTTTTATCCACCTACAACACGACAATGAATCTTTTGGCTCAGAGATCAAATGTTCAACGCAGTCCCCTCGTTAATCAGTTAGATGTTCCCTGGGAAAGTGCCACCCAAAAAGCAAAATCACGATGTGTTGATAAAGCCAGGGAGGATTGTCGCCTTGTATGCGATATGATTGCACCAGAAAACGGAGATGAGTTATACGAGGCACTTGCGTCCCAATCCGAAACTGTTGAGCCTTCTTCGGATCTAGTAGCTCTGATGACAGCCTACAAGAATGCCAAGACATCGGGGCTCAGGACACAGATCTTGAGTCTTTACGCTTTTAGATACCCAATTTCCACATTGATTAAGCTACACGAGCCGTACGAAATGGTCACCCGTTATCAAGTGAAGCGCACAAGAAAACTTGCCAAACTCCACGGTCCAGGAAACGTACCAAACATGGCTAAGGTTGATCATTTCCTAGATTTTGCGAATAGACCGTATTTTTACCAAGACGTGGCCTATGGCAGTCGAAAGTTGACATTAGACACTGGAGAGAAAATCTCCATGCCAAATGTCATCCGGACAGTTACGAGGTCTACCATGGTTCACCAATACCAGAGTTTCTGCGAAGAGGAATGTTTCACTCCCTTGAGTCGCTCTACTTTATTTAAAATCTTAGATGTAAGGGAGGCATCTCAGCGTAGGTAAGGGAAAGAAGAAATTTCCATTTTGAGTTCTGTCATTACTTTCTGAGGTGATAACTGTTGCCACTAACCATACCGCACAACCTTTACCTTTCTTTATTTAAGGAAATCAGTAATAAATAAGTGATTCAACTCGCGTTCGTACAAGTGGGATGGGAAAAGGCGTAATGCGTTTGAGTCGCGTCGCTCTGTAAAAGTTGCAAGAAGTATAATATGGGGATTCTGGGCTTGGTTGAAGTAAATGCCTGAGCAAACCCCAGATACAGCGGTAAATTCAAAGGGTCAAGGTCAACTTGAGTTCCTAGAAGAAAGTCATTGGTATGGCCTTCCTCACCCCTTTTAACCCTTTCCATGACTAGGTCACTGCAGGGGCTAGATAATACGGCCGCAGATGGTGCAGCAGGGTTCCAGACAATTGAAAGAATTGTGGATAATCTTAGAGAGAAAGGGAGCGAAAGGGAATGGTGCGTTGCTGCAAAGCGGAGGCTAAAGGATGGAAAGCGGTATCTCAAGACAGACTACAGAGTCCATTGCAGTGAGGAGAATTCCCCTTGCAAAGACCACTGCCGAAAGTTTGCTCTAAGTGACCCAGTGGAGAGCGATTTCAGACAGGATTGTAATCACGAGCATAACTTGAAGTGTGAGTTGTGTGATGATCTAAACGACTTAATAAACGACGTGGAGCAAGAGATTCTTCAATCCTCCACAGCTGCGCACAACAGAGAATATCAAGAAGATCTCCTGTATGACTTTGAACAAGCTAAAACTGACATTCTTGAGTGGAAAGCTCACGTTTTGCGGTCGGTAAACCAGGACAAGGCGAAGCATGATGCCATCAGGAACCTGAGCCACAACTCAGTTTTAGTAGTCATGGACTGGGCAATGAAATTTGCACAGATGAAGTACCGAGAGAAGCAGTCAGACTGGTACGGCAAAAGAGGCATGAGCTGGCACGTGTCGACCGTCATTTCTAAAGAAGCAGCCAGTTCCAGTGAGGTGGAAGTCCAAACATACGCACATCTGTTTGATAACTGTCAGCAGGACTGGTTCGCTGTCTGCTCTATTTTTGAAAACCTTTTAAAAGAGGTGTTAGCATCCAAGCCCTCCGTTAACTGTGTGTTTCTTCGGTCAGATGAAGCTGGATGCTATCACAATAACTCCTTAATTGCTTCTCTAAAAGACGTTGGGCAGAGGCTGGGCATTCACGTGAAAGGTTATGACTTCTCCGAACCTGCCTATGGTAAGGACGTTTGTGACAGAATTTTATGCCCGATGAAAAGTTCAATTCGCCGTTATTGCGATGAGGGGCATGACATAACCTGTGCGGCACATATGCGTACCGCCCTTCTCGAAAGGCCCGTTCAAGGCGTGACGGCATCTGTGTGTGCTATCGACGAAAAGAAGAAAACTCTAAGCATCCAAAAAGTAAATGGCTTCAGCAAGCTCCACAACTTCGAATACGATGACAAAAGTCTTCGCGTGTGGAGAGCGTACGGGATAGGACTGGGGAAAATTATTCCGCTGGAAAACGTGATTGTGAAACATCAAAATGCAACCGGTCTCTTTGTTCAAGAGTACGGCGACTTTTTCACCATGAGAAATGCGCGCCATTTGAACTTGAATACTAACGACAACAATGAGGCAGACGAAACAACCAACGAAAATCAATTGTTTCAATGTCCGGACCCCGGATGTGAGAAAGTATTCAGAAGTTTAGTGAGCTTGAAATGCATGTTGAAACCGGAAATCACGAAAACAGCTCTATGTCAGAAAGTAGCTATGACAAGATCAGGAGAGACTGGGTCCAGCGTTTTGCAACTGTTGATCCAGTAGAAGGAAATACGTTTAAAGTCGGTAGCGCAAGATGCCTAACTGAATCAACGGACCCAACACCCTCAAATCTAAGCCAGGGATGGGCTCTTTCCAAACCACGTGTCGTAAGACGTTTCACGGCAGAGGTTAAAGCATACTTGAAAGCAAAGTTTGAACTTGGCGAAAAGACCGGCTTGAAGACTGATCCCACTCAAGTGTCAGCGGACATGAGAAACGCCCGAGATGAAGATAATAACCGTCGCTTTTCTAGAGAGGAGTGGCTTACAAAAAGCCAGATCAAGTGTTATTTCTCTCGTTTAGCATCCGCGAGGAGGAGAGGACAAGAGACAGAGGACGTGGATGAGGAGACAAACATAGAGGACTTACTTGCAGAGGAGGAGGAATATGAAAGAATACAAGTAATTAATCAAATCAGCGAAGAGATTGGTCTTTGTCATCCGATTTGCTATGACGTCTATGACCGTTGCGAATACCGCAAGTGCAACAAACTCTTCAAGTTCAATAATGATATGCTGAAAGTTATTCTAAAAAATTTTGAGATTCCATTTAAAGCAAGAGACAAAAAGAAAGCTTTGGTAGAACACTTAGCCGTTTTTCTGCAGAAATGTGTATGTTTTGAAGGGGACGCGTAAGGTCACGCATATTTGCATTCATCGATCATTTCTCATCAGATGTTAGTCGCCAATGTAGTCGCAACACGCGCAGAAGAATGCTGTACGTTGTAGGAAAAGCTTGTGTAAAAAACGGATGTTTTACTTCGTCTTGTCTCTGACTGTCAAAACGTCAGGCTAGAACTGTGTACGATTTCAGTGGTCACAAGGAAGAGCGTGTAGTCAAAACTGTAATCAACCAGAAACGGACAAATAAAAACCCTGAGCCCGGCAATTCGGTCAGCGGTGCTGCATGCAAGCCAAAACAATTTTGAGACCTGAACGGCAACCGGAAGTAAGAGGTTTCTCTTTTAAACTTGGCAAAAGAGAACTTGAAAAGAACCAGTCGTAAAAGATTGGAACTCACGTGATCCCACTTGTGCCGTTTCTTCAAACAGGGTATAAATCTCCTTTCAAGTTTTAAAATTTATAACTGTTCCGCCTGCAACTTTCTTCAACTGTCCTACATGCTCTGGATATTGGCAGGTCCGTGGTGGCTGCCAGTACCTCCCAAGATTGTTATATAGTCATCTCATTCACCTTGCTCATATCGAGGTCAAATAATCCAGCTCGCGCCAGAATTAAGTTGACTTCCGTTACGTTCTCGCGTGACAGATGACATCCTCGCAGGTGGTCGCTGATATCATGTGAACATTCACGTAGAAAAATGACATTTTCTTCTCCCCTGTTTGGGACGCATTTTCCGTTTATGATTATGGCAAATGAACAGGTGTCATCTCCCGCCATTTTGATCGCCTCCCTCCCCAACAGTGTGTTGGTGCGGTCAGCGGTAGTGATTAGCAGACAAACAACTGACAAGCGATGGTGTAACTGCTCCGAAGTTGCTTGATATTCCTCTTCTGTTTATTTTTTTTTCATAAATCACCTCTTGTTTACTTCATTCATCATCCAGAGATAACGGTTAATATGACCGCGTACACTCGTCCAAGGGGCTTTCGTTGATACACTTTATTTTGCCCGAAAGAAAAACAAATATGTCGATATGTTTGTTTGCACGGGCCAGTAATCTTGGCATTTACGACCATGGCAAATGATCATGAAAAACGTAGCTTGCAGGATGTGGAGCGATAAACAGTTTGAGGTAAAGTTTTAGCTTTATACCAGTTGTATTGCCAACATTTTTGCTCAATTTATCAACAAATAAACTCGAAACTGATACACCTATAATGAGGAATGCGACATTCGGTTAGCCCACCGGCTAGCACATTTGTGGAAAATATTTCCTCCGTATCTCTTCGCATGCTCGAAATCCAAAAGTTATTATTGCATGGCAAAAAGAAACTATCCTAATACTACTGAGAAAAATATAAGGGGTTTTCCGGACAAGTCAGAATTTTGAGAAATCCGGGTGTTCCTCACGCACTTCGCTCGGTTCTTGCAAATGGCGTTTTTTCGGGTTCGTTTGTTTACGTGTTATTTCACTAAATTAATTTACTTTGATTTGGTTTTAGCTCTGAGTTGAAGTATTTTGATGTGTGTATAAATTGTGTAAATCTGGGGTTCTTCCGGTAAATACCCGCCGAGAAGGAAGCAACCGAAATCGGGCAAATTTCGGCTTCGCGAACGACCTATTTGGAGGTTTCCTGGTATCGATGAAACATGCCTCAATATTTTAAGTATCACAGAGAATAAGAACGAAAGAAATGCGTTTTCTTAGATCTTATATGAACCTTATTCTATGGGCAAATTTTGAACGGAATTTAAATTTTGATCCAGATCGAGTGGTCGATTCTTACATGAACAGGCTAAACACTAATTATCTAAAACGAAGTTTCTGTTATAGCAGGGCCTGTTTTAGGAACAATTTGCTCAATACTTAAGAAATGCCGACTGTATTGGGCAGTTCAAACGTACAATCAAGCAGGTATCTGACCTATCGGATTCCCACACTGCAATCCAGTAAAAGAGTTGTAAAGCGTTTTAACATTTTTTTTAGCTAAACAAATGTTTTACCGCGTTTTAAATAAAGTTTACTTATAAAAGAAATGATCTTGAAGTGCGGTTTAGAAATCAACTGAAGAAATGATCCTCACACTTTCTGGACAATTTAGGCAATTGTCTCTTATGCACTTGAGATCGAAAGAGAGAAAAGAGAAAAGAGAAAAGAGAAAAACGCGTGTGTCAGCGGTAATTCCATAGAAGTAGCCCCAGAAATCGGAAACAATCTGGATGATTTACACAAAAGGCAACTCAGGAAAGAGTTTGGCATCAACATTTAAATAAGTTCTCACAGGTTTGGACAAAAACATTGAGAGATCAAGGCGGGGTCACACATGAAATTAAATGAGATTTTAAGAGGCATAAGCAAAGAAAATTATTTTTGGAACTTACTGGTTCCCTGCCCCTCGCCGTGTAAAATCGTTGTTGTTATGTTTTGAGTTTAACAAATCAGTAGCAAAGCTTTTCACACCTTGTGACGAATCGTAGCTGATCACTTATACTTCTACTTCCGTTGTTTGTGTTCCTGTTTATATTTGTGTTATGAAATTTATCGACAAGAAATCGTGATTGAAATTCGTCAGCAAAGAATGTACAGGAATGTACGAAATGAATGTCATTGTCCGCAGCAACACGTTTACAACAGCAACAATTATTGTCGTGAACTTGAATCTTCTGTTGCCGAACAATGCAAGGTTAAATTTGTAAAAGTCCAAGTTCTCAGGTAATCAAAGTACTGCCGATTGTGATTGTGTGTATTTGCTGAATTTGTTTTCATTTCAATCTAATGGCAAAAAGAGGAATGAAAGGCCTGTTCACTTACTGTTCGATGAAGTCAATGTTCCCAACCTCCAAATCGAGTCAATCCACGCTGAGACCAAAGCACGTGACTATTTACCAGTACATTTCCGGAACTTTCAACATCCGGTCGAATTTACCGCGACCTGCAGCCCGTATAATGTATAAACCTGCAACCTGCAACCTGCAAATTACACCCTCGGTTTAAACGCACTTGTATTTTTTGACACTTCTACTGACCGAAATGTATTTTTATGGTCGGGTCTGCGATCGTTTGCGATTGCAGGTATAAACAGCCTTGTTTATCCGATCGTCTGCGATCATATGGCTAACAGGTAATAAAGTGAAAACCTACCAAATTGCGAATATAAGTCAGCTTATGTCGTAAGTAATGGACCAAGTCTATTTCGATTTCGGACGGATGATCGTTGCGAACAATGCAGGATTGCGTTACAAGCGACTGATAATATATCGCCGATTCGAGACATCAAATTACTGTTCCAAATCAGCCACATTTTACATATTACAGCCGCTTAATCAAGCTTGTCTCGTCAGGGGCCGCTTGTTTTAATTTTTTTAGTTTAACATTTTAATTTGTAAATATATCTTAAATTTGTAATTAACTTTGAAAAGCCAGAGTTGGAAAGTTAATAAAGTTATTATATTATTATTATTAAAACTTAACACCGTTTGCCCATAAAGCTTATCTCCCTATTGAGTCTTCTAATAATCCCGGTAAGAGAATCTCTTAGCGTTGACTGTAGCTAAAGTGACATATTGAGTTGTTAGTCCACCGTTAGTTAGCCAACGAGATATTTCAGTAATTACCAGTTCACCTTTGTCTGCAATATTTACAACTGTTATGGTAATACCATACAGGAATTAATTTCTTTTCCCATTCCGCGGAACCGTGACAGCCCAAACACAGCCTTGTTCTCGTTCCAGGGCGACCATGGACATGAAGACACAGGCGCCTGCACTGGCGACAAGTGTGATGGAGCAAAGCTTTCCCTCCCTTAACATGACCTTTAATTTCTGGTTTGACAATTTGGGACACCACTCTACATTTGGGATATCTTCAAAAGAAATAACATGATGATCCTCCATAGTAAGCATTTTCCTAATCTCCTCGATCAGCGACTCTGGCCACCGTTGACTGCTCCCCGACTATTCACGATCTCCTCGCCGGATCTTGTCATCCTTACGATATTTCTTTGTCCGTGTCGATTTGTATTTTTCTTTCGTAATCTCCTTCCTTTTGTTGCTGTCGCGATAGTTATCACTTTTGTACCGTTTCCCTGTTTCGTAACGCTTTCTTCTCTTCCTGTCGTCTGCATCTCGCGATACCTCGTAGTAGATGGATCTCCCGTCATATTCGCGCGATCTGTAAGGTATTTTTTGTCGACTTAACCTACTTGCCATCGTCAAAACATATGAGTTCTTCGGAAAACGATTCGAAGCGCACTCAACAATTCCGTCAAATATGTTATTGCGCATGCCCAAAAGTTGTTCAACTATAACACCGTTTTGGCCCGGAAATGATGAATTCAAAATTCGTGGAAAATTGCTCTGCTTCTTTCCTAGAAAAGATACTGGGAACTAAATGTGGTCAACTATACCTCCGTCTGCAGGAAATCGTGCCAACCTGCCACGGCTTATCTCCAACGGTTTTAATACCGTATTACAAATTCCAGTTCTGCAGTCGCCTAAAAATAGTTTTCATTTAATTTATTTGATTAATTTCATTTATTATTCAGCGTCATTTATTTGATAGGTACTTTCTCACCAGGGACAAAATTTCCCACACGTCAGGGGATTCTATGCAGCTACTTTAAACCGTTTAATTTGTGAGAACTCACTAAAGTCGTGAGTTTTGATTGTTATAATGACCATTCATTGCATATTCAAGTGCGACCAAGAATAATCTAAAAAGTCACGGTCGCGAAACGAAATTCTTGGAATAAGATTTTTTTTTCTTTAGACGTCATGTCTTATATTAGCTAGATTCCAAGAAATTCTGAAATGAATAAATCATGTTTAAAAATAATTTTATAAGGAATCCGTGCGGCCAATTAACAATTATTGAACGAGATTGAGCAAAATATAGTGACTTGTCAGTGGCGAGCAGATCAGTTATTTGCCAGGCTGAGGCAAATAATTGATCTGCAAGACACTGACAAATCACGATATTTTGCGATAACCGAGTTCAATACTTGTTTTATCATTCGATCACCGAGTTTGTTTTTTATTTTTGTTTTCGGGGAAGCGGTAAGCGCGCGCTGCCTTGCAGGAGTCGAGTAATGGCAGAAATCAATTGGTTTCCCTCTCAGCATAATTTTATTTCTAGACTTCAAATTGTACTTACAGTCAAACGATCAATAACAAAATGAAGGCGTCATCAGCAAAGCTGAGGAATTTCACAGTCAAAGCGTATCTCAACAAGTGAAGCTTTGGTGTAAAGCTCGCCATTTGTTTTTTCAGGCCTCAGCATAAAATCTCCTCAGAACATTCGCCAGCTTGTCCTTCGATGACACGAGTGACTCTTCGTCTACCTTTCTTTCCTTGAGATACTCTCGAAATACGTTGAGTGCAACTTTTGTTGCTTTGTTAGTATTCTCACTGTTCTTTTGATCAACTAAAAATGTCAAATCACCCTCCGACAGCTCGGGGAACCGATCTGCCATTTTCACACAAGAGCGTGGTTTGAGCAGAATATTATTTGCAGCAAAACACTAAAGGCTGGTTTTCACTAGCGCATAAGCACAAGCATAAACATAAGCATAAACACTCGCATACGAAAGCAGAACACCCACGACATAAGCATAAGCGTAAACACAAGAAGAACGAGCAGAGTTCGTTCTTCTTATGCTTATGTTATACTTATGTCGCAGTGGGAACGGACGTGAAATACGCATAAGCACAAGCGCTAAAATTAACACTAGCTCGTACTTCTTCCGTGGTTAATGCTCTTGCGTATGCCTCATTTTGTTGTGCTTGTTTCGCTTGTGGGAACGTCGTAGAGACGTGCTTATGGCTGCGTTTATGCCTATGCTTATGCACTAGTGAAAGCCAGCCTTTATTTGTAGGCAGATATTTGCAGGTCACGTGATGGGCTTTCGGCCAATGGAAAGGAAGGAAAAATATATTGAATGACAATAGTATTTCTTCTGTGGTGATCAAAGCCTGTTTGTAATCAGAGACGTCAACAAAAGAAAAATGTATTTATTAGTGGCGCGAGTGTGCCCGAAAAATATGCGAGTATTCCTAACTAAGTCGAATCTAAACCTTTACATTACTCGGCCAGTGAGCTTGTTCTTATAGCAGGGAAATAAGTCCAGTGAATTCGCGTTACTTCGTCGCAGGCGACGTCCGTTACAACCAACTAAACGTGGTTGAAAGTCGGGGAGTAGAATCAAAGGTAGTCCGCCTTCAGTGTACGATGAAACGCTGTAAATTAAAGTTTATTTTTTGATGCATTGTCCGTACCACAAGTTAAAACTATTGTTGTAGTACAGTACAGAAATATAACTTCCCGCCTTCAAACTCCTTATGCGTTAAGGTGCGGTTTAACATGATCGGCGCTAACTGATACAAAGCCTTTCGCAAATGAAAAAATGAAATTGAATTTATTCCAAGGAGTCAAATCAGATGTCTTACCAGCAATCTCATCAAGTAAACGTTTTCCCCTGCTCAAGAGAAGACTATCAATATATCGTAATAGCTTTGATTAAATCTGCATGGGAGCGAGCGTGCCCTGATCACAGAATTACTCCATGACAATTTTAAGAACAGTTTCTCGTGATATAAACTGACATTGCGAGACTGATCATCATGATGGAATCATAGAGAGTATAAAGACAGCTTTTCCCCTCCCATGTGGGAGACCAAATCACCCAAAACACTATTTACTCTATTCCGCAATCCTCTCAAACAGCGGCCAACCACGGAAAGGTCGATCACTGACTTTCCACTGAAACTTGAACAAGAGATGAATAGTGTAGTTCGTGCCGATGGAAAAACAAAAACAGATTTTTGTTCCAAGCAGATCAGAGAAAACCTACGGTAGATCGGAGTTTCTATCTGAATGTGACATTTCTCTATCTCTTGTTAGCATCATGAGTTGTCAAAATGACCTATAGTTTCGATAACACTGACTTCATCAATGAAGTCAATGAACATCAATGAAATGAAGTACACAAAATTGCATTCCGACAAATCCTATTGGTAAAGAAATGACAGGTACTATCAAGTCACACTCACCTTAATTTGTTGGAAATGTCCGCAGACCAGACCCCAAAACACGTTCGGAAAATATAACTCACTAGAAATTCTCCCCATTTCTCTTCGACCTTCCCACAAGATCGGAAACGTCTACGATTTCATTTTTCTTTTCTTCTTGATTTTTTGTTCAAAACTGTGCGTCTTGTGGTTGACAACATATTACACAACTCACATTACAAGACTCCTAACGGTACACTCCTTGCAGCACACTGCTACTTACAGCATATCGCTTACGATAACCTAGTAACAGTACATAAGATGACAGACTAATTTTAACTTATCACTTACAATTGCAAGATATAACCCGTTTAATTAATTTAATTTTCAGTTTTCATTATAGTCGGCAAAATCTGGGACTAGCGGAGGAGGAAAGTCAACACACATGTATGAAACCTAGCCTTTAAGCTCTATTTCATCACTGAATCCCTTACCTGAGCGCTACCAAAAGGTTTGTTTTTGTTTTGTATTCCGAGTTTTTTTAATTTTCCTTACTTGGTTCACCAGCGTGGGGAAACAAAAGAATCCCGCCACGTGCTACCTACAAACGGCAATCGCTGGTGACCGTTTCTATATTAGTGACAAGTATTTGCTAATACACTGAAATTCGAGCAAGCGTACCTAATTTAAATTTCAACTACCACGAACAAAAGCGAAATCTAATTTACACTTCGCAAAGGTACCACTATAAGAATATAAGTAAAATAATTTAGTTTGAAAATACAGAAGCACTAATGAAAATCAAGCACTAACCAAAGTGACTTACAAGAAACGTGACAACAAGAATAACCACAGGCAGCCCAGGCTCAAAATGTGGCGTAACGGTTTGAATTCATAAAGGTTTGTTTGGGAAGCTAACGGCTTTGCTGGAAAAGGTCAATTATTCTTATATTTTGTGAATAAAATCTACTTACGCTGTGCCGTGTTGTATTCCATGTTGTTTGCCAGCTTCTCAGGCCGATCTAACGCGATTTCGGCGAGTTATCGTTTTGTGCATGGGTTTCCACTGCTAAAAAAAAGACAAGGCTGGTAACTGATTTCCGGGGTGCCCGCCGCTCGAAGCGAATAAATCCACTGAAAATAACTCCGCCGACTCAATTCCTCCGTAGAATCGCAGAACAGATGTTGAAGCTCCATGTCAGTTCACTCGCTACGCAATTCCGTCCACAACGCCTTCGCTACGATACATTTATTTCGAGATTTCTTCGCTCGCAACTTTGAAAACAGGCTCGTCCATTGGATCTAGGACACACTCGCGGTTGGCAAAGTACGCTGGGTAACTATAATTAGCCCGACCAGGGGTACGCAGCAACGATTTGTCAAGACGCGAGACCCAAACAACCTTACCAGCCTTGTCTTTTTTTTAGCAGTGGAAACTCATGCACAAAACGATAACTCGCCGAAATCGCGTTAGATCGGCCTGAGAAGCTGGCAAACAACATGGAATACAACACGGCACAGCGTAAGTAGATTTTATTCACAAAATATAAGAATAATTGACCTTTTCCAGCAAAGCTGTTAGCTTCCCAAAAAACCTTTATAAATTCAAACCGTTACGCCACATTTTGAACCTGGGCTGCCTGTGGAATAACACGAGTAAAAGACAGGGAGCAACTTCTCGCGGTTCTTGACATCGGCCATAAATTTCAAACAATTGTGGATCGGAGCCCTTCTAATTTCGCTAAACTACTGCATGCAAAAAATCCCGTGTACTTCCGTCGGTAGTTAGCAGCACTGTGTATAAGACTAGATTCGCACAACAATTTCTTCCTACTTACATATATATTTACATATTTCATTCTCGTCACAAAGAGCTATCTTTGGTGAAGTTCACATTTCTCTGCAATACTTACAACCATTGTGGTAATACCACACAGGAATATCGTTCTTTTCCCTCCTGGCTGAACCGTGACACTCCAAACACAACCTTTTCGTTCCAGGGAGTCCAAGTAAATGAAAACATATACGCTTGCAATCCCTACACGTGTGATGGCGCAAGTCCTTCCCTCCTCTAACATGACCCTTAAAGTCTGGTTTGACAAATTTGGGACACCACTCTACATTTGTTATGTCTTGAAAAGAAATGACATGGTGATCTTCAATTTTTAACATTTCCTTAATCTCTTGGATCAACGACTTTCGCGGGCACCGTCGACTAATCTCGAACTTGTCACCGTCTTCAGGGATCTTTTCATGCTTCAGATGCTCGATCGACTCATTCGTCTGTACCGGATTCTTGTTTTCATCCACAGACTCGTTCCTTGTGTTGCAGCGGCAGTCATGACTCTTGGATCGTTTCGCTGCTTCGTAGCCATGGCTTACTTTCTTTTGGTACAGAGCTCGTGATAACTTTTGATAAACTGATCCCACTTCGTATATGTGCGAACGGTACAGAGTCCTTTGTTCGCTTACCCTATTTGCCACGGTCAAAACGGCCAAAATAGAGGGATTCTTCATAAAACGCGGAATGATCATGTCGCGCTCACAACTGATTTTGACATAAATCGACTACAATGTGTTACTGTGCGTGGCCGCAAAACAGTCGTTCGCAGTGCTGAGAAATATTTCGGTGACTACGTTAAAAAAAGATAACAAAATATAAAATATAGCATGAAGACTTTGGGCCCGGAAGTGACGATTTCAAATTCGTGGAAAATGTTTCGGCTTTCGGAGAAGTTGCCAAGAACTTTACTAACGGTTGATCGTTGGAGTTAACTGTAGCTATGTGTTGACAAGGTATCTAAAAGAGACCATAAAATAATAATAAGAAGAAGAAGAAGAAGAAGAAGAAGAAGAAAGATAAAGATTAATAAAAAGAAATGAATCAGAAAAAAAATATATATATATTTTTAAAAAGTTTTTTCACCGTATCACTGCTGACATAACAAAGGAAAATGCAAATTTACCCTCTCAACCCCGCCTCTGTCCCAATTGCGCCCGGAAGTGACGATACCAAATCTGGTTCTTTCCGAGAAAAGATACCGAGAACCTTAAGAACCAGCCCCTTGTTCGCAACTCTATTTTGAATTGATTAATCGACGGGGATTCCCCACCAAATTCCACCAAAATTGTGAGAGGACCTCATCCTGCTCATTCAAACCCTATGAGTACTGATTACTAAGTTATGGTATTTATTTAGCATTCTCCCCATAGAAATGTGACCACTGTTTTGGACTTTCCTCTTCGAATAAACACACGGATATGCAATTTAGAATCCGGAAGTTGACACTAAATTCTTGGAATACGGGGGTTCCGAAGAGGGAATACCCCATGAGCTCATGTGTAAAGTTAGCTTCCAAGAAAATATATATAATGAACAAATGAAATAATACAAATTTAGTTCTATTTTGATCGGTAGTTAATCATAGCTGTGGTGATCATAAGTTGTCAGCAATTTTCACTTGAACTAAAAATGGTGTCCGCAGAGCTTCTCGGGAAGATCTCTACACTGCTATGGGGAGGAGTAAAACTCACAATATTCTTTAAGAGAAGTTTTAAGTTCAGACAACATGTTCTTCCCCGTCGCGGATTGGATAGTGCGGTTCTTATTCTGTTTGCATCGCAACATTTGTCGCAACACTTTTGGCCGGGGCAAGCTTGGTTGTTGCAGATAGGAACAGCGGTGGTGACGTCTGTTTCAGCGACAATAGACATGTTTTCGATGTTAACGTGGAATGAAAGAGTCAAGTCCGTGGTTCTTGTCGGTTCCATGCTTGTACCTCTAATGATAGAGGACGGCTCATGTATTTTGCCATCACTCTCCGTTTTGTGTGCGACCACCCAGTTCCTTCGATGGCCTGAGAGAGTGAAAGATTTCCTCCGTGAAGTGCGAATCATCTTTGGTCCTGCTTACTTTATTACTGTCATTGGGTCTTGTTTAAAGTGCGATAACACGTCCTCGACTAAGCTCCTCTTCGTAGCTGCATTTTGCTCTTCTGTAGCCGCCATCTTTCTCCGCCCTGACAACGCCGAACTTTTGAGACTTTTACGGTTCCCTGTCCCCAGCATCGTGAGACGAAAGCCCCGGGTTTTTCATGGCTTTCTGATGTTTTCCAGCTTGATTTGCATGGCGGTGCATATTGTCTGGTTTCAAAGGTCTCCGTGGGCGTACTATAAACGAATGACTGGAGCTGTAATTTTATCTAATGTGATTCTCTTTTTCGGAGCTGCTGATTCACCGCGTATCCTGCTGTCTCA
Organism: Astreopora myriophthalma; assembly: GCA_014634185.1. Classification (NCBI taxonomy): domain Eukaryota; kingdom Metazoa; phylum Cnidaria; class Anthozoa; order Scleractinia; family Acroporidae; genus Astreopora; species Astreopora myriophthalma. The sequence goes on from BLFK01000930.1 coordinate 270,882, forward strand.
CTTTTTTTAATGCTTAAGATCCTAAAGTATCAGCCTGAAAAATGGTTGAGGAGAGCGAAAGGGATTTTTTTGCGAATGTCTACTTTAATGGTTAATTCTAATAATTGCATAAATTTGAATTTCCATGGTGGCCCATCTTTTTCACTGGTGTAGCAGCTCTCGTAAGCTTGTAATTCTACTGGCCCTCTTGTGAAGTAGCTGCTATTGTTGTTAGGGTTAGATGCATCGTTTCTTTTGTTTGTTATATTGTTGTCCGGAAGAGTAGCAAGTCACTGATGATTAGTTGTTACATGAATCATCTCTTTAAGGAAGCGTTCTTCTGGGCCTATTCAGGAAAAGGAAGACTCGATATATTCGAACCATGGTTTTTTAGGACCTATTCCGAGTACATCCTCTAATAGTCCCAGACGGACGCGCCCTAAGGGAGTGTTAATTACTTAGGTTTTTTTGGAGGGGGGTGGGGTGGGGTGGAGGGAAGGGTGGCACATTTTGAATGAATCCACTTTCAATAGCTACATGATCCCCCTGGCTCAGCAGCAAAACTCAAAGGATCCCCCTCGAGATATCTTGCAATTGAGACTTTCGTGATTCGCCCAAATCCTATATATATTACTGGTTACTTTTTACATATGTAACTTGCTTGCCAGTTACTTTGTTGGTCATGCAGCTAGTTTGCTATTATCGAGAACACAAGTTTCCGAATTCTCTCGGATGCCAACATAGGAAAGAAAAGGAAGAAAGAAAGGTTAAGTCTAAGGAAAGCAAAGGAAAGGGAATGAAAGGAGGGAAAATTGTTATTTGCTGCGGTTCTAAGAATAGCAGCAAATTGTTTTTTCACGGTTCCAGCTTATTGACAGCTGTCACGGAGACCCAAGTATAAAAGAGCGGGATTTTACTGAGGTGATCATTCTAAGCTGACAGCGCTGCTAGAATTTCATTTGTTAGTGCTTTTTTCTTTTTGTGTCATTTGAATTGATTGTACTTCGTCATTGATGTACTAATTTTGTATTCTAGTGCAACCTCTCTCCCTCGAGGTTCCTGTTAAGTGTCTGGCTCTGCCTTCGGGAGGGTTCATCAGGTTTCCTCCTTAGTTATGGGGGTTTTTCCTGACGGGCAGCAGACATGATATCCTCTTTACATTATCGATCAAAGAACTTTACTGTATGAATACACGGGGACTGATGTTCGCATTACGCTGGGCTTCTATCCAGTGCAGCAGTCAGTTTTCGTATTTAACACGGAATGATTTCATTGTTTTTTACTGTTCACCATTTCCCAATAGGGAATAGGGAAAACCAAATGAAACGTAGGTGCAAACTATTGAGACGTTCAAGCTTTTAATATCTACTAGGGATTCTGCTTGATTATTGAAAGGCTTTTGACAGGGGCCGTAAGTAAGAGCGTACTTAAGTCGCGGTCCGGGCCACCAGCAACGGAATAAACCAGGTCATTTGTTGTTTCTGAAATTCTCGCGAGACATGGTTGCCATGGTTGCCATGGTTGCAAGCGCTCTCCACATTCTCAAAATGTTCATAAATTTTTTGCCTGGATTATGTCTAATGTTTTCTAGTTTAGGGAGCATTCATAATTTATCTAGAGGGTGGGCTATGATGATTTCCCTATTTTTTCCTTTCATATTTTGAAGCCCCACCCCCCCCCGATCATCTTAGCGTTTTTATTCTGACTTCCCCTCAAGAGATGTTGGTTTATCAAAGGAAAATATCATAGCCCCCCCCCCCCCCAAGCACATAAGTACAACATGTCAAACTCACTCTCTCTTAGCCATATCAAAGTCTTGTGACAGGTATATTGAGCTTTATTAGTAATTAACACAGTAAACCAGTAACAACTTGCACTAATGAAATGGTGATATTTCAAGATGTCGATTTATGAAAATATAATGTTCAGTACAACTAAATCTCGCATTTTTAATTCAAAATTGTTCTATTTTGGACATTCTTGAGAAAAGCTGATTGAATGATTGGCTGATAATAAATTTAACTATCTGAACTGGTACTGGAGAGAAAGTAGTCTTTTAGTTGCACTGAACACACATTCCATATAAATTTGATTCAAGCAGATTTAGCACAAGAAGTGGGCGTCATGCATCAAGTTTCATACTCTAGTTCTGTATCAACATTTTGTCGAAATCAAAGAAAAGACAGGAATTATAAGAGTGTCCAACAGCATATTTTCATTTCCTTTTCTTTTTCTGGAAAAAAATGGTTGGCCCCTCC
>BLFK01000930.1:273128-275628 GCA_014634185.1 Astreopora myriophthalma
ATCATAGGCCACTCTCTAAGGTAAATTATGAATGCTCCCTTTATAGGGAATTTTGTGGTTGGTTTTCACATTTAGAGTACGAGCAGTAGTTCAGCGTGCGCTAACGTACGAAAGAAATAAAGTAACATTGGGATAAGAAGATACGACTCCATTTGCCGACGAATAAACTCAGTGTGAGGGTCTGAAAAATCCACAATACCAAAAACAGTCACTGACAGTTGTTCGGCGAAGGACAAAGCAACAGACAACTTCGTCTTACACACTCGAGTCCGCTGTGTATTCTACGATTCTAAGGAGCGGTGATCGACTTCGGGTGGGGTTGATTGCCATTATTACTTTTGTTTCTTTTTTCGTTGTTTTTAGCGATACAATAAATAAGTGCTGTGTGTGTATATCATTTCGCTCGCTATATGCGCATTTACCGCACTTCAACGACTTCCGTTTCTCTAGAATCCACATGAAGTCCGCATCGAGTGAAAACTTTTTAGGGCTCAACGATTTTACTTCTCGATGTTCTCATTTGCGGCCGCCGAGTCTTGTTTAAGCTTATATCTTTTAATTTAGACCTTTAAAATAAAAGTAAGCGACCAGCGTACCACATTTGCATAATGTTTACAGCCCAATGAACGAGTGATCGATCGAGGTCCCGCATTTCATTGCGCTTGCGCGCAATTCACGAGTTTAAAAGGCGACCCCTGAAGACTAAATCATTCAGCTTTACATCCGGCTGGGTTCTCTCAGGACATGTGAGAAACTTAAGAAGGGGGTGGATTCTCTTCTCCAAACCTCCAAACCTGGTATCATTACCTACGGGCAAAAACGAAAAATAATGCGTGATCATATGCAGTGATGCCAGTCTCGATACTCCTTGACTCCAGCGTTGCAAAACGGAAAAACAACCACAACCAGAAGTCACATGATTTTTCGACTCTCTTTAAACCCCTAATCGAGCCGGGTTCCCACAAAAACAATTATCTGGCCTCACTGTAAGAGCTCATAACCACGAGCTACTCTTGGTACAACATCGCAGTCGAGTACAACAACAACGACCTGCACTGGAAATAAGCAAGAGGGTCTCAATGGGGTTAGCCGTTAGCCGTTAGCCGTAACACGTCCAAAAATCTAGCCGTTAGGCGTAAAAATTGAAAAAAAAAAACCGTTACCCGTAAAAAATGTTAACCGTAAAAAATTCTGGCCGTAAAACTAAAAGTCTAAGGTCTCGTAAGAACTAGACTTGATGTGTCGTGAATTTTCTGATTTTACGAGTGTTTATAGCCAGTAAGAAAGCAGATACTCTCGCTATTCAGCAAACCGGAAGTATGAAAGTGTTTGTCGAACGCCAACGGTGTCCGTAGCACCAGTTGGCAAACGTTTTGACAGCTCTTACTATTTTCAGACCACTTTGCGATGTCGATTCGATGGCTGTAGTCAAAGCTGTTATTAGTTTTTATCGCACTGGTGAAGAAAAACCCATTGAAATATACAAGGCGAGGATAAAAATTGAGGAACAACACAGATCGTTTTTTTCATTTCGAAAAAATGTCATAGATTTTCTTGGACTAAACGACAAAGCCAAGAAGTTCGGGTTAGGGTCGTTTGACCTGAAACTTTACCGCCTCACAAAGTTTGGTGGCAAATTAAAACGGAAAATCTCGACCTATCGACCCAGCAGCAGCTGGAGCTGGAATTGCCCGTCTTGCTTGCTTCAAATGGGGAGAGCGATATAAACTGTAAGTAGTTTCATTAAATTAACGATAAAATAGCCTGCATGTGTGTTTTCATTTGCAATGTCGACGCAGCGGGCGCGCAGGTTTGGCACGTGGTCGGAGTGGTCGTACTTTCGCAATCGTCAAGCAAAACCACTGGACTTTGGAATTTTGTAATTTCTGTCATAATTAAAGCCAAATGCTTAGTAGTTCGACGGCGTTTTCATATATACGTTTTCGCCGGTTTTCGTCAAAGTACCGCAGTGTACATGTAGGAATATGGTTTACTGTGGTCGTATATTACCATAGTTTTCTACCCCAGAATGTTCTGGGACTTCACAACAATGAAAATTAATTTTTAACTTTTTTAAACAATGGTAATTAATTTTTCACAGATCCGTTAACCGTAACGGAGAAAAATTAACCGTTAGCCGTAAATAAGCCAAAATATTAACCGTTAGCCGTAAAAGGCACTACCCCATTGGGATCCTCAAGCCAGCGAGTCGCGGCTTGGAAGGATTAAGCCTTCTCCGACTGGATGATGATGATGATGATGATGATGATGATGATGATAACTTTATTTAACCACGGCATCCTTATCAATAACATCAACAACCATATTCAAAGCCACACTCTTCGGATTGGGACACTCTTTTGACTCTTTGGATGAGGATTTCCTTTTATCTACCAAGCGTGTAACTTCGCCCTCAACATTGCTTGAAGCCAAGAACAACAATCAACAACCATCGGCAGCTGAAGCGAAGCCAGTGAACTCTTCACAAGAGCGATTCAAC
>BLFK01000930.1:283128-298894 GCA_014634185.1 Astreopora myriophthalma
CGTATCGGGTCTAGGCGTATATATATATATGGTAGATTCCGTTCTGTCCAATCGTTCTTTTACGACTGTGCCATCTAATGGTTGGTTATGACTTCGTAATGACATTACCTCATCGCCTAGAGTTGTGGTTTTCCCATAAATAGAAGTGTATTATTGTTGTTTCGGTGGTTATGTTCGGGCCATACCGTGGTTATGATCTTGGACTTAAACTCTTGGTTGGAGTCAAGTTCTGTGTGAAATTCTTGTCTCAAAGTGATTTGCCGTAGTAATAGATCCCGGCCTTCCCGCAGCCAGCGAGTGTTCCCCCGCCTTCTCAGGAGAGCTTTTAGGATTTCCGGTCCGTACGATTGTCTCTTGTGAAGGGGAAAAAATGCTGTTTTCACATAATGAAACCAAACGTGCGAAGAAACGATATTTTACTGAAAACTTGGAAATTAGCAAAGGCAATCCACGTAAAACTTGGGATCTTATTAACGAGCTAAGCTTACGGAATAGTAGTAAATCGTCCAATATTTTGGAAATCCAAGCTGACAATAGAACTATAAATAACGCCGATGATATGGCGGAAGCTTTCATTGTGCACTTTACTAACCGGCATTGCGAAAACGCTAGCTCGACATATTGCGTTTGGAGAAGTTGACGCTGAATCTTACTTGCTGCCCACGGATAATTCGTTCTCTCTAGAAACCCCGAGTGTCGACATTATTCTCAACCTGTTGACAAAAATCAATGAAAAAAAAGCCACTGGCCTTGACAAGATCCCCAGCAAGTTGTCAAAAATGGCAGCCAGTATTGTTGCACCCTCACGGACAAATTTACAAAGTCAATCCTCGCGGGAATCTATCCAACTGAATGGAAATTGGCTAGGGTGACACCGATCTTTAAAAAGGGCGCAAAATCAGACCTTAATAATTAACGCCCCATCTCCGTAATCCCAGTAGTTTCAAAAGGGCTTGAAAAACGTGTCTATGGCCAACTTTATCATTACCTAAATGATAATAAACTATTGTCAAGTTGCCAGTCAGGGTTCCGTTCCTTACACAGTACCATTACAGCTTTGCTTGAGGCGACAAATAGCTGGTCTGTTAACATCGACAATGGCCTCCGGAATGGCGTCGTATTCATTGACCTTAAAAGGGCATTCGACACTATCGATCAAGAAATTATTTTACATAAGATGTCATACTTTGGGGCCGACCAGGCAACCATCACGTGGTTTCAGTCGTTCAGTCGTACTTGAGGAATCGGACCCAAAGATGTAATGTTAATGGAAAATTGTCAACTCCTCGCACTTCCGCAAGGTAGTATATTAGGTCCCTTGCTTTTTTTAATGTATGTTCGCCGACGATACCAATATAACCCTAATGGCAAAAACTTTAACAGAGCTTAAACTAGCATTAATTCCTGAACTCAGTAACCTTAACTTTATCTCAGCTAATACTGGGCTGCAACCTTACAATGCTTTAATATCACTACATTTTGATTACTGCAGTCCTGTCTGGGACTGCTTAAGTGGGCAATCGAGTGATAAATTGCAAAAATTACAAAATCGCTAACCCAGGGTAATTACTAAATTACCCTTTGATACGAGCTCCAACCTCCTTCTGCGTACTGTAAAATGGGAGAAGCAGCTGTCTCTTCGACGTAAAAAACAGAAAGCCGTAATTATGTACAAAACAATTCATGATCTTGCCCCGGAATACCTTCAACGCCTTTTCAGTCAACATGTTGCTGAATATAACTTGAAAAACTTAGAAGGTAAACTTACTCTGCCCAGGCTAAACACTAATTATCTAAAACGAAGTTTCTGTTATAGCAGGGCCTGTTTTAGGAACAATTTGCTCAATACTTAAGAAATGCCGACTCTATTGGGCAGTTCAAACGTACAATCAAGCAGGTATCTGACCTATCGGATTCCCACACTGCAATCCAGTAAAACAGTTGTAAAGCGTTTTAACATTTTTTTTTTAGCTAAATTGATGATTTTACTTGTTTTAAATAAAGTTTACTTACTTACTTACTCACACGGGGCAGCAAGTGGACCTAGAAGAGGAAAAAAGTGATCAGATTTTTCAGTTCTAATTCGATCTCACCGGATACCGTGTGGTCGTAATAATAAATGGCGACTTTTGACCTCACCCAGGGAAATTTTACCGCTCTGCTTGGGTTTGAAAAGAAAGTCCTCGGCAAAGTCAGTTATGTGGGTGACATGTTGCCAAACATCATAAGGGGCGTTGACTGGGTCTACCTTCACTGTGACCTAATCTCGCGGGCCGTGGTTGTGACACAGATTAAATGCGTGCAAAAATACGTAAAGGGGGTGGCTAGATCTGATCAAAACGCAGATCGAAAACACTGCTTAGCGCGGCAGCAACCTTTTCTGTACCGTGTTGGGTTCACGAAATCGCTGATAAAGTCCGCCGTTAAGGGTATCGCAAAGGCGTTAGGTAGTGCTGGAATAATTTTTTTGGGTGCTGAAAAACTGCTTGGCGAAATCTTTGGAAAGGGGTACGACCAACCTCGTTCCCAGGGTCTCTCATCTTACCGCTCCCTGGAGCGAACGAGGAGGGACCCTGGCACACGTGGCACTGGGAGACACGTGACCAGCGTGTGCCAGGGTCCTTCCTCGTTCGCTTCAGGGAGCGAGAGACCCTGGGAACGAGGTTGGGGTACGAGCTTGTTCAGCAAATTTCTCCACAAGAAAAAACGGACCATGACTGAATAGGGAGCTTACGAAACGACGACGACGACGACGACGACGACGACGCTTACGGGTACGAGGACGTCATTTAAAAATGCAAGTTGGCGTTATTCGTATCACTACGCAACTATTTCATGTCGTTCCTCATTTAAACCGTGTAGTTACTCTAGAGGAATGATACTGGTATGGGTGGGTTAGAAGCGTAGGGAGAGAACTGAAAATTCATGGTCACACGCTAACGTCCTCCACAGAACCTGAATTTTTGTCATTTCATGTCGTTATTTAGGAGATGACGGCAAAGAAATGTACCAAAATGTAAAACGCACGTGCAGAGCGTACACAGCCGTTGTTTCTGCTCACTAAACCTATTGTTTCGTAGAGTAGTCGTTGCCGTCGGCGTCGTCTTTTTGTAAGCTCGTCAGCAACGGCATGGTACGAGGGAGCGGCGCCGTACAGTACGGTGGCTTCCTTGGAATGCTGGCCTCCATTGGCGTTCCACTCGCTATCGAGTTTGTTTCTAAAGTGTTTGGTAAAGGATTGCAAATAAAACCGTGCCGTGGCCTGTTCCGCCGAAAGGAGGAAAGGGTATGCAAATTCGCCCTCTATTATAACTTTTTAAACTCTGGTGACATATACCCCTCTCGAATTTTGACTTGCAAGATTGGTGTATCCAAGTTAATATTCCATTGAAAGGTGTCTGCTCTTGAAACTAACCCTTACCCTTTGATCATTTGCCTTGGATCATTAATCTCGACGACTTTGGCTCCATGGGCATCCACCGGGTTTGCTGCAACCGAGGTGGAAAAGATGAATTTGAGTACTTTGACTCCTTCGGAGCACCACCTCCTCTGCAATGGGAAGAAGACGTCACAAAACACGGATATACCGATTTTCTAAGCAATGACAACCAGATTAAGGCAATTCCCAGATGACGGTGGGGGTATTACTGCCTCCTTTTTATGAGTGAACTACACAATGGACAGAGCTAAGAAAAAATATCTAAAAATGTTGTCAAAGAAAGTGGACAAAAATGAAGAAATTGTGAAAAATTATTTCCTTCATATATAAGCGGTTCCTGAACTTTCTCCGCTGCAACAAAAACTGCTTGTTGTACTCGAAAGAGAACATAGCGATTTAGCAAAGATTGCAAGGAATATTACTACCTGGGAATGCTTATTGCTCGCGCAAAGGAGAAAGCATCGGCGGTACAAACGAGAAAGTATTGGCTTTCCAGACTACTGCTGGGAGGTCCATGTTATAGCCATAAGCGAATTGATGGGAGAAAAAGTTTTTCAAAAAATGTGTGGCAAATCTTTTACGTGCAATATTTGAAGGTCTACTGCGTGAAAGAAAAACAGTTCATCCCAACGAGGAAGGGAATGAAAAGGTTGTCCTCACAAAAAATGGGCGTAAATTGCTGAAAGTCAAGTGTGCCTCCTGCGGCTGCGGCATCACTAGGACTCGGTTCCTGACGGGAAACTAAAAGAGCCTACCCTTGCGGGGGGGCGCTAGGTTCGACATTCACAAAGTCCTTGGCAAACTACCTCAGCCAAGAAAAAGGCTTCACGCTGCCTGGACATAACTACACGGGGCCTTAAATTAATTGAAATTATCAAAGTTGCCACTTGGAAAAAATATTTATTCACTTCTAAAAATAGGGCTGGACCGACGAGGAAATAGGTTGGGATTCCGAACGTAACGATCTTGTATCAAAACGGCTATAAAATTGGTGTTACACATTCCTAACATTCCTGTCTTACATGTTTTCTTTATCCGTCATCTCGTGTAAGCCTGATTGGAACGTAATGAGTACGCCATCACATTCTGCGCTCTTTAACGAACTCATCGCAGTTTTCCCAGACAATCGTCCACGGTTGGTGTCGTAGGTGTACACAGGTGTGCACGAGACTAGATGTTACTTGCAACAACTATTTCCAGCCCAAGGGTTAAGATTTTGTCAGGTATACAACCTATCCATGTAATACTATACATTACTTCATATACGTGCGGACTTCGGAATTTTGCCCGGGGCAATTTTCGGTGATTAGAAGCCATGATTGATGATGCGCTCGTTTATTACATTGAAGAAGGAACGCGGTCTTAAATCAATTGACAGGAAAGCGACAAGGGATTATACAACACAAATAATACATAGCTACAAATACCAAGCAGCGCCTTCATTTTAGCCTGGATGTAATTACGTACAGTATTCTGTAAACGACGACTGGGCCCTTAGAATGAAGTCGTCGCCCACTGGAGACAAACAATCCAACAGGCTCTGAGGCTTCTGTTCCGATGACGTTGCATGGTCTGCCAAGAGCTTCTCTTTTTAACGCTTCTCTAAAATTGGTTTTGCTCTTAAAGGAACACAATCCGGTTACTGCGCATGCACCAAACTTTGATTTTCTGACAGGATTTCGCGAATTCAAAAGATGCAAGAAGCGAGAAAATACCTTTGCATCGTGCTCAGTTGAGTTCGATATTACCCTAAGCCTTCTCAGAATTATAGGTTAAGAATGTATAGTTCCTGTTAAGTAGCAATTTTCGTGCTACCGGGTTTTTTTGGCGTTGTTTTCAAATGCCATTGGCCGGAGGACCGAGGGGAGGGAAGCGCTGTGGCGCCAGTCAAAGGCTTCTTTCTCTCACCAGCTTCCATAAAAGCTCCGATAAAGCAGAAACGGAAGCAGCAGCATAGCAGAATATATATAAAGAAAGCAATCCATGAAACATGGAATCGACTGAAGGGATGGTGTCTGTATTCGACTGATACAGCCTTCGCCCAGGATTTGCTGTCACTGGAAATGCGAAAAGCAAGGTTTTCCAGACAACCTATCCGGTTCTCTTTGTTCAGGTTGCACTTATCAGAATAACACCGGTATATTTGTTATCTTTATTGTGTAGTTTTGTGGACTAAGATAGCATAACTTACAACACCTTCCGACGATGCGTGTAAATTTCTGCGATTCGCACTTTATTTTACCGAGGACGTTTATTATGAACCGTGGACTTACTGTAGCCTTGTTCTTTCACGGCTTTTGCCGTGTTCCGCAGCCACACTGAGCAGTAAAATTTTTGTTTGTCCTCTTACACGGGCGGCCGACACGCTTCCCCTCTGACTTGGTGGAGCACATTGACTTGGAACGATATGATATTTCGTCCTGTTAAAGCGCGGCCGACAAAATCAAACAAACAGTTAATGGAAAGGGAAAAGTGTGGAATGAAATCATGTTTCACTAACCTCTTCGACGCCCTCATCTTGTTGAGATCGCATTTTTCTTACCTTTCGAACTTTTTGAGGCTAGAACGCGAGCAAATATTTTAAAGCATGTAAAGAACGGATCAGCGAGCGGGCCGCGGCGAAATCTTGGCGCCTCAATGTGACAGTTCTAGTGTTGCTTTTCTATGATAACAGATGACGTTCACGCGTGCGCATTATTGGGATAATGTCCCTTTAAGAATGATTGTTGAGGTTATAACCAACTTTTCTGTTGTCCATGTTGCGTCGTAGGCTGTCGTGTCTAGAGCGCGCTGAGTCGCCCAATTTTCAAGATCACTCTCTCTCTTGGCCTTGCTGGCGTTTTTCAAACGAAAGTTACGAACAAGTACATTTGGTTCAGGTTCGACTGCGGGGACTGCCGGAAGGAAACCCGGTATAGAGTACCCAGCCACCTATAGAGCGTCACGTCTGACTGCTAAGGTTATTTCCATCATACTTCATACTCTATCCAAAAAGTCCTACGGGCAAGTATATGGCCTTAGGGGAGGAGGGGTCAACCGAAAGTTCTCAGTTGTCAGTTTAAACTGATTTAAGACATTTATCTGATGTAAGTTAAATTTTTGACCGTTTGTCACTTGTCAGTTAAGTGGAGCTTAATAATTAACTAAGAAGCACAAATATTAGTTTTTAACCCTTAAAGGAAACAATTTTACGATATAATGATTAGATTTCTGTTTTTGAAGACAGAAAAACTTATTTTCCTAAGTTGTCTTATTTTATTATTATTTTTTAAATCTTATTTTCCATAAGTTGTCAAATGGCCCAAGACCGAACTTGTCGGCTAGTTCAAGGACGGCAGAGCGTATTTTGAATTGAGCGGGCTTACCTAGCGAGCGCCGGAGGCCTGGCTTGTAGGGAGGTCTGGGGATGTTAAGCTCGGAAATGCTATTTTCAGCATTCAAATTTTTATTTTTTCTTCAAATTGGGGTGGCCTAGCCCTAAGTCATCGTCATTTTTCTGATATGTCACTTTCGGTGCTTGTTTTTGATTAACTTGAATTAGCATTTCAGTATGAAAATAAATTTCAACAATGAATAAACAGCTCATGGAACTGTAACTTGATTGTGCACGAAAACTTGGCACAAAGCACGTCTTAAGATTAATGAAGCCATTACAACGTAATAATGAGATGACGACCAGATCACTTAAAAGTTTGAGCAGGCGCAGGGAAGCCGATGTTGACTGTGTTGTTGTTATCGGCCAACACTCTTACCCCAAGGTAAGAAAGCAACCCGTCCACAGAAAGGCCTTGACTGCGAATTATACTGGCATAAGCTTCAGCTTCCGCTTGTAAGGCAGCGAGAATGCTCGCAGCTTCCGCTTCCGCCCTAGACAGAATCACCCTGCTGTCTGACGTAGCTTTTTGAACATTAATACGTCCCTGCGTGACAGCCTCTTCTCTCGCCGTCTTGGCCTCGATCAGCGCACGTGGCCGTTCATTTACAGCGATGTTGATGTTCTCTTTAGCGGACTCCTTGTTTCTTACCACTGTCTCGTATTCTTGTGGTCGTTTGATGTTACTCACTTGAAGATCGGTTATATCCGCGTTCACAGCTACAAAGCGGTCTGCCACAATTGTGTAAACGAGCTCTTGAAAGTAGGAGCGACGCGATTGAAATTCGCTTGTGTTGAACTGACTGCAAGCGTCATGAATACTAGCTCGTGCCAGAAATCTGCGTCATAAAGCAAAAAAAAAGAATGGAATATAAAGTGAAATATGGGGAAGTGTCCTGGGATATACCACCCAAATAGTATCTGAGTTCTGACTTACACCCGGCGCAGCCAATCGAACGTTCAGTAATCGAACTCAGTTGAACTTCAGTCGTTCGAATGATTTCAGAGGACTGGGTTCGGTAATCGAACATAAACGAACTCACCTAGATGTTTTGCCAATCGAACGTGCGAAAATCGAACACTTCTTTAATAGAACAGAATGGAACTCTAGACCATAGTTAGTAGAGGCAGACTGGTTAGGAAATTCGGCAAACTTCAGAGAAGCATGTCTTTGTTTGCGATTTTCCACGACACGTGACACTGACGCTGTACACAACATTTCAAGATGGCGTCCGCGTCGTAGCGCGTGCGATCGATACGTGAGTTTCGAAGTCTGTATACCGTGTTCTAGACCGTTTTCTGAGTTGCTTACGCATCAGAACCGAAAACGAGTTTGCTTATGAGTAATTCTACAGGATGCCAGGCGAAAAGCATCAGAGGGCCGCTATTGTTTTTGTCTTTGAAGTTCGCCGAGTTTCCTAACCAGTCTTGCTCCACTGTCTAGACCGATAGAGCTTTGTCCTGGCCTGCGCTTTGTCATTCGAAAGCGGTTTCATTTGTTTTCAAACAGTGCTTTGTGGTCAAATAAGCTAAAAAAAAAATACGTTAGAACGGTCTTAAATTCAAAATGGGCGTTTGTTCACTCTTCGTAAGGCACGCACCGGCGACACAATAAAGTCAAGTACCCCGGCAACTGCCAAGACGGCAAACGTCAACGAGAAATTATTTCTTTAACACCATCGAATTCTCATCGACTATCATACTGCGCAAGTATTACAGATTTCTTGCTTTCATGTATGGATGTTTTCGTTTGTGATTAATTTATCACTGGCGTTCATATTTACGTAATTACGGCTACCCAAAAGGTCAAACAACGATTTTTTTTGTGCAATATTTCACCTTAACTCTTTATTTACTAACGAAACAGCTGGAAGGTAAGCATCAATAAGCACAGGAATCGAGCACGTGGTTAGAGAATTCTTGCGGTGAAGATTTTGTAGCCTATCGATTAGTCATCGATTACTCATTGATCATCGCCAATAATCAATGGCTAATCAACTGATTACCCATCGACTACGTATCATTACTCATTGATGTCATCGATTAGTTATGCCTGGATATGTGCAAATAAAGCTCTTAGTAATCTTTCTGTGTGTGAACGACCCTTTGACAACTGACCTGCGCCCCTGGGAATAGCTTGAAAAAACATTGCCTTACTGTATCAGTAAGCCAGTTTTCATCAGATGGATAAATAAATAAATAAATAAATAATTCAGGAAAACAGAGCCAGTCCATTTTTTCAACCAGTTTTCTGGCAATCTGATTACGCACTTCCAAAGTTCATATAGATGTATGATAGATCTAGTGTATCTTAAACCCGCATGGGAAAGAAAAGATAATTGACATAAGCACCCATTCTACAATTACTTACGTATTTAGGTATTTATGTTCACTCTCAGGTCGAAAGCCGTCGCTTTGGTGTCGTGGTTTAATTTTTCGTGTGCGCTTTTTAAGTAAATACAAGAAGCTGGCACATCTTTTGACGAAGAAGAAGCTGACTTTTGGTTGTCTGTTACAGCGAAATAACGTCTTGAGGTGAGCTTTTATTTTGGGTTAGTTTTTTTCAGTAGAGGATTATATTAAGAGAGATTGCTTTAATCGTATTCACGTCACTAAGATTTGAATAGTATCCTCTCGCCCATAGGTTCACTTACTTCAGCATTTTGACGTAGCTGTCGTGGTCCTTAAATTCCATGATAATATCTCGTAACTTTTGAGGTCTGGCACGGTACTGAAATTCAATAAACAACTCAATTTCAACGCCCTCCTTGTTGAGACACTCCTCGTCACTAAAGGACAAACTTTTGAAAACGCTTGGAAACTTGATAAATTCGAAGCCAGGTGCGCCATTATGCAGGCCAGCTTTCTGAGTGGTGGAAGAGAGCTTTTTTTGGTACGTATCATAGGCGACGCCAACTGTTACAGGAAAAAAAAGATAAGAAACAATATTATGCGAGCAACAATTTTTGAACGGCTTGCTTTTCGTAAGACTTGTAAGGCATTTTGGTTTGGCGACAACACTGCCTTTCCGCCGTCGTTGTTGTTACTGAACCCATCAAACGGGAAGAAGACCAGAGAAGATGGTAGGAGGGGGTGGAAAAGTGTATTTCCTCTATTGTATGGAAGAGTCCTGACGTTCGAAGCACGAAGCACTCTGAATTCGAAAACGAAGCACTGGGTCGAAAATGAAGCACCCTATTTTCCATCAAATGATTGCTTTAAACAGAGCCGACAATTCAAATTTAACAAGACGCCTAAGGGCGTTTCCGTGGGATGCACAAACGGTTAACAGGAATTGTAAAAGTACAAAAACTTGTGCTAAAATAAACCCGCTTGGGGTCCCCAAAGGTGTCAACCTCGCGACCCATGTTGTAAATTGTTGAAATTTAACTTTATTATATATTACACTTCACAATATTAGTCCATGAGCTCAATCGAAAAACTAATTTCGATTTTTTTTTTGTAAGGGGGAAATGCGAAATCACTACCGTTCGCGGCTTGCAGCTTCCACCAACATCTTTCATCAAACTAATGCCTCATCCACTGCGCCTAAGAATGAGCTAAAAAAGCAAAGTTTGTTGCTTGGCGTGAGGTCTGAACTCTGAAGAGGTGGGCATCGTCTTCGAAATAGCGCAAAAATTGTTACGCGGACTTAAAAGCCGTGAGGACTGGAACGAGACAGTGAAAGTCCACAGCGTACCTCCGTGAACTGTATTAAGTTTAATATTTTTTCCTAGGCGTGTTTTGAGCGGTTTTAATAAGATTTTGTCTGTCGAACGTTCAAAGTTTGATGCCTAGTACTGTTCTCTATTTTGTAATTTTCTAATGTTGGACAAGCTTGGACGAACGTAAGTTTACACCACTTCGTCGAACTTTCATTTTCCATTGTTTCGTTATATTTCAAATCATTGATAACTTTATTGTTATTTTTTTTGTTGCTTTAGATTGTATACCATTACGTTTCGTGATAAATCCTGAAAACTCTAAGCTTTCCTGTTGTCATTCCCTCGTTCAGCAAACCAGCAATGCAAACTTCAAGCTTCCAATAAGGCCGATGACATTTCACGCGCACTCCGTGTGGGAGATCCGAGTTCAAGGTGCGGGTTAGATCGCTAGAAGTCGTTTTCATGTTGCTTCTGACACTTCCCGCATGATACTGGAAATTTAATTAAGAAACAGAAAACATTTTCCGTGTTTCTATCGAGTTATAGAAACACGAGTGGAGGTTTGGGAGAACGAGAAATGCTGTGGGAACACGAGCCGCAGGCGAGTGTTTCCACAGCTTTTTCGAGTTCTCCCAAACTTTCACGAGTGTTTCTATAACTCGATAGAAACACGAAGAAAATGTTTTCTATTTCTTTTAGAAAATAGCCCAAAAAAAATAGCGAAAAACGAAGAAAAGTTGTAGTTTTATTTATCAGCAAAACTACACCACGCAATTTACTTGTCAGCACTACGACAACTTCTTTTTCTTTGTGTTTCTATCGAGTTATAGAAACACGATTATTAACCAATCAGCGCGCGTATTTTCCTTGAGCTATTTTCTAATAAAAGACAGTTTGTGACTAAGAAGAAAAACAACGCGACGATTAAGAAAAAAGGAAAATTTTGCTACTCTAATATGCTAAGAAACATCCTCTAAATTGCACAAAATACTTTAAACACAATGCAAACATCTGCGTTGATGGCGCAAAAGCAACTCATGTACTCATGACGCGAGAGGGCCCGAGTTCAAGTCGGGGGTTAGGTCCGGTGGAGGTCTTAATGTCGCGACTGACACTTCCCGGGAGAGGGGAATTGGAAAAAGTCTCACTACCATTTGTTCCTACTAAGAAAAATAAGCAGACACGCGACCGGTTTTCTCCCGTGGAGTGCCAGTTGTACTAGTGACTCGTCTGGTAAACTGATTTTTTTCCAGTTGCCACCCACCAAGAGTCAAAAAGGGTTTCGTCGGTGGAGAAGCACTCAGATCCCTCCGAACATATTCCTCGAACGACTATATTCCACACAAAAATCTCGCATTTCAAAGCACACTTCATCGAACGCGGACACCCAGAAACCGTAATTACAAGAACACTTTCAGAGGTCAAATTTGAAACATGGAAACTTGCCCTTCACAAAGCGGATGACAAGCAAATCCTCGCCTGCTGTTACACAACGTCTTAAACAGATTATCATAGAAAAATAGCGTTTAATACAGCAACAACCACTACTTAGAAGAATACTCAAAGATTCCCCAACAATTTCATACAAGAGGCAGATCACTAAAGGATATATTGTACGAGCCAAACTCTAGTTGACTAAAACACACGGGTTGGAGTTGTGTAGGCCTGTCGCCCCCACTGTTTTCATTGTCTCTCTAGTGAAAAGTCGTTTACGCTAATCAACAATAAATTTGGATTTTCGCCTATGTTCAAAGCGATCATTTGATCGAAAATAGGGTGTTTCGTTTCCTACCTGCGGACACCTCTTTTTCGAAATCGGGTGCTTCATTTTCGAGTTCCGTACGTCGATTTTCGTTTTCGAGACTACCCAATCGCTGCGTGACATCTTTCCTCGTTTGTCATGCCAGTTTACCCAACAAGAATGTTTTTCCACAGAGGCAGTTCATCGTTTCCACAGCTTTTGAGCCAACTTTCAAATTGCAGCAAGTCTGAGATGACACTGATTGAAAAGAAGGCTTTTCGTCGTTTTGAAGGCCAGAAGTGAGGGGAACAGTCTATTACTTAATACCATGATGATTGTATCCGCGACAGGATAATAAAAATATCTAGATATTTTCGGGCTCCTTGTGAACGAAGGCTCTGGAAGGTCCCTCAGGCACAGTTCTAGCTCAGTCTAAAGCGAATGGATACCAAGGACATTATTCTCAAACCTCTCTATGAATTAAACCGAAACACTAAACGAAGGGTGAATTAGAATTGCGATCTTATTGACCCCAACATTTTGGTTACCAGAAATCACACAACAACACATAGTTCCACCCCTAATTAAATAACTGATGTCTACATAACAACTTAATGCATACGATGCAAAACGAAAACTGGTCTCTATGCCATCTTTGCGGTGCTATTCAGTGTACACACTGCCCAAGCCGATCCTCTGTTATCATCATTGCCTTACCTTCATCAGAGTCCAATTTGCGTAAAGATGTGGAAAGGAGTGCTATAGACATTATCACAATGCCTACAACTAAAGCACAGCAGCCGTAGCAAAGATATCTTTTGGGCTCGGCCATCGTAGTGGTTTGTCATTCGCAAGCTTCACGGCACGTACGATCGAAAGAGTTCCAAAATAACTCGCCCTCTGCACTCTAAGGTGCTGTCAGGTAGGTTAATATTCGTAAATGTTGAAGGGGGGGGGGAGGGGGTTGTTAAGGACAAATACATGTAGGCTTAATTTCCGACGTGTTGCTATACACCTAATGTTTGTTTCGTGAGAGAGTCTTCAGCGGTAAATTGAACTGCGCGGAGGGGAAAGGTCCCTGTCTTTCGTTGATGAATTTTGTTGTTGCCAAATCTCTCTGAGAATCACAAAAAAATTGGATTCGTCACGATGTTCCACTACAACCCCTCCCTCCCCCTGGATTCTGCCGTGTGTCCTCACGAAGTCATTTGATTGGCTCACAGCAAGTTATTGTCAGTAGTCAAACGTGCATAAACATTATTCCATTTTATTCGAATGAGGTTCGGAACGTCCTTGTGGACTTCTTTTAGAAACTGTGGGCTCAAAACATCAATTCATAGATGGACAAGATGGACGTCGAAGAAGGTCAGAGACCACGAGTAGACACTGGTAAAATGGAAGGCTGGAAAAAATGTGTGCTGATTTTCCTAGGAATTGGGATTGTATTGATGATTATTATTTTGCCCATCAGTTTTGCTGGAGTCGAGTACTACGAGGTAAGAGTCATGACACAGTAAAAAAATCTGACGCTTGATTGAAACTGAGGAATCGGAGTAAGGTTTAGTGTTGGGGCTCTGCAATGATGAAATGAAATGACGGTTGTATTTACCTAAGGTCTCTCCTTTGGAAGGGTCAAGCAACTACGTAATAGGTCATGCAGTGACAGAAATATCGAGCTTTTTCACTGTCACGCAATAAAAAACAAAATCCGAAACCCTTGTAAAAGGCTAATAGATAAACAACTCTCCAAGTCTCAAGTCTTTGTGGTACATCGTCTCAGAGTTATTTGCCGAAACGTGTCACGCGATTTCAAAGAGCTTTGTATGGAGACGCAATGTTTCTGTTCCTCCGAAGAACGCCACTGAACATGGCGGCCTGAAATCAACAAAAACACCTGGAACTCAAGGCCCGTTTACACGTTAAAAGAGAAGGAACGGCTCGGTTAGAAACAAGTACCGGCTCCAGACGAAATCTCCTGTTTACACGTACAAATTCTGTAATGTGCCTAACGGGTACTAGACCGTTTACACGTTGTTTTCTTCCAGACCGATAACGATAGAGCCCGCGATAATTAAACAAAACTGCTTCGATTAGTTGTTCATATGCGCTTACATATACAGTTCACTGTGCGTATCTCCGACTATCATGGATTTACAAGCACATTTCTGATTTTTTCTGAAGAGAACACAAAATTCACGTTTGACAGCGCGAGCCATTCTTCAAAGAAATGCTTTTGAGAGAATGTACCGAATTAGGAGAAAAACAAGGCTTACGGTTCTTCTATTCGCACTTCACAGTCGAAAGGAGTTCTTCTCCGAAAGGAGTTCTAGTTTCTCCGCCATTTTTCGCTGAAGAATTTAAGCCTAACACGCGTGTGATGTACGCTAAACAACTGACGTGGAGTATTACGGACTCGAAAAAAAACGGAACAGAACGGTACCGAAAAAAGAGCGAGCGTTTACACGTTGAAAAGAAAACAAAAATGTGGGTACGGAACCGTTTCTTATCGGTTCCGTTCCGAAAGGGGTCCATAGCCGCCTATGGACCTTTTTAGGAACGGAACGGATAAGACTGGAACCGGTCAAGTACCGTTTACACGTCAAATTTTGTCGGAGCCGTTCGTCTTTTTATTCGAGCCGTTCCAATTTTTTCGGTCGTGTAAACGGGCCTTCAGTTTGTGATGAGAGCACTTTCTTTCCCTCGTGAGCTAAACTACACGACTACATGAGCATAATCTACATGAAACTACAGAAAACTACATACGTAAACCACATGAGCACTATCATGTCTTCTACTGCTGGTAATGCTAAATTTGCTAAAAATCAAAAGTAGAGACAGCTTTGTCGCGGCTACTGTCTTGGTGTCAGGCAAGGTGAAAATTCGAAAATTCAAAGTGCTGTATTTTCAAAACGAAAAACGCTACGGGGCTTAAAACTGGTAAAAAGATTGAATTCAAGGTAATTTTCCGTCTGGTGTAGATTTAAAATTCCGAAAACCTCGCGGCTTTGATTGCAGAATTTCATGATGTCTAATGAAAACGCTCTATAAACTCCACCAAGGTTAAGGCGCGGAAATACGAGTAACATTTTTGTCAAACCCATCGCGCAACAGTGATGAAAAACCGCCTGCCTATCAATATTTTTGTTGCGTGACAAGGTGGGGTAGGGAGAGGAAAAACGTGCAACACCGGTCTGCAACTTGCACGGCATCACTTTCACCCCTTTAGGACTTAAAACGTTTTTTGTGGTTACATTTTGAGTAAGTCGTATTAGTTATACATCCCGGACAAATTAAGTATGTAACATTAGGTACATTATCATAATCACACCTTGTGCTGTACTTCCCATCAAGGAAGTACAAACTAACTGGTGATCTACCTTCCTAGATAGATCTCCTAACATCTTAACTGATATACTTAGCGATTAAGGGAAGTTCAGCTCATTTAAAGAATTGAATAGAAACGTTATCTATGTTCCTATCATTTCCAATAAACGGGTACCTTATGAAACTTGTTTTTTTTTCCAAATGTGGGGTGGGGGGGGGGGGGG
>BLFK01000930.1:311354-326839 GCA_014634185.1 Astreopora myriophthalma
CCTCCCCCAACCCCCCACGCCTTAATTCCGCTCGGGCAGTGAGTGGTTGTTTTGGCACTGAGGGTTGTTTACTAATAAAAGTTGTTTGAGATCGCTTTTAGTACTGTGGCAAATAAGCTGGAGAAAAACTTGAATCAAGTATGGGTGGGTTTTCTTTACGATCAAACCAAGGTTACTGCTAATCCAGCCTCAAACAAATCGTCTCTTAATAACAATTGGCCATTTTTAAGTTCCTTTCCGAGTTGTCTTGCATCAACGTATTAAACGGGCATGAGTTGTAAATCAGTACTATTTAGAACGTTCTCTGTGTATAAAAACAGGCGATTTGTAGTATTTGTTCAAGGGTTAGAATAGCCGTTGTATTGGAAGCCTAACGTTACAGAGTGCAAGCAGAGCCCTTTGACTACTGTAGTGTGAAATTTATTAAATGGTGGTTTTCTGATTTGTAATCAGACCTGTTGTGAGGACGACAGCCATTGCAGCCGTTAAGGGTCGAGCCTCCACACTATCAGTATATCAGTTTATACGAGACAGGGAGACGGTGGAAGCAGAACTTTTCAAGGCTCTTAAAAGAAGACTTGAGGGTATGATTTACAGTTAATTTACAGTGTGAAGATTGAGGCCGCCATTTTAATACCCTTTTGTTTTTACTTAACATAATTAATATGATAAAAGTGACAAAAATTGATTACATATTTGAGTGAGTACAAAGTGTTGAAAAGAGACATGTTTCGATGTTACGAACATCATCGTCAGTTACAAAATATTTGGAAAAACCGTTAGGACTATATAACAACTAAGTGAGATATGCATAATTAATATGATAAAGTGACAAAAATTGATTACATATTTGAGTGAGTACAAGGTGTTGAAAAGAGACATGTTCCGATGTTACGAATAACTGACGATGATGTTCGTAACACCGAAACATGTCTCTTTTCAACACTTTGTACTCACTCAAATGTGTAATCAATTTTTGTCACTAACATAATAATCAAAAAAATAATCTTTATTTAACACTCAGAGAAATTATTTACCCTACCTTTAGTCACAATCAATTGTATAAATTTAAAAGGACTACAGAACTAAAAGACGAGATGATAAAAAAAGTCTAGGTAAAACATTGCACAGATGTCAGTTCTGCGGGTAAAAAATTGAACTTAAAAATTAATAATAATAATAATAATAATAATAAGTAGCTTTTAGAAGGAATTATGGGAAGGGAACGGAACTGGAAACGGAAGCGAGGAAGGGCTTCATGACTTGAGAGTTATTATTAACGATCGCGTCCCTCCTCCGGCGGAGGCCGAGGACCTAGATACAAGTGAGACTGTAAAAGTTTTGGCGCGGAAAAAGAACTGGAGCGCACCTGGACCGGATCATATCGTCAATTTTTGGTGGAAACGTGGCCAGGCGTTGCATGAGGGTGTTTTTTCGTCATTCCGAGTGATCTCCGAGTATGAGGAAGACTATCCAGCATGGTTTTCTGAAGGGAAGACAACGTTAATCCCAAAGGCTGGAGAGTTTACCAGCGATAACCAACGACCTATCACCTGTCTAAACACGCTTTATAAGTGGTTAACCTCGTGTTTGCTTGTCCCAATAAACCAGCATTTGGACGAGAACGACCTAATGGAGGGTGCACAGAGGGATGCGCGTGCAGGATGCAGTGGAACAACAGACAACTTGTTGATTGATGCTGGATTGTCACAGGAGGAGGCGGAATTTGAGTGTGGCTTGGATTGATGTAAAAAAAAGCGTACGATTCTGTAGATCATAGTTTGTTTGAATGGGTGATGACGTTACACAGGTTTCCCACATGGCTCTGTAAAGTCATTGCCAAACTGTGTAACAGTTGGAACACAAAGGTGGTGGCGATCACAAGGGAAGGGAGAAAGACCTCCAAAAGAATTAAGTTCAACAAAGCGTTACCACAGGGGGATGCATTGTGCCCAAGGCTTTTCACCATATGCTTGAACCCAGTTGCATGGAGGATCAGTGCAGCTGAAGGATATCGAATGTCCAAGCCCATTAACAGCAAGGTTACAGGTCTCTTGTATATTGAAGATCTCAAGATCTTCGCTGCATCGGAGAGTAAGCTTGAACGGGTTGAGAAGATGGTCAAGTTGTTTATGGAAGATGTGGGGCTCGAGTGGAACCCAAAGAAGTGTGCGGTGGCCCACGTGAAAAGTGACTGGTGTCTCAGGACGATGTCCCCGTGGAGAATGACGAGGTAAATGCCCACAATAATGCTGAAGAACAACTAAACCATTCCAGAGGGCTAGAGGCCCACGAACACCCTAATGATGAAGATGTCGCTGCAATGATGGAAGACATTTTGAGGAAGTGGGAGATTGTGAAAGACACAAATATAAGTGAACGACCACCTATACCAAAAATGGAACATGCAAGAGAGGCAAAGAGAGCCTTAGAAACGGCAAATAAGGCCATCAAGCTAATTAAGGTCAAACGTGGACAGAAATTGTCTTACCGAGGCGAATGAGCTATTCTACTCTTTTGCCTCAGTAGTCAGTTACACCTTAGGCATCAAAGCAAGATAAAAAACACCAAAGAAACCAAAATTGGCGATGTGGAAAAATACGTGGAGAGATTTCAATCTTCATTGAAATCCTCAAAGCAAGTAGTGCTAAGGAGAAGAAAAGAAGGGCTCTCGCAAGAAAATATACGATCAAATATAACGCCGACATGCCGCCTGTCATTGAAAAACTAAAACAACATCTACTAGCTAAATCCCAGAGAATTAGGCGTTTTGAAAAAAGACGAATTTTCTACCACCAGAACAAAATTTTCAAAGAAAACGCCGAAAGATTTTATCATGAACTCGGGAAAAAGACCATTGAAATTCACGAGCCACTTGGGAAAGAAGCTATTGAGAACTTCTGGGCTAACATCTGAGAGACAGAGAAGCCTCACAATGAGAGAGCGGAGTGCATAATACATATAGAGAATGAAAACCAACAAACACCCACTCAGGAATGGCTGGAAATATCTGTGGCTGAAACAGCATCTGTCATCAAAAAATCCAGCAACTGGAAACATCCTGGGATTGATGGCATAGAAAACTTCTGGATTAAACATCTCACAGCCTTAAACGAAGATTTGACTAATGCCTACAACATCTGCTTCGAAAACCCAGAGAAGTGCCCGAACTAGGTAGCAACCGGTATCACCTACCTCCTTCCAAAAATTAAGGACACCGCAAATCCCCAAAACTACAGGCCCATCACTTGTCTTCCTACCATGTACAAGATTGTAACATCAGTCTTGTCAGCTAGATTTTCTAGCCATCTTGTGAATAACAACTTGCTACCGGCCGAACAAAAAGGCTGTAGAAAAGGAGCTACGGCTGTACGTCTCATAAACAAAGGTATATTGGAAGAGATGAAGACGAGAAAGAAAAGCCTCACAACAGCTTGGGCGGACTACGAGAAAGCTTTTGACTCCGTTTCCCACAGCTGGATATTAAAATGTCTTTAAATGTACAAGATATCACCAAAGATGAGAGATTTCATCAGGGCAAATATGACCAATTGGAAAAGAATCCTCACACTTAACCACAACAAGGGAACAATATCATCCCGTAAAATCACTCCACCGAAACGGCTCTCCTGTCTGTCAATGATGAACTATTAAAAGCTATGGATGAAAAGAAAAATCTCAATACTGGTATTGATGGACACAAAGGCCTCTGACAGTATCAACCATGGCATGTTGCTATCTAAAATTCGTAGTCTTGGTGTTTCAACATCAGCATTGGAACGGTTCAAAAGTTACCTAAAAGGAAGGTACCAGTACGTTCGTATTGGGGATGTAGTATCACAGTCTCTTCCAGTTGATTATGGCGTTCCAAAGGGGTCCATTCTTCGCCCCGTTCTGTTCACTGTTTATATAAATGATCTGCTGACCGTACCTAAACGTTTGTTATATTGACGACTCTAAACTTTACTTGAAAATTTAAAACTAATGAGTTATGTGACGCGATCCCCGCAATTAACTCCGATCTAAGAGAAATTTGTCGGTGGTGCTCTCACAATTCACTGCTTGCAAATCAGATAAAACCAAACTTCCTGTGATTGGCGTGCCGCAATTGCTACGACGGTTACTTGATTTTACAATAACACTTTGTGGTAAACCAATATTACCGACACCTGTAGCAAAGGATCTTGAGTGTTTTTAGATCAGTGCCTCACCTATGATGAAAACATACGTAAAACTGTCGCTAGTTGTATGAACAAACTAATCCAGAGTAATAGAATTAAGTATTTACTTGATAAGGAAACGCTTCTATCAATTATTAATAGTTTTGTTTTTAGTAGGCTTTTTTATTGCTCCTCAGTTTGGAGCAATACCCCGGCGACTAACACCATAAGCTTCAGCTTGTTCAAAACTTTGCGACAAATACGACCATATCTCTGAAGGTCTAAGATCGCTGCGATGGCTAAATGTCGAAGAAATACTTATGGTCAATAATGCCGTTATGATGCATAAATGTCTCAATGGACTGTCACCTAGCTACTCGTCTGACAAATTTTCAACTCGAGCTACTATCCGCAACAGGCAGACAAGATAGATAAACTAACAGTACCTATGGGTACAAAATAAGCAACGCGATCTTTACTTATCTGTTTTTACATGGATGATTTAAAAACCTATGCCAAGTCTGATGAAGACCAGAAAGGCCTACTTACAATCGTCAAAGGCTTCAGTGATGATATAAGAATGGAATTTGGGCTTGACAAGTGCGCCAAAGCTACATTCAAACGAGGCTTGCTGGCAAAAACCGAAAACATTGAACTCCATGTTGACAGTATCATACAAGATCTAGAGCAGGAAGGCACCTACAAATACCATGGCGTAAATGAAGGAGATGGGATCCAACATGCCAAGATGGAAGGAAAAATTGGAAAGAGTGCTACCGTAGAATACGGCTAGTGCTCAAATCTGAACTTAATGCTGCCAACAGAATTGAAGCAATCCACACTCTTGCTACCCCAGTCGTCACTTACAGTTTCAACATCTTAAACTGGAAAATAGACGAACTTAAGAAATTAGAAGGAAAAACAAGGAAGTTCTTGGCGATGGCAAAAATGCACCACCCAAAAGCTGACGTGGACAGGCTATGTATCCCAAGAAGGGCAGGTGGAAGGGGCCTTTCACAACTAGAAACTATCTACAAGACAACCACAATTGGCCTGGACACATATCTCAACAGCAAAGGATCATGACCGTGGAAAGAAAATGTCGATACACCACCAGGCTGCAAAATACAGTCGAGAACTCGGCCCACCAGAAGCTGAAATGGTAGAGAATGAGCCAACCACGAGCTATGCTCGGAGGGTTAAGCTGAAAGCCAAACACCAAGCTTTAGAATGACTCAAGAGCAAATGGGAAGAAAAGCCTTTGCATGGTCAGTACCCGAAAAGAGCAAAGGAGAAGGATGTAGACCAAGACGAAATCCACAATTGGCTGAGTACACCTGCATGGCCTCAAATCAGTCAGAAACAGAAGGCTTCATTATTGCTGCCCAAGATCAGTGCATTAAGACCAACTACTACCAAAACAGGATTTTAAAAGATGGCACCGACCCCATGTGCAGAATTTGCGGGCAATTTCAAGAAACGGTTGACCACCTTGTCTCGGGATGTCCTGAACTTGCCAAGACAGAGTAAATACAGAGACACAGCAAAGCTGCAGCATACCTCCACTGGACAATATGCAAGCACTATGACATCAAAGTGCAAGATAAATACTGCGAACATGAACCAGCTACAGTGACAGAAAACCAAGCAGTGACTATACTCTGGGACATGCCAATCCAAACTGACAAAGAGATAAAAGCAAACAGACCAGACACAGTGGTGAAAGATGAGAAGGACAGAACCTGCTTGCTCATTGATATGTGTACCCCTACAGAAAGGAATACCTCTTTGAAAACAGTAGAAAAGCTCTCGAAGTATGAAGATGTTGAAATAGAAATTGAGAAAGCATGGGGAATGAAAACAACAGTTGCTCCAGTGATCATTCCTACTCTTGGGCTTGTCAAGAAGGGAACAGAAAACTACACTAGCAAGATCCCAGGCAACATCAGAATAACAGAGCCACAGAAGATCGTCCTTCTTGGAACTGCTCACATACTTAGGACGACTCTATCCATCAAGTAATCCAGCAGACCATAAGTGAAAATAGCAAGACTTTGACGATCATAATAATAGTAGTAATAATAATAATAATAATAATAATAATGATAATAATAATAATGATAAAAATAACAAAGATTCAAAAGATCTGCATGCTGGGATCTGCGCAAAACCTCAGAAAGGTGTTTAGTATCTGAACAGAATGAGTGACTGGAGTGACTGATGCCCCAGTTGCATGGTTTGCGCCCGGCTGATGCACAAAAGGAACACCAGCAAAGACTGTGATAGTAGAGATAATCATAATCATAATCATAATCATAATAGCTTAAATGGGTCTAGACCCAATTACAGGTAACCCAGTAGTTTACATTGTGGCCCTTACAAAATAGAGAAATTAAGAATACCTTAAAAGAATAAAAATTGTTAGTAAAATTATTTACTACCAATATTAGTTGCACATCTGATCATATTTACATGTAATTTGCGCAATATAAGTATTAAACTATTATTATTAGGTTTTAACGACACATTAAATTTATTGGTGTTTGTTTATCGTGTGTCTAAAGATTGATTCCCAAGTGTCTGTCTTCTCATTTACATTCTCAAATATATCGAGAAGAGTTCATGCAGATGTCTCTAAATCCCAATTGAAACCATTTCGGTCGAAATTCTTAACACTGCGGTAGGTAATAGTGTCGCGATGGTGCTTAGCGACCCTTAGTGATCTTCGAGTCACTAGATCTGTGAATAAAGCAAACAAGATAGTGATCGGTTAACCCGTAAACGGGTACATAAACCTGAAGTCTCGCAATGATTCCGGCCGCGCCACCGCTGCAAGACAGGATGCACCAGACTCTTTAGTGTAACCTGGTTTGCAATGGGTGAAATCGTTGCGAGTCAGGTTCCACGAAAAGTAGAATTCGTTTAATTTCTTCTTTCTGCAAATAGTCTGGCAACGATTTTGGCCGTTGTGATTCGTGAGACTTGTCTCGCAAGGGCGTTAAGACCATCAGCGAGAGTGGCCAAAAGGCCACTCACAAAGGAAGTAGTTGCGAAACTTCGAAACTATTGCTAGTACCATTACCATTACTGTGGTTGTGATTGTGATTGTGATTGTGATTGTTCCTGTTCCTGTCACTGTCACTGTCACTGTCACTGTCACTGTCACTGTCACTGTCACTGTCACTGTCAACTACCCAAGTGCCATCATAATGGATAACAAAGAGAACTATCAGCCGAAGATCGGCACGAAACAAGGACTTTTGCTTTTGCTTTTGCTTGACGTGTCTTTCTGAGCTGTTCGTTATTTCGGACATTTGCGCGCAAAAACTGTAATCGTCCTTGACGGCAATAAATGAATTAAAAATCACCACTTTCTGTGTTATACATGTATTAGCTTACCGATTCAGTACATACTAAAACAGATTTGCCGCTCGGTAATACCCACCTTTATTTCGGTAAATAGCAGTAATACTTTCATTGGGATAGCCACAGAAGATGTGTTTGAGTATTCGGTTTGTGGGCTGTCTCTATATTGCAGAAATCTAACTTGAATTACTTTTGACCACAGGGTCGTGTTGTCGTGAAGACTGTTCTGGCACTAACAAATGTGCTCCAGGTTGCATTGAGTATTCCAAGTGCTCAAAATCACAGAAAGGCCTGTTTGTAGAAGTGAGATACTTTCAGTTTCTGGACTTTGACATCCACGATGATGTCAAGAGCCGGTATCTTCGCCAGGTTACTGAGCGGGAACAGGAGGAACAAGCACAGTATGAACTGGATGAAAAGGTTAGCTTTTTACACCAAGCATTATTTTTAACTGTCATCAATTCGTTTAGATCACCACTTAGGTTCTAGAAATAATTGAGGAGAGTCGAAGGTACTGCACTCATTCTGATATTTACAGATTTAGATGAGTAGATTTTCTCGCCTTCTCTCGATGTGATAAGGGCGAAACTACTAACTGCTGCTGTGATAAGAATATGACGGCGATATTGTGGCTATCCAAGGCCAAAATTGAGCAAAGGAACTTGTCGCCATCATACGAAGACCTTCTAGCCAAGGTGAAAGCCCTGGACGACGAGAGAGAGAGCCTCTTAACTGCACTGAGATTCCTCAAAGAAGAATTTGACCAAAGCGTTACAAATATGACACAAGTAAACAATGATAATGAATGGGAGGAGGTCAAGCGACGACGAAAGAAATGGATGGAAATTTATCAACAAGTCAACAAATGCACGGTGAAAGGCGCAAAATAAACCAACAACACAACAACAAAACCGACCACACTCGAGTCCCCAGCGCAAATGGAAACAACAATCGATTTTCCAATAACAGGGACACTGGCGAGAATCTAGAGAATGGTGTCAGGAAAAAAAAACTCAAGTAATTCTTGTTGGAGACTCAATTACCAAATTCATCCAACCAAAGAAATTGTCAAAGAAACATCTCGTTTATTCCCGCTCGTCTCCGGGAGCGCAATTGAGAACATGCATGACTTCGTAAAACCTTTATTAACCTTTGTTATTCGTAACGCTCCTTGCGCTTCCGATTCCGACTCCGCTTCCGATTCCGTCGCTAGTGTGAACCAGCCCTTATTGAGGCGACGACCTGGCCAACTTATTCTACACGTCGGGACTAACAATATAAAGGATGATGGCCCAAAAGATTGTCGAGCTGGTAGACACTATGAAGAGGGAACAACCCACTGTGAAAGTAGCGTTGTCAGAGATTGTTCATCGGAAAGACGAGAGATCCCTCAATGAGTCAATCGATCGGGTAAATCAGTTGTGGTGACGAGAACACCAACTAAAACTACTTTTCCTAATATTCCTTAAATTCGAACGACTGTCCCGAACTGACCGAATACTTTTCACTCTAACCGAAATACTCTTCGCTGACCGTTATTTAACGAAATTCCTATGCAAATTTTGAAAACTGAAAATACATTTGTCCAATCATTGTCCTTTGAGACACACAATGCACGCTGGCTTAACACTACTTCATTACGTAGTCCTTTTGACCATCAGTCAATGGAATCCTTTTCTAAAGAAAATGGTTTGGACTATATTTCTCACGATAACCTTTTTTCTGACGACTGCCTTAACAGTGGTGGATTGCATTTAAATCTTAAGGATGTTTTTTATTTTGCTGGCAATTTTAGGAAATATTTTAATGTATCCACAGGCAGCCCAATCGTAGTATTTGAAGTTGTAGTTTTTTCTGGTATATATCTAGAGTGAGTCAAATAAAATGGTATTTATCATTATTTTGTGGTTTCTGTGTTTCAAGTGTTTTGAGCAGTCAAAAGCCAAAAATGACCCGAGGTCGGGTGATATGTATCAAGTAAATGATGCCATATTGACGCAGAAGGTCACTCAGACAGTTATGATCTCAGGCCATTTCATAAAGTGATTGGAGAGTTTAGAGAGTTCAAAATGGCCTCGCTAAATATAAACAGTTCATTTAAACATATCGACGAGCTTAGGACGTTAATGATACATCAACCTTTCGATATATTAGATATCTCAATGAGTCAAAACTCGATGAAAATGATTCTGATCAAATTCTTTCCCTTAATGGCTATACAATCGTTGGTGGAGACAGGGATAAGTACGGCGGTGGAATTTGACTTTGTGTAAATTTACGCGACTCGATATTATTTAAAAGGTTATATGCATGAGTTAGAAGATAAAAATCTTGAGCTGATTCCTTTGGAGATTCAGGGGCCTAACTCAAACCTTTTCTTTCGACTGCGTGGTACCCACCGCCGAAAGTAGATTCTGAATCTGATCTTTCGAGTTATTTCTGGAGAAAATGGACGCAAAATATGATAAAAGTTACTTTATTGGCGATTTGAATTGTTATTTCATATTGAATCCCCCTGAGATTCACACTTCACAACTTATGGATTTGTTGATTAGTTTTCAAATGAATCAGGTATTAATCGAACCCACAAGAATTAGCGCCACGTCTCAAACGCTAAGTGATGGTGCTAGGATCTTCCTAGTGCTAGGATCTTCCTACCTCCGTGTAAACAGCCCCTTTGTTTCAACTTGGGCCTTACTTAACAAATCGGCGACAGGTTTGTTTCGTTAACGGTGTCAAATCAGCAATGAACGAAATAGCATGTGGTGTTCCACACGGTTCGAATTTAGGCCCACCTTTTTTCCTAATCTATGTTAATAACATTCTAAAAGTCTTGACTATGGAGTGGCGAGGTTATTTGCTGGCGACACAAATCTAACGTTTTCAAGCCGTGTTTTGCCTGTTTTGCAAGACAGAATGACCAAAGATCTCAGAGGAATAACACCTTGGCTTTCTGCAAACAGAGAGTGGCTAGTCTCGAGCGTGAGACAGCTGAGACAGCCCTTTCCTGAATTGGAAAAGTGCCCTCTGTAAAGTGCCTTGGTGTCAATATTGATGAAAACCTTATTTGGGAAGACTACATGTTAAGCATAAGACAAAAAATGGCACCCAACTTAAGTATGTTGAAAAGGATTAAACCTATACTAAAATTAGACAATCTTATTACCATTTACAGGTCAATAACAGAACCTTACTTTATATACTGTTGTATTGTTTGGGATGCAATGGGTGACGCACCAATGGCAAATTTGCAAAAATACTAAAAAGAGCAGGACGTATTACCACTGGTGCCTCCTACTTAAAAAGATCAAGTCACGTTCTTACAGAGCCGGGGTGGCTAGACTTCGAGGCGATGAGAAAGCGCCAAAAGGCTATTTTGATGTTTAAAATAATCAATGATCTAGTGCCTCGGTATTTGTCTGAAATGTTTACGTACAGTACCTCGCTCCACGACTATGTACTTGGATCGTCCAAAAATAACCTTAAAAAATTAGTTTCGCATTTGCTGGAGCCAAATTGTGGAACGAGTTACTTAGTGGTCTAAAGGATGAAACGTCCCTGAAGCAATGTATGCGTAAGCTTGATTGTTACACTATCGGCACCAGTAATTATTTTAATGAAAATAGCGTTTAGATACTCATTCATCAATCTCTCTCTCTCTCTCTCTCTCTCTCTCTCTCTCTCTCTCTCTCTCTCTCTCTCTCTCTTTTTCTCTCTCTCTCTCTATCTCCATCCATCTCTCTTCTCCATCCATCCACCCTCTGATCTATTCTTTTCTTTCTCTCTTTTTTTATCCTTTTATTTATCGAGTCATTCTTCAGTTCCTTCATTGATTCGTATTACATCCGCTTATAGAGGTGGACGCTTTTTTCTTTGTTGGGCACAAATGATGGAATAGCTTTGCTCTGGAGCTGCGAAACGTTCAAAGAATTCACATGAATACGGCTCTTTTTGCTCATTTTGAGTCGTTTTCTTGTCAAAACTCGTTTAGTACCGCAAACGGAAAAAAACCCTCAATTTTCAGAAAGCTGAAACGACATTTAAATCAGCGTGGCTGATTTAAAGAGAACCTCTTTGGTTTGTTTGAGGCGTCAAAGATGTTCGCGTCAAAAGTAAAAATGTCGTCGATTTGGACTACAAGCAAGTTCAGTCTTCAGAAAGCTTCAGAAAGAAGTCAGAAGTGCGCAGAAAAGATGGAACAGTTCCTTAGCACTGTCTGTCTCAGTGTACTGTGTTCACATCCATCAAAACTCAAAAGTTTGGAAAATATCAAATGACGGCAAATTTAGTAACGATGATTTGAGGACAGGCCTCCATGTAACTTGCAGTCCGCCAATTATCGTTCCTTTTTATCACTTCTGCAGGTCGTTCGCAAGGAGACGGACCGTCAAAAGAACGAAATCAACAACCAAGCCGCGGAAATTGCACAGAATGCTACATCAGAAGCTACAATCATCCGCGCTAAGGCAGACGCTGAGGCTCTGCTAGCAGTGGAGAAGGCTCGAGACATGGGACTGTCTTATATCTACAATCAGTTGAATATCACCAGTGAACAACATAAATCTGCGTTCAATTATTTGCGCACGCTTCGTGGACAGAACAACTTCAAGTTCAATGTAGGTTACACTACCCTGATGGCAAGAGATTGAGTCGAACCGTGATTACTTTTTACACCGAAATCTTACGAATTGTTTTCGTTGCTAATTTTTCACTTGATGCATAATCTATAAATGAGACGACACCAGTAAATTTAGAACAGGCGCTAAGCGAGGGAAAAAAAACTTCCATAGTTGTATTATGAGGGATTGAAATAAGTAATTTAGAGGGAATTGGACAGCATGGAGGGAACGAACAGCCTTACACTGGGGATTTCTTTTACTTCCTGAGCTCGTATTTTGAACTTCTTATTAATCTGTTTGCTTAATTTCTCGTTTTGGTGACTCCTGAAATTTTTCAGTTGACACTGTTTTTGTTACAACCATAGAGTCACCCTCCATAGAGAAATAAAACAAAAGAAAACAAAAAGACAAAACATCATAGATAACGATTTAGTATATGTGATTTCAATGTCTGGAAATATATTGGATTTAATATCGTTATTTGTAGTTTGTTATCCTCGCTTTTTATAAAACGGACTGCTTTCACTTGTTTAGAGGTTATATCCGTGAAATAGACTGCTACCAGTCTCTCTCAGTTGAAGCCGGAACGTGACTGGAACTGGAGTTAGTTGCCTGTGTTCAAGGCCGATGAAGCTAATCCAGGATCAAAGATAACGCAGAGGATCAAATTTGGTCAAAATACCGGGCAGGGATTTTGCCTGCTTATTTAACAGGATACCAATCAGCATGATTCAACTTTCACTGACTCAGAAGCTAAGCAATTTTTATTCATGTAATTTGCCCTGTCATTTTCGCTTGAACGATCTGGTTGTCACTAGCGACGCAAGCGCAAACGCAAGCTTAAGCGCAAGCACGAAGGATTCAATAGTTCGATGCTCTCCGGGCGCTGCGAGTGGAATCTGGAACGATTCAGCTACTATGATTCCTGGATCACTAGCATAATTTAGTACATAATCACGCATGAAGTCAGTATGAACATTATCTGTCCTTATGGCCTGTCTTAACCAGATATAATATAGGTCCTGGGATCACAAACTCTACTACAGTGCCCGGAATCCACCCCTCACAATCAGCCCTAATGTTTCGTAAACGCACTCTGGCATTCCTTACAAGTGGCCTATCTCTCTTACACTTCATGTCCATCTATATTTTCTGTTTCTCTTTTTTATTCCATTCAAATTGTGTTTGATTCGTCTTGATCAAACACAATGGTTGAACGAATGGAGAGCATACGCGGTGTCTGCCGGAGCAGACATGTTTTTTGATTAGGACGTTTTTCTTTCTTCATGCCATTGCCTTTGTTGAGTTGCTTAAGAGTCGAATTTAATGGCGAACAGTAAAAAGAAAAACGAGGAGACAGTGGGTCACTGGAAGAATCACCCCAAAAAGCGAAAAAATTGATACTCAGCCTTACCTAGCTCAGAGAGACGAAGGAAACATGGCAGATGGCGAAACCTATGCCGCCTCCGCTCAAGAAGAGAAGAGCTCGCGCAATTTAGAGCGTCTTTTCAGTTACATGGCCGTAACATCGAGAAACTCAAGACCAAGCTTGCGAAAGTCATAAGTGAAAATCAAATTCTCAGAACTGAGCTTGGTCAAATGAGGAAAAAGCTAAAGGAGGAACAGGACGATTCATCGAGACTGGCAGTAGAGCTGGACGAATTACAGGAGTATAGTAGAAAGTCTTCGCCGGAAATTCATGGAATACCGGAATAGGCGTACACGAGAAGCTGTGGTGAAGTTAGCGAGAGCTGTGGACGTAGAAATATCTTCAACCGACAATGACATTTCACTCAGGCTTAAGCGGAGAGGTAAAGCCCGTATCGTTGCTAAATTAATTAGCCATAAAACTAAAACGAACTTGTACAAGGAGAGAACTAAATCGAAGAACGTAGGTGACATGAAAAGTTGAATGGGCAGATGATATTCCCATGGGTCTTGCCATAGCAGAGGTGTCCGTATTCTCATTGACCCAAAAGTCAAAGAAAAGATGGATTTGGTTTTTCGGGACACCCCTGGAAGAATAGTCTTCATTTCTTCAACAATAAATAGTCTAAAGGTATCTCTTTGTAATATATACGCCCCAAACAATTCAGCATGGCCTTTCTATCCTCGATCACTTGGCGGTTTAACCAACTCGTCCAGTGTGTGCTTAATACCATTTTTGCACATGAATTTGGCAAATTCAGTGAAGCTCATCACTTGTACGTTTCGCATTCGTGGAGGTCATATGTTGTACTTCGGTCCACTCAAAATGGTTATCAATCACATCATGGAAATAGTCATTACCCTTTTGACAAAATTAATATAAATCCGCTGAAATGGTCTATTTGGCCACTTCCCTTGGATCGGTGGCGCACTAGGTAGAGCATTTCTAACATTTTGGCATACGGTACACACACTCACTGGTTCGGCCTCAATGTCCTATTTTTTGGCCACCATACGCATGCAGGAGCGATTGCTTTGATGCCACCTGCATATACAAGGATGTTCACTAGTTTAGTTCCCCTAACATTCTAAGATTTTGTTCGAAAAATCGGTGAAAATTTTGAAAATTGTGTTGTGTGGGGTTCTAGGGTAGTTATCGCGCAGAATGCCTGGACATCATTAAATATTCATGATAACACTTGCGGCAAATTAAAATACGAGCGCGCTTTGAATAGCCCCCACTAAGAAAAGAAAAGGCCCAAATTGGCCAAGTAAGGCTAGTAAAACTCGCTTTTCAGATTTCCAGAAGTCGTAAACTAAACTATCATGCCGACGGCTTTTTGACCAATGTTGTATCTAATCGTTTAGCCTATAACGATGGAAATCGAGAAGTATGAAGACTCTGGCTTTAAACTTGAAACACGTGAAAAATCGCCCGATTTTAGTATGGAGACCGTTTTTAAGAGCGATTTTCTCAATATTCTTGCTCCCTTCCAAAAAAGGGCATGCACGGCAAAGCGAAGATGGAGCTTTCCTTCAACAGAATCTGTTTTAACTTTACAAATTGATGAACAAGAACCATTCTGGACTTCGGATGGACGACTGCTAGTGTAACTTGCGTTTGAAAATGGCGCATTTAGCCCGAGCAACCTATTGTTTTCTGCCCGTCGCCGCATAACAGTGGCGTAAGACAACTCGTGCCTGCTATCAGAAAATGATTCTGGACAACCTGACATCTCAAATTGATGTATTTTACTGAGTGTACGATCTAAGAGATTTGCCTTTCCGACTTCTTCCCCTGTAATTGTCAAAGCGTTAAAAATCGCACTTATTTACCATAGAGTGCACTCTCAGCACCAAATGCAGAGTCCTCTTGTGGTAGCCTTGACAGTGCATCACAGTAGGCAATGTC
>BLFK01000930.1:336670-344170 GCA_014634185.1 Astreopora myriophthalma
CCTATCAATGTTTAGACGGAGAGGGGGGGGAGGCACGGGCAAAGGTGCGTCATTTGAATTTTCTTGTGCTTTTTTGGTCAAATTCCCGACCCTTGGGACTGGAAAATAGTTCAAATTTGATAAAATATACACACCTGGCCCCAGTTGTTCAAACGATGGATAGCGCTATCCGCCAGATAAATCACTATTCACTGGATAACTCAATTGGTTTTGCTTGTGTTTATCCGGTCGATAGTAATTTATCCGGCGGATAGCGCTATCCATTGTTTGAACAACTGGGGCCAGGTGATAACAAAACCGTGTAATGACTTGTATTAAAAGTAATGAAGTAATTTGTACGTCTTTAACTTCTGTTATCGAAGGTAGATTAAAGAAGATTGAAGTTGAATGAAGTCGAGAAAGAAAACAATCCCCGAGAGTTTTAGATTGTTTCCCAGTAGCGGAACAGTAGGCCTAAGGCCACAGCTGTAAGTGTGTGGACTCTGTGGTTGTGCATTAAATTCACGGTTAAATTTAGTAGATATACTTGCAAACATAACGATACAGGTCGATATTCATCGATAGTTCATAATCAGTCTTTACTTGTTTGAATTCAGTGAAGAGAAAATATCCCTTTAACCCTCATTTGAATGCCCCCATTCATTCAATATGTTGAAGAAAAGGGAGAACCAACTCTCGATGGATAGACGAGTGACTCGCGTTTGGTTAAAATATTTTGATAAAATTGACAGCGCGCATAAACCTTGTGATTTACTTATTACAGAAAGAGCACACAAATCGTCCAAACCTTTCTAGGTAAAACATTTTGCGAAAGTTTTAATAGGTTCCTCGCAGTTTCAATTATTTTGAAATTGCGCGAGTGATTGATAGCCAACATTCAGCTTTATGTTCTTGTTCTGCCTCAGTGATCTCAGGTAGTTAAATGCCGCTTTCTCCTCATCCGTGGTTATTTTCAGAATTGCGTACATATTCTTCAAGCCATCTGATCTTGCTTTCTCTACAATACCAAGGGCATCTGCTCTGGCCTGAGCATTAATAACAGTAGCCTGGGCACTGGCATTCTGCGCAATTTCCCTGGCCTCGTTGAAAATTTTTTGAAACTGCTTCTCAGTTTCCTTACGAACCACCTGTGATGGACATAATAAAAGAAAAAAAAAGAAAAGGTATGACCACGGTGGGTTCATTTAATTATCCGCTGCAAGAGCCTAACTGCGGGCAGCTTTACTCAACAGATCCCAGTAGCTCAGTTGGAAGAGCCGCGTGTGCAAGCTCAATCGGATGGTCATGGGTCGAGTCCTGTTCAAGCCTGGATTATTTTTCAAGCTTCTTTGAAGGTGCTTCAGCTACGTACTTCACTGTAATTATCATTCCACATGCGCAGTTCACACATGAAAATACCGATAGAAAAGTGTATGGCATTTAAGCTTTCGGTATAACAGCCATACACCCTTAACTTGCTAAGAGTCACTTCGGGCGATTCTCCTCTCATACCCTCCTTCTGATGAGTCGGAGATCTTTAATGCAGAGGCAGCCCGGATCGTATACGCAAGTCTCTGATTGGTCCATTCAGTGAGACCGTGTAGAAAATATTTTTCTTTGGCCCAGCGTAGAGTTATTTACAGACAAGAAAACTCAAGAGGAGCCGATATTTAATCTGTTAAAGGTAACGACACTCTGGTGATGCATTTAACACGGTCAGGAGAGTCAATTATCTTCTTTGTTTGTCCTTTATTTTCCCATTTCAGTATTTATGATAGGTCGCTTGCATTTATATAGCTTATTTCAATCATAACTTGCTATTCTTGTCGTTAAGTCTAGTTTCTCTGGAATTTTGTTTTCACTTAATCTTTCGACGAGTAATTGAAAATAGAGCAGTTTTAATTTCTTTTTTTTTCAGAGGGCGTGTCATAAAGACATGCCACGAACATGAACTGTCGAGTCACATTGTGGTTTTGAGCTCTGAACAACCAATATGTCAAGACAAGTGTTTATGCGAATGTTTACAACTTCAGCAGGGCGAAGAAGGGTTTTAAGATAGCCAAAGTAAATTCCAGGTTTTTCCCGCTGGTTTCTGGCCTCCATGTTTGTGTCGTTCTGGAGAACACCAACACGTGGCGTCTCCAAACGAAGCTCTACAATTCTGAGTGGTACATTTTGCCAAATAACTCAAGTATGGTATGGCGCACAAGCCTGAGACCTTAGCATGCTGTCTCTTTATCATTCTTTTATGATATTTCAACTTCTCGACTATTTTATGAATGATGATTTTTTATTTGCCAGGCGCAAAACTAAGTTTGCGTCAAAACCAAGAATAAAAGCCGCAACAGAGATTTCCGTAAAAAGAGGATGCGGCGTCCTGGACAACCGACACGGAACAGCAATCCAGCCGTTGTTGGTGGAGGATGAAAACCGGACTCCCAATACGGCTGGAAACCCGACCTATGAAAAAGGTGGCCCAGGGGATATTGGAAATAAAGCTTTAAATAATTGCGTACAAGATTGAAATATCAAATTAGCATCGCGTACGAATCATACTATTGTTTGTTTATACCCTTAACTGAAATTGTATAAGGCCATCGATTTATTTGTAATTTTCACATGTATTTCTCAGTGATGAGGCCGAAATACCTCTGACCTCAACCAATCAAATTGCATTAATTTGTCATTCGTAGGGTGAAACGTGATAATGATTCGCTAGGCCTAAATGCAATGCATAGAGAAAGAAAAGAACTGTTAAGAACTACTTTGAATCTCTTTATCACCCTGAATCTTATCAAAAGTGAAAAAAAGTGTCACCTCGATTTCGTAGGGGAAGCGCGGTCCTTTCACTTGAGGTTGAATCATCTCTCTAAGAGGATTGTTTTATAATACAGTGCCATTACGAGACGATATTTCGTATTCTCACGAATTGACTAGAAGAAGCGTGGAATGGTGGCTAATGTGGGGGAATTTCTGTAGCTGTAAAATTGTTTTCCTGTGTAACCCTCCATTGCGTGCTCGTTCCAAATGGACTGTGAGAACAGGAATTATTCTATTTTATTATGAACAAAGGCGTTACCTTCTCCCTCAATTCAAACTGCGCACGTTCTTCCTCTGCAGCTTCCGTAACCTGTTGTAAGTATCGACTCTTCACATCGTCGTGCACGTCGACTGCCAGTAACTGGAAATACCGCACTTCTACAAAAATCCCCTTTTGATCACTCTTACAGAGGTTGTTACTGATACAGTAACCACAAGCCGGCATATCTTCTTCATTTGTTGGACATGTCGGTCGGCAGCAACCATCAACCCGCTTGGCCAATGCTTTGAAGAGTTCCTTTGCAATATTCTCTCGATTCCTGTAAACAAATGAGGGAAAGAACGGGTTCTGAGTTGAATTGAACCCTTGGCAAACGCTCGTGACTCTGTTGACTTAAAAAGTAAATTTGGTTGCAGTGTGTTTGTACACAGTGTTACGAATTTTTCCGTGGTTGCGCGTGCATTGTTGAATATTGTTAGGCAAATTTTAAAACTTGACACTTTTTGGTCAACAAGTCCCAACATTTGTTTGTCTCGTGACCGCTTACATTTAGGTGTAGGCAAACAATGGCGCGTGGGTTTGCGCACGAACGCCAACTACCTTCCAGCAAATGCCCTTTCCAGAATTCCGATCGATGGAGACTGGATACCATTCTTTTATCTTGGTCTCGTAGTAAAATTGATGCCCGACACAGGAAAGACCATATTCAAATTACTCACTTCACCAAAAGTTACAACAGGGAGCTTAAGCAACGTCGTCGACGAAAACGAGAACGCCACAAAACAAAAGGTTCAATGAGCAAAAACAGTGGCTGCGCACGCTCTGCACGTGCGTTTCACGTTTTGGTACATTTCTTTGCCGTTCTTGGCTTAACAACAGGGAGCTTAAGCAAGGACGACGACGACGGCTAAGACAACGTCATCTGAAAACATAAATTGGCGTTATTCTAATCACTTCGCGCTTAATCCAACCTTTTCCGTGTGTAAAACAATTACTAACTGGTTAGGACAAGAATTGGTATGAACGCCGTTAAAGTTATGACAAAGAATGGAAAATTTGTCGTCTCGCACCCACGTTCAACACAAAACTTCAAATTTGGTCATTTCACGTTGTTGTTTAGCCGAGAACGGCAAAGAAATGTACCAAAATGTAAAACCGCACGTGCAGAGCGTGCGAAGCCATTGTTTTTGCTCATTAAGCCTATTGTTTTGTGGCGTTCTCGTTGTCGTCGACGTCGTCGTTGCTTAAGCTCCCTAACGACGTGAAAAGACCACATTTGAACTTTTAATTGTGTAGGACGTACGTGAGTGCAAGACGATGAATTTTCCATTCTTTGCCTTAAGTTTAACTGATTCTGAGTTGAATTGAACCCTTGGCAAACGCTCGTGACTCTGTTGACTTAAAAAGTAAATTTGGTTGCAGTGTGTTTGTACACAGTGTTACGAATTTTTCCGTGGTTGCGCGTGCATTGTTGAATATTGTTAGGCAAATTTTAAAACTTGACACTTTTTGGTCAACAAGTCCCAACATTTGTTTGTCTCGTGACCGCTTACATTTAGGTGTAGGCAAACAATGGCGCGTGGGTTTGCGCACGAACGCCAACTACCTTCCAGCAAATGCCCTTTCCAGAGTTCCGATCGATGGAGACTGGATACCATTCTTTTATCTTGGTCTCGTAGTAAAATTGATGCCCGACACAGGAAAGACCATATCCAAATTACTCACTTCACCAAAAGTTACAACAGGGAGCTTAAGCAACGACGACGTCGACGAAAACGAGAACGCCACAAAACAAAAGGTTTAATGAGCAAAAACAATGGCTGCGCACGCTCTGCACGTGCGTTTCACGTTTTGGTACATTTCTTTGCCGTTCTTGGCTTAACAACGACGTGATAAGACCACATTTGAACTTTTAATTGTGCAGGACGTACGTGAGTGCAAGACGATGAATTTTCCATTCTTTGCCTTAAGTTTAACTGCGTTCATTCCAATTTTGTTCCTGGACAGCTAGTAATTGTTTTACACGCGGGACAAGTTGGAATAAGCGCGAAGTGATTGCAATAACGCGAAGTTATGTTTTCAGATGACGTTATCGTAGCCGTCGTCGTCGTTCTTGCTTAAGCTCCCTATTATTTCTGCCTGAGCGTTGCTGTTGCGGGGTCTTGCTACTAAAATGTCTAAGTTCTGCGAAGTATCTAAAGTTTTAGCGGTACCAAATAGTTATTAGTATTTGCCCAAGTTTTATGGCGCAGCAGGTATCGAAACATCGCTTCGATATACCCCAAAGCCCAGCTACATGATCAATCATTTTCGTCCGACTTCGTGTTGGATGAACCCGTTCGACCGTTTAGCCCCCTGTTCCGGCGAATGTTTGTGCTAGAAGAAACATTTTCATCCAACATTTTGGGTCATGAGGAAATGTTCGATCGTTTAGCAACCCTGGCCCGGGTTGCTCGAAGCATGGTTAGCGCTGACCAGGGTTAAATACCATGGAAACCTATTGGTTTTGACACCTCTTAACCAATGGTTATTCGCGCTAACCGGGCTTTGAGCAACCGGCCCCCTGGCCTACAAAGCTCGCGCAAATGTTTGATCTTCCAAGAATGAGGACGTTACACTAACCGGCACCCCACCCCCTCTCTGTCTCATATTTGTTCCTAGCAAACCTAACTAGCCTCCCTCCAGTGGGAAACATAAGTCATTACTTCGGAGAAGACGAATATTCAAATTTCGCACCGTTGGATTTTTTATTTCCCTTGTGTATCGGAGGCTTTGTTCTCCAAATAACTATATGTAGCGTATTTTATTTCGCTGATGTTTCGCATTTCTTGATACGAGCATAGTCAGGGCGAACGAACATAATTTAAAAAATAAATAAAAGCACTACTCAAGCATAATCTGTACTTTCTAAATAATTTTTTAGAGCTAAAAAATTTTCTTGCTGATTTAAGTGATTTTTAGAATAGTGGCAATTAAATCATTAAGTAGAAACAGGATTGGAAACTACCGGAAGCATTTTGCTTTCCGCTTGCCCAGTTACCAGGCGGTAGACCCCTATCTCTTCTAGAGTCGTCCGATTTAGAGAAGAAACAAATCAAACAGTTGAAGGACATTTGAGAATCACGCTTTACATTGTAATAACTTGGGAATCGCT
This sequence comes from Astreopora myriophthalma, assembly GCA_014634185.1. NCBI lineage: Eukaryota > Metazoa > Cnidaria > Anthozoa > Scleractinia > Acroporidae > Astreopora > Astreopora myriophthalma. The sequence continues at coordinate 342,844 of BLFK01000930.1, forward strand.
GGTATGTGCACCGAAAGGAATTAAATTGGAAATCTAGCTGCATAATTTTCAGAAACTTGGGCATTTCTGACATAATTTAACAAAAGGGTTGAGCCATTATGCACTTTTTTTTTTTTACTGAGGTACATTTTTCTCTCCGCCTATTGTATATAAAAAAAACGTCTTCGATTTCTGGTCTACTCTATATTTCTACCAAAGGATGATACTGTTTGTCACAATTTCTTTTTTCTCTTTTTCCTTCCCACTAGTTACCCCACACTGTTAATAATACTGGTGCACACTTTCATATATTCCTTAACTGCTTAATGATTTTATTTTTAGTTGATTTGAAATATTGTATACATATTGGCCGGGGGAAGTATGCTCATTATGAAAGAACAGGGCCTACAATAAAGAAAAACAACAGAGAAAGAGAAAAGGAAAAAAGAAAAAAAAAACAAACTAACTAACTACAAACTACGATCGAGGCCGCCAGTCCAGGTGTAAGGTTTTGGAAGAATAAAGAATGTAAGAAATTAGAAAGTAGATTGAATATTCATTTGAATAGATTCCATTTCGATTTGTATTTGTTAACAGTGTTTGTCTTATAAGCATAACACTCTTCGATTTCTTGGCATTTAAGAAAAGTTTGTGCAAAAACTTGTAGATTCGGGAGAGTATTCTTTAATTTCGATGAATAAATGTGATATCTGCCAATTAGAAGTGCATGATATAGAAGCATGTCCTCTGTACTATCAACTAGTCCCAGGCAGGTTGGTAGGGTCAAAGAAAAGTCCTGAGGCTTTATCTGTCGCTGTATCAACCAATGTTGGATTTTTTGACGATAGGTTTGGACGAATTCACACTGACCAGAAAAGATGGATCAGGCTTTCTGTTTTTTGTTCGCAGAAGGTACAGATGTCTGTTAAAGAGATGCCTATTTTATAAAGATAATCATTCGTTGCAATTTTCCTATGCAGAAGCTTAAATTGGAAAGTCTGAAGTTTAGTTTCTTTCGTGCAATAGAAAGGCAAAATATATGACTTATCCCATTTTATCAAGTTTTCGTAATTTTCGCAATCGGCTATCCATTTACTCTGGCTTTTATCAGGTGTTGAAGTGATTCCTTTGACAATTAACTAATACGCCTCCCTGCAAAAGCTTGAGGACGATAGTAACTTTTGACGACGAGAAAGTTGGTCTTCGGCGTTCATCATAGCCAGGGGGCCGTTTCTCGAAAGCCCGGAAACTTTTCGGGCTTATTTCGGGTGCCATAATTCCCCCTGTATCATGAAACGCAAGACGTTTCCAGCCCTGAAACTTTGCAATTACGTTTTTCTTTCTTACC
>BLFK01000930.1:354170-381670 GCA_014634185.1 Astreopora myriophthalma
TATCGAAATGATCATTAGCAAGAACTATTGTAGGTTAACTAGCTCATGGCAAGTCTTTAATTGATAGTGACTGGTGTGAGATACGGGACGTGCGGAATAAAACGAATCGGACATGCGAAAAATAGTGCCCCGAGGGTTTTTCCACTGCATTTTCCCGTTTAACCCTGCTTCGTCTGAAATAGTAAAGGAAAATGCATTTTAAAAAATGCTTTGTTGATCCCATTAGAATGATGCTAAACTGACCGGCTTAGATTTTGTGTATTCATTGCAGAGACAAGGTTTATCATGGTCGAAATAACTCACTCGGCGCCGAAGTGTCATGAAATCACGTTTCTGCAATATTTCGGTTATGGTTCGCCATTTGTGAATTCAAATGGCCAAATAAAGAAGATGTTAAAATTTAATAATGGCTTTGTTGAGATTTAGCCATATCCCACTTTTTTCTAACTTAATCACTCAATAGTAGTGGCTCGTTGCAGGATAAACGATGCTTCACGAAAAGTCCAAGTTCGAATTTTGAAACGTTCGGCAGTGCTTGTAAATAAACTCTTGTAACCTCACCTCGTAATATTCAACATCAGAGAAGCTTGTTGGTATCAAAATAAGAATAAGAAGAGCTGCAATTCCGATGACAACGATGACAACAGTTTGAGTTCCGGTGATCGCCATGTTGACTGCAACTGCTGCAAAATAACAAGGTACTTATTTATGCAGTCAACAATACCACCAATCACATTCAATTCCTTGTCTTCTCTGCATCGTTGAACTCACAAAAAGAGCAAAAATACTCAAACAGGCGATGAATACCAAAACTCGTTTGCGATTTTCTAGCATAAGGCTCAGCCTGAATTTCGCTGGATTATGCACAGTCACCCTCAGATAATAAAAGAAAATGACAGTACACTGCATGCGTGATATTTCATTGATTGTCATTAAGTAGTTTCCCTTGAGATTACATAGGCTTCGAATTAAAAAACGTGTGTAATATATGCGAATATTTTGAACGCTAAATTGCGTTGACGTGCGAGCTGTCAGGTTACCGCATTACGAGTACAGTTCAAACTCTCGTATTGTTTTTTAGTCGCTAGTTTCCCTGTGACATTGGACTATGGATTTTCTTCGTCGTAACCAAACGGCGTTTGCCTGTTTTGTTTTGGTGGCCATAATCGTCTTTATCGGGGCAATGGTAGGGACATCTCTAAAGAAGCTGAGCACAGACGAAGGTAAATTGTCTTCCACCAGTTGAAGTAACCGTGCATACGATTGATGGATAACTGCATGTGAATTTTCGAACGGCACGCTTCACTTTCATCAAGGTCAAGTCCTACTCTTAAAAAACTGACGTTCAAATATACTTCCTTCAGAGTATAAATTGTAAAAACAGGCTGCCGTGTTTGTTTATTCCAGTTGCATTTCTCATTATACTAGTGTATTTATGATATGTAGGTACAGTTTGAAGCATTCAGATTATTTATAGCACATGGTAACAGGTCTAGAATAAGCCAGACACAGCATATTCACGTTCGAGAAATTATTACACCTGTCCTTCATGCAACTAAATACATTTAACAAACGAATGGCATCTATTTTAGAATCGACATTTTATCGACTTTAGTGGGCTCAGTTGTTCTGTAATTTGGTATTCGAAAGCAACTGGAAACTACATTGCAACTTCGGTCCACCTCGTGAAAATTAGACATATAAATTAGACACATAACGATAGGTACTTTATTGAATGATATGAAAATAAGTGGCATGTGTCCGACTCAACCTAAGTGGGTATATGGATCATGATTATTGTCTTACGAGCATATTCTTTTGAAAAAGAATACGGCGTCAAATAAGACGTGAAATGGAGATAAGAAAAATTGCCACTTTCCTTTTTAGTTGAATGTTAGTTCTACTTTGCAGCTTCATTGACCATGCAAAGTTTATTCACTTCACCGATTTTGAAATGGGAATACAAGGAATATTCCGTAAAGGTACACTGATTCTTTTTGGATCTATTCCGTTTTCAGTATGATCGGAACAGCAGTCTGATCATTCTACTTCCCGTACCATAATGAAGGCACTGAATAGTACGCTCTGCATTCTCGGTAGAATCGCATAATTGAATAAAATCTTGCGAGTTGAAAACGATGCTAAGTGATATTGTTTCACATCTATGTAACAACTGTCGTCAAATTGTGACACAACAACTGCAACGAGTTTATTTTTTTCTTATTTTATTCAATAATGCGATTCAAGGAAAATCCATTACCTGACTCGTGAATTCCGCGTTAAATTGCACTTGAAAACCGATATCGCACTCACCGCTTCGCGATTCGTGCGATATCGGTTTTCGCGTGCAATTTAACGCGGAATTCCCTCGTCAGGTAATGAATTTTCCTATAAAATCGTGGGTGGAATCTCAAGTCGGTTCCGGACTATTCCGCGCTCTTGTTCTCAGGCCACTCGCGCGAAAAGTATAAGGTTTTCGGCATATGCATTGTTTGGAAAACCTCATTCCACTTAGTTGCCTATGATACTGTTAAAATCCAATACGAATAAGTAGAAGACTTCCATGGAGTGCACCCCGAGATTGTTAAGAGCCTTAGCTGCGGAGGAGCCGACGTGGGTAGGCAGCCTTTGTTCTGCAGGTCTCCAGCTAATGGATTTCAGTGAATACGTAATATTTGCGAACGTTTTTATTTTACAGTGGGGATAGCTTACAATATTCATCAGAAGAAGCTTGCTACCGATGTCAAGAGAGAGGGTCTCCACTCCGGCCCCCCTGGATACCACTTTATTACCTTTCCAAGTGTTTTCCAGAGTATTAGTTTTGCTGATGTCGAGTGTCTTAACGAGGAAGGCATCGAAATCGAACTAGACGTACAGCTGCAGTATCGCGCGAGACCTGTTCAACTGCGTGAAATAATTCTCCAGTTTAAGGACAAGGAGGACTACTTGAAAGTGTTGATGTAAGTGCAAAATCATCAAGGGCCTTTTTAACTTTTCTAGGGTTAACTGTCTTTTAGGCTTTATGAGTTATCGCGTACATTTTCTGTGAAACTTGAGGTGGAATGTGGAAGCTACTCTCCGCCCAATCTAGTGTAAGGAGTAATCCGATCCAGCTGATTTACCCGTGAATAATACAGTCGAACATTTGGTAACCGACTTCTCAAAATGTCAGGTGTAGGTAGTTGCTTTCGAGAGGTCAATGATTAGGGGTCTAAGGTTTGGGTAATTTTTTGCATATGGTAGCCACGAAGACTTGTCCCTTCGCCAGTGCCCATCTAAACCCTTAGCAATAACTTTAAGTAGCCAAGGCCTTCTGCATGTTAGAGATAAACCGTTGCGGGAAAGGACTATCAAAGATCCCGGTCACTTTTTACTTGACTTGCTTCCGGTGCGGAGAGGAAGGATTCACGTGATCGTGGTTATAATTCGAAGTGAACGTTTTAGGCGAACTTCTATAAATAGATGTTCATTTATAGCTTCATTAATTCACCTTATTATTATTATTTTTAATAGATATCTATTTTTTAGATATTTATAGAGCTTTTCTGTTATACTTTGTAAACCTTGCACGTTTGTATGCGGGTCGTATTTCTGTATCAATAACAAAGACTTGACGGATTGATTGATTGATTGATATTTAGACTATCCCAAAATTAGTTTAGCCAACGAATCTCTGACCTAGGGTGATTACCAAACCTATAATGGTTTCGGATGGTCAGTTACTTGTTAGGCATTTAACAAGAAATATTAAAGGTAACATTGACGTCTCGATGTCGGTATCCAACAACAACTTTGACACTTTACGAATTTCAGTTCGTTCTTGATAATGACGTTGATACATTGAAATGCAAATAACGTTACTTTTAATATTCAATAATGGCTTCCCCAGCGTTAAATTCCTCATATCATGGGTGACAAATTACTTCTTAATTTGGGCGCGAAATTTGAGCGTTAATTTATAATCTCACTTGTGAAATATGCAATATTGCCCTGGCAACTTTTCCTACGGTGCCAAAATGGCGTCTTCTGAGCGTGATTTGTCACCCATAATATTAATCAGTAATCAAATGGTGTACTCGTGAAATTAGGGAATAATTTTACTCGCGTTTTGAGCCTTTAGGCGAGGGAAATTATTTGATTTTGGAGAAAACGCAAGTGAAATTATTCCCTAATTTCACTTGACGCCATGTGATTACCCATACAAATACCGATGGCGATTCGGACAAGTCTCATCATAGCTAGTTAATTAAATCTCTTCTTGCTCTAGCTGGTGTTGTCTTAACTTTCCAGGGAACGGGAGTGGAACATGACCATATAATGATTGGTGTGACGTGGGTCCCAATGACCCGAGAAGAAAGAAACAAAATAAAACAGAATAGAACTAACATACGCACAATTAGCCACCACAGACTTCTTAAAAAGACAACTAATGATTTTAATTAAGATATTGACATGCAATGTACGAACACAAATAGAACTAATCTTGCTTAAACCAACTTACTGTTTACGAATATTTACAATTATTTACAGTTCAGTTCTTCACTTCACTCCAATAAACCAACCCACAAACCAACCCACAAACCAACAGCTTTTTGGTCCTCCTTCTCCTGTCCAGCGCCTTCTTTCTTTCTTCTGAACTTTATTTTCCTTTATTAACTCTTGCGCTTAGCTTTTCCTCTTTCCTCTTCAGTATTGCTCCGTCTACTGACTCCTCGTCGCTCTGCCTTTCTCCACCGTGGGCAAAAGGTTTTTTTTGCCTTGACATACGGTTAGTTCTGCTAATGACTCTCAGCAGTGAATTATTATCTGAGCGATTCTGCACTCCACTTTCTTCTAAAATTTGTCTTCTCTCCTAGCTTGACCACTTTCCCACAACTGCTTTCCAACAACCGTTTACCACGCCTTGCTTCCTTTTATATATTAATTCCACAATAATTAATTCTTCTAACATCTGACTTACACACTTATTGTTTTAACGGTCCTACATTTACAACACTCTATACTAAATCAACACTTTATGAACAAATAAACTTACAAGCTATTCCTTATCAACACTTTATGAACAAATAAACTTACAAGCTATTCCTTATGTACTAATTACGGTTTACTACTAGGATACATTGACACCAAACAATCAACACCAACAAACAAACCATACAACCGGAAAAACAAGGGACAACAGAAGAAAAGAATTTTATAACAATTAGACTGCTGGTTGTATAGTTAGTTCATTATAACTGGTGATAATTACGCAGGGCTGTAGTTGTAGCCGTTAAAACCGTCTGAGCTAGTAGGGTGTAAAACGATTCCACATGAATTGTGCGTTGGTAAATTATACGATCAAATGTAGCGTGCAAAAGAAAGAGCTCAGATCTAAAAGTGGTCGCGGCTGCTTACGACAGGTTCCAATATCAAACAGCAAAAAACAGCAAATGAAACACGTTTACACTGTTGGTCAACCACGATTAGGGGACAACGTTTGGTAGTTTAGAAAACTGGTTGCTTACGAGAGGTGGTCGCAAAGGGAGGCTTGGTTGTATATTCCACGGGTCTTTATTACAAAAATGTGTAATTCGAGGCTTACAGGCATAAGCAATGAAAAGAGGAAGCTCTAAATCTCTAAAAAAGGGGTGCATTTGGAGCACGGTAAATGTATTTTTGGGGATATTTTTTATTGTCCATTCACTGATACACATAAAAGAACAATGAAAGAAATGATTGTGCATGAAGTGCCGTTTAGAAATGAATTGAAGAAATAGTCATTTCTTTCATTCATCATTTCTTTGAGACAGTTGCTTAAATTGTCCAGAAAGTGTGAGGATCATTTCTTCAGTTCATAAAATAACAATGTTAGCAAGGGTCATCATGACCTAATCTTAATTAAGTCTTGGTATTTCCAGGAGTGTAGGAGAGTCTGCAATCCACGACGCCTGCAGTGCATTTAACACTACTCAGCTCCAGTCACAACGAGCTTCGTTTCAAGACCTTGTGCGCAAGACACTCGGACGGAGGTTTGGCACTTTATGGGCGGACGTAACGGACCTTCAGGTAATCGAAGGATATAAGAAAACAGATAGTATTCTCAAAGTTGCACTTGAGGGAGAAGTATTAAAAACAATTTATGCTTTCGCAACTGATCCATGCGCATCATTCATTAATGCATCAGCTGTACAGTTCTCATTGTCATTTAATAGTTCATAATTTAATTCGGAGACTCAACGAAAAGAAGTGTTAAGTGAAAACTGACTATACTTATTAAGGGTTAAACGCAGCCATCCATGATGAGCGGAGAACCAAGGACCATCTCCCTGCCCCTCCCCGCAACCTTGTCTGTCAGCTTGGCTGCTGTGCGGTGATATTGTAGTGAAAAGAAACCTAAAGTTAACTAAGTATGGAGGAAGCCGAAAAATAAGTCGTAGCGCCCGAGTTTCATTATATCGTGAAATTCCACTGTACCAATCGTCAAATGTCCATGTAAAACGTTGAACTTGAATTAAATTTGTCTAGGTAGATGATAGTGTCGTACATTATTTATTGGAGTGTATCTTTAACCAGCTAGAAGATTCCTTGAGATTCCAAAAGGCTCACACTCGAAGTAAAATGACAAACAACAACATGGCAGCTCGAAGCAAAACGCGTGAAGAAACCACTTTCACAGGAACACTTGCAAACTCGCGCACAAATAGTAACTGACATCGCCGATTCACAGTACAAAGTCGACGTTTGTTTCTTTATATGAAAAACGGACATTTAAATGTTGCAAAGAACAAAAATTGCTTTACATTCCTACCTCAAGATAAATGACTTTTGAATAGGTCGGTGGGCAATAAGAGAATTAGTTCAACAATTCAACTTGGTATTTTTCTGAAACTCAAAAGGCGATTGCCTTACTACGAAATCAATGTACGAAATCAGTGATAACATGCATGGCCGAAAATGGGGTCACTTGATTCCGCAGGAATCCTTCTGACGATAAATTGGATTTCTTTTTTCAGGTTCAAAATATCAAACGCCCTGATTCGTATGAGGAGGTTGTTAGGCGGAAAGAGGCAGCCAAAGAAAACATTAAGATTGCAGAAAACGAGCGCCCGCGACAGTTGGTAGAGGCGCGGACTGAAAGAGAAGAGGCCATTACGCAGGCGAAGATTACCGTCCAACGCGCCGAATCGGAAGCAAGAGTGATTCTGTCCAAAGCAAATGCTGAAGCAGACAGTATCAAGGCAGCTTTTGATGCAGAGGCAGCTGCTTTCCTGAAACTCAAGAATGAAACGCTAAGTGACAGTGTGGCTGGCCTCCTGTCGTATCTTGGCGTGCGACTCATCGCCGAAAGTAACAGTGCCGTTAATGTAGCGATTGATGCACCAGCCAAGACCAAGTACACGTACGTTTAATCTGCAAGTGCTGCTCCGAGTCAGCTGCTGAAGAGATCTACAAGAACTATATTCTCAAACATCCGAACTCGTTTTCAGCTCTTCCCTTTGCATAAATCCCCTCGGTCCATATCTTCCTCAGTCATTTCAAAAGATTGACTCAGACTAAAACGTTTCATTTGAAGAAAAATACCTCCCAGTTGGTTATGTGAAAGAGTTTTAAGTGCTGTTAATAGCACTTTGACTGAGTGTGTGTTATGCATTACTTCTCTGAGGTGGAATCAGCTAATTTGGGTTTATTACCTTAAAGTTTTTAGCTTTGATAAAAAGAATTGCACATCACTTTACCGCCAATTTAGTGAAAAAAGAAAAAAAAACATTTACGTGCTCAGTTATAAAAAGCAAATCATTAAGAAAATCGTGACAGCCCTTGTTCCTTTGCCGTGTCCAAATCCTTGTCTTGGCATTCATGGGAGAACAAAACATGCAAAATTCATGACATGAGAGCGCTTCTAACCTGCAAGCTGCATGCTAGAGTCTCTCGAACCCCCGAGAGAGAGCCTGAGCTTGCTCGCAGGCTAGAGCATTTTATCCTGCTTCAGCTTGTGATCTCAGGATTGATTGTATGACAGCGGCTTACACAATAATTAACAATTATTGGACGAGGTTGAGCAAAATATCGTGATTTGTGAATGGCGAGCAGATCAATTATTTGCCGAAGCCTTCGGCTTCGGCAAATAATTGATCTGCGAGACAGTGACAAATCACGATATTTTGCGATAACCGAGTTCAATAATTGTTTTATCATTCGATCACCGTTCTTTTCATCAACTAAATATGTCAAATCTCTCTCTGCCTGCTCGGGGAACCGATCCTCCATTTTCACACGAGAGCGTAGTTTCAATTACGCATGAGCAGAATATTATTTGCAGCAAAACACTTATTTGTAGGCAGTTATTTGCGGTCACGTGGTGAGCTCTCGGCCAATGAAAAGGAAGGAAAAAATCCATCGAATGATAACAAGACTTACTGCTGTAGTTGTGATAAATTTGGGAAAAGGTCTTTCCGAAAAATACCATGATATTCAGTGATGGGTAGGGATTGCCTCGCGTTAAGAAACCAGTCTACAGAATAATTTTCTTAGGGCTCGATTACATGACGAATTTCAGCCCCGGCTGAAAATCCAGTTGGGCTTTCTGAACAAATGCCTCGTTTAAAAAACATCGATTTCGCGAACAAAGTTTCGGCGCGGGCTGAAAATTCAATCCTGGGTTTGAGGTAATGGGGCTGGAAGTTTTAGCCCGGCCAAGTGGGCTGGAAAAGGCCATGTCGTAGTTGCTGTTGTTGTTGTTTTTTTTGTTAAGTACAGGCTGAGAGAGGAATTTGCGGCATTTGAATCTATTGTGTTTTCAATTTCCGCGGAATAAGGGCCACGAGGGCTCTGTCTTCGCATTTTAAGTGAACGACGTATCCCTGCAAATTTCACCGCCATTACATTTCACACCCAGGCTGAAATTGAGCATGTTATTTCAGCCCGCCCAAGAGCCGAAGTTTCATCCCGGGCTGAAACTCCCCATGTAATCGGGCCCTTACTAATCACAAGTATGTCAGGAAACAAGAATGGTTCATTGAGCTTTTGCCTATTGATTGCCATGGTCTGCAAAGGAGACCAGGAAATCGAGACAGACTTCTTAATGCTAAAATATTAACATGTCAAACAAGAAAAAAAGGGCATTTACATTATATTTCTTCTGCAGATGTTATGCTTCTTTTTACTGGTGTATTCGTATTTATCTTATCACGCATTCTCGTGGAAAGGAATGCGACGGTGCTCAGAATATTCTGCAATTACGCTGTTTAAGTTTGGGACCTATTTTGGGTCAGGAATGAATGGAATACTCTTTCACTGATTCGCTGAATCCTCGGCAATAAACCATGGAAAAGTGGAAAAAAAAAAAGGAATATTCCGAAACAAATGTGCTCTCGGTTTGCAGAGGCATGCAAATCCATAATATATAGGGTATTCCATGGAATAGCACTCCGTGTTTTCTCCTCTCCCGTATTTAGTAGCCACACCCAAGTAGCCACACCCACATTTGTTGCTTTGTATTTGTTCGCAAGCAAATGAAGTCGTCATTCAAGGGCTGGATTAGTCAAAACAGGGTCCAGTATGTGTGGGCTAACACAGGATCTAGTATGTGTTGGCTGAAATGGTCCAACCTTGAGTACCAGTTCTCGATAGTTACGTCTAGAATTTGCCTGACCTTGGTTTTGCCCACCAGTACTCTCTTTGAGTAAGCTTGGTAGTTGTAGTTTCCCAAGTTTTCTCTTAGACATTCGTGTTGTGGTTTGAAATTTACTTCATGATTTGAAAATTTTTAAACCAGTTCAAATTTTTGGAACTTACGAATTAAACGTAAATTACAATATCATCGCTCACCATTTAAAAATATAGTCAGGAAATTGAGATATTATAGAGCGCCAGTTAACAATGTTCACGTTGAAACTACTGAACACAATCCGAACGAAAATGGCGGTAAAGAATGAGTCCGCTTGCCACAGTGCACGCGGCTCACTAATCAATGGGAAGAATAAACGCAACAACAATGCCCAATGGCGGAAGGGTGAAAAGGAAATAACGTGTCAAAGTCTCAGGCTTGTGCTATATCCCGTACTCGAGTTACTGAGCAAAATGAGGAGCCGGTGTGGCCCAGTGGTTAGGGCGCTGGATTTGCACGCGAATGGTCCGGGTTCAAATCGCGCTCTGACCACTAAATAGAGTTGTCTTCAGTGGTCTTGAATTCAACTCCACCACGCTTTGTAAATAGCCAACTGGTTGCCTCCTTCCAGTTGGGATTCTTAACGTTGTTCTGTTTATTAGAATTTTTACTTTCTATACACGGCGCCACAAGCTTGAAGCTTTAAATATAACCGTGTATAAATTTTTAATATTATTATTATTTTGTTTCACTCAGATGCCCATGTTGGTGTCCTTAAGAATGGCACCAACATGGCGGCCGGAAACCAGCGGAAACATTTACCAGAAAAGGTTTTTCATGACTCTTTTACTCGATGTAAGTTTCAGTTCTTTCATCATGCAAGTTGACTTTCAAATATCACGACATAGTAAGCTCGTTGTGAAAATGAAAGAGCATGTCCCGGGTTGCTGCATTGTTGCCAATTGTAAATACTCTCAACAGTTTCGCATTCTATTACCAGACAAGTTTTCTACACAAATATTTTACACGATGCACATATCATTAACAAGGCGGAGCGTTTCGGTTCCCTCATAACGCAAGATTTTAAGAGTTTTTTGTACTATTCATGCATTTGGGCATTTGAACCCGAATGATCCAGATACATCTTTATCTAAATAAAGCACTGAAAATAAACCGCACAATATTCATTGGTTACTCATTAGAAAAGATGAAAATGCTAAGGATAAACGCCAGGACTCAATAAAGGATCACGATTAACGAACAACATATAGAAGATGTGGATGAATTCACCTATTTGGGAGCTTAAGTTTGCAAGGAGGGCGGTGGCATGAAGGGTCTTACGAACAGACTATCCAAGGCAAGGGGTGCTTCACCAGGCTTAAGAGGATCTGGAGCTCCAATAACATCTTGAGGAAAACTAAACTTAGGCTGTACAAGACCCTTGTACTACTCGTCTTGCTATATGGGTGTGAGACATGGACAGTCGATGTGTTTCACAACAGATGCTTGCGAATTCAATGCCTGCGCATTCATTGGCAAGATCATGTTAGCACTAAGGACACACTGGAAACATCAGGAATGAGGTCGATGAGCAAGGAAGTTAAATCACGAAGATGGAAAATGATAGGTCATATCTTGAGACGAGGTCATAATAGCGACGGTAATGTGGCTATGACCTGGGCACCAGAAGGCAAAAGGCGAAGAGGGAGGCCTAAGACGACATGTAGGAGGACTGTGGAAAAGGAGAGGAGAGAGGCAGGTTGTAGTTCTTGGAAGGAGGTGTGAGTGGTGGCAGCCAACAGGGAGAGTTGGAGAAGCTCTGTGGAGGCCCTGTGTGCCACGAGGCACGAGGAGGATAGGTAACAGGTAACTGTTAATTTATTACAACGGTAATAAATTTAACAGGTAAGTGTTAATTTATTACAAGACTAACAAAATCCATCGCCTATGTTACATTTCGAAGAAACAGCAGTCGCGTTGCTATACAAATTGAACTTGGGTTTCCGTTAGTTTCAGTTCCAATTGGTACACCCGGCAACGGGGCCGCCCTGATCAAACGGCCTACTCTTTACATTTCCAACGACGTGTCATCCAATGCCCTTTTCATATTCAGTACTGATTTCGTCCCTCCCTGCTTCGACATTAATTGGCTTCTGCTAATGCGGCTCCGTTTGTAAACGGCAATTCTCCTACTTGGGCCCTCCACATTCAGGGGCGTAGCCAACCATTTTTCCATTTAGCGCAAGTTGTACAGCGGAAGTCAATTATATCAAATTTGCCAACGTCCACATAGGAACAGATGGTCTTACTAAAAATTCTTGTTAAGGTCGTACTTAATGCGTTAAAGGCTAGCTACGACCCGGACACTGAATCCTGCGTGCCACTAAACTTAGCGGGGGCAGCCATAATAGATATTTGTAGACTCTATAACATCGACGTACCAATTGCGGAAATGAACAAGTATCTGCTCTTCTCTTATGGTCAATGAAGATGATGGACATCTGACAATCACAGCAACTAAATTAATCAATCAAAACGCTCGAAAAACGAACAAGATAGCGCTGTTATCCCGTGGTGGATCCCTGCAAAAGGGAAGGTAAGTTGTCTTTATCTATTTTAGTGCACGAAGTAATAGTTAACTTTCAAGCTATTACATTGTAAAAGACCTGCAGTAGTGTAGCACTGAAATGGCTGTATTCATTGAACAAGTTTCGTCATAATGCTGTATCCGGATCCAAGAAGAAAGTTACTGCGTCGCAGAAAAATCACCATTTTAGCTACAATTAAAAATAGAGATACCGATTATGAATATTGTTAATAGGTCTTAATTCTTAGATTGTACATTTGGTTTTAGTAATCCTTATTTGTATGCACGAACCCACAAGCAATACTGATTTTTCTTATCGTGTTAAAATAAAGTTCCTGATTGATTGACTGTGCTTATACTTGTGCTTTTGCTTATGCTTATTTCACGCCTGTTCCCACACGATTTTTCTTATGCTTATGCCTCTGCGCACAAGTGGGAACCAGCCTTCACTGCAAAGGTCGTACATTTGTACCATCATGAGAAGATTATGTGGGTTCCCTGTGGTTTCTCCTATGGGGCAGGTAAGGAGGCTTGTCCCTTCTTACCCATATATGGTGTTGCAGGCCATTTGGATACTCGAGAAGAAGAAGTGAGAAAGATGGCACGTATTTCTTGAAATTGTTTTTGTTTGGTTTCTCTTTAAGGCGTTAAATTTTCATCAATACTGATTCCTTTCATTTGCACAGACAACGTACACCGACAAAGGACAAAAGGTAAGGAATCGGACGAACTTATTGCAGGAAAGTTTGTTCAGGTCCTGTTGAGTCGTCTTACGCATCGTGCCGTTAAAAATATTAAGAACTTAAGCATGTTCGATCCCAGAAACGCTAGGGACGAGTTTTTTATTTAAGGCTATCGAATTTAGTGTGTGTGTGTGGGTGTGTGTGTGTGTGATACTTTTTCGTACAAAATATTTTGCCGCCACGTGTTACGCGTACGTGTGTATCCAACTGTGTATCCACAGAAGATCATAAATATCTTGGCTGGTCTTTCATATACTGGATCTGAAGTAATTAATGTCCAAAAGAACTAAGCGAACATAACAATACCTAATTAGCAAGGCTAATCGGAATAACGATGGTTCTTTTGTCCTCCGCCATTTTAGTTTGGTATATGAAAGTGTACCCAATATCTTCTTGCTTGTATCTGTTGTATTGACACCATTTAAAGCGTACAACTATGCAGGCCCCCTAGCCTAGGGCAAGGGGAGACCCCCTCCTTTGGGCATCAGGCACTCCAGGATCACACTTTACTCCCCATTGGCCAGAGAAAAAGACATAAGAAGATTATTCAGAGCACAATTTGATTTTGGAATTCTTTTGGTGTCATTCTTCAGTGTCAATTCCACCTCCACTACCTTTTGGTACTGACTCGTAGATACAAGGCCTTTGTTTTAACATTTCAACTCTTGCTTGTGAATGCCAACTCACACTTACACATACTGCAACTCCAAATCTCCATTGTACAGATAAGCAATTTCAGTGCAATTTCAATGTGATTTGGCTCAGTGTCACAGTGAGCTTTGCTCTATATTCGTCCTCGGGTGCCTGTTGATGCCATCTACATGTATTGCTGTTGCTCGTTTGTAGTCTCTACTTAGTATTGAAAAAACTGCTGCACACACCTGTGCCACACTTGTGTTAACATCCAGGAATGGGTCCTTTTCTTAAACAAATTATTTCCCTTAGACATTTTGCCATGCAATTTGTTGTTTTCTTGACTGGAGTAGTACATGTATGTGCGGGACCCCTGGTAAAATGCCGCATAATTATTGGCAAATTAACCTGTGCTGAATTTGCATTGGGTTTGGAATGTGTTTTCAACTTCTGCAATATTGCTGCAACAAATTGCATTGAAAGTGCATCTTGTTTACACAGATAATAATTTGGAGTTGCACTGCAACTCCAAATTGGTGCATGTGCAATAAAAGTGTCAAGACACGGTCAACAAAAGTTGCATGGCAAAATAATTATCATTGTAAGTTGTCAGTGTAGTCAGCCTTAAAGAAGGTACCTGTATTCATTTTTATCTTAAGCCTGAGGCTGGCTCCTTCATTGCCTTTGACCACATCACTTTCTGGGTGGGAAATGCCAAGCAGGTTAGTTTTTATTTATTTGTTCATTTTGTTTGTCATCTATTTTTTTGAGTTTGTCTCAGAGACATAAGTAGTATTCGAATTGACTAAGATTCCATAATGCATCTTGTTCATTGTCTGTTGCACAAAGTAAAGAAGAATAACTCCGTTGTACATGTACGTGTTGCTGTAAGGAAGGTGGATTGGGGTGTGTCACGGGGACCAGAGAGAGAAGAATTACCTGTACCTGCCTCATGCACCCTGGTTTCATACTTTTTTTCTGCATCTTTGCCATACCCTCATATTTATTTAATTATTTTTTCTTCTGCTCCAGCCAGCACCCGTACAAATCCAGCTCTCCTCCCTTACAATTATCTCTCGCATCCCATACCCTCTACCTGCCACACTCTTGTCCTGCTAATAAGTCAACTGTACCTTTATTTATTACTGATTTCTTAAACTGGATCTGAAAGTGGATGGCAATCACTGTGTGGTATATTGCAGTAATTTTATAGTCATCACTGCTTACATGTTCTGAAAACAAAACAATCTTAGGCAGCCTCTTATTACTGTAACAAAATGGGGTTTGAACCATTTGGATACAAAGGACTTGAAACTGGTTCAAGAGAGGTGGTGGCTCATGCTGTCAAACAAGACAAGGTAATGAAAAAATATAAGTAAATTGATATTAATTTTTAATATAAAGCTTATACAGTGTATAAGCATATATAAGCACTCCCCTTGAGGGGCTTTTCAGGGTCAATGAGACAAAATAATAACAATGATACAAATTATCAGAATTTTATAACAGTTAAGAATCCCAGCTGGCAGGAGGCAACAACTTAAAACTACATGTAGTTGTCTCTAGTATTTAACATTTACGCCCAGGTGGAAATCTTATTAAGATCTTACAAGATCTTGTAAGAATCTTGTAAGAATCTTGTAAGATGGGTATTAAGATTAAGATCTTAGTAAGATCTTGTTTAAGATGTTTGATCTTAATAAGATCTTGATACCTTTTGCTTATCAAATCTTAATAGAAAAATTCATTGTTGTCATCTCATAAGATCTTAAAAACGTCTTGCAAGATCTTAGCAAGATCTTAGGACCAGCTTACAAGATGCCTAACTAGAAAAGATCTTATAAGATCTTACAGGATCTTAATAAAGATCTTACAAGATCTTGGTTCAGATCTTACCAGATCTTGAAAAATCTTCGTGTAAATCTTAGTAAGGATCTTACAAGATCTTAGTTTAGATCTTACAAGATCTGGTATGATCTTAAAGTAAATCTTAGTAATAATCTTACCAGATCTTGGTTCAGATCTTACAAGATCTTGCATGATCTTAAAGTAAATCTTAGCAAAGACCTCACAAATCTTGGTTCAGATCATACAAGATCTTCGAAAATATGTATTTTCTTTCTTATAAAGTTCTCAAAGATCACAAAATAAGTCAGGCCTGGAAAAAAGTTAATCTTCATTCATCCCATTATCAAGATTGGCTTTGTGCACAAAATTATATCTTTCAAATTCAAAGACTACACGATTTTGAAGCAATCGTTCCAAGATAACAACAACAAATTACCCACGGATGCCAGCAGTTCTACTAAATAAACAAGCCAAACAGTGTCATCTGTAGCTACCCCATAACAATCTAAAAATGGCATAAATCTTGTAGCCTGACTCGGAATTGGCGAAAAAAATGCTGAGTGCCGGTCACCGAACGTTTCAAAAATTCGGGTTAAAAATTCTCAGCGAAATTCTAAATCCGGCTAAGCGACATGACTTCACACTTCGATTATTACCTTGTTTCTAGCTCGAGATAACATTCAGTGACAAAAAAAGAAGTTCAGAGATTCATTTTCAAACTTTTTGTGGTGGCAAAATTTAATATTATCCAAGTCATAAAGAAAGCGAATGTTGGCTAGCAGAACGATTGGGAGCCATCTTGGATATGAGAGCGTACGTGTCAAGGGAAACTGGGAATGAATGATCTGCTTCGTCCAGCGGTCACGGAACTGTGGGCTCAGTTTTCTTCGCGGCGGGATTTCAAAGCGGATTTCAACCGATTTCAGTGTGGTGTTTGTTTCCCAAGGATTTTGTCCTTTCAGCTTTAACTGGTGGTTTAAAGCACGAAAAAGAGGAGATGTATTCTGTCGAATCAGGTAGGACTTATTTGAAAGCCAGCTCTGTTCATTTACATTAAAGATCGGCCTCAAAGTCAAATGGTAAAAGATCGACCAATTGTGCCATCTTCACAAGTGAAAGAGATAAATACAGCATAACATTGATGATCTTAATGCTAAAACTGTTCACTAAACGTGGTCATGGCTAAAATATTACTGATTTCCAGGGCAATTCAGAGCAAAAAATGGATGATTTTAGTTAAACTGAGGGCACTTTCCTTTTGTCAGAACTGGCTGGCCAGAATGGTCAGTTTGCAAGGAAAATGCAACACTTTGAAGGAATAGTTGCATGGTAATCCCTCACATTCTTTTGGAGGAGTATACCTCATCCTCGAAGTGTGTTATTTTTAAGGCGTCGTAGAGTATAGCCCATCCAAATGCCCCGTCTGGCCAGCCAGTTCAGTCAAATGGAACGGGTCTTGAGACTGTTATTGCAACGTTTCCTTGGTAAATAATTCATTTAGTACAGGGATTTCTTGATGACTCTTTTTCTCGTTGTCTGTGTTGCAAAACAAAAAATATAATGGAAAGACTGTGACAATCCGATCTTATGGAAAGCATGGTTTAACCATGCGTTTTCAGCTATAGACGTTAAAAGTCAGCTGTTGGTGGGACTCAGGAATGCAATTATATTATTTAAATGCATCTGTCCGGTCCATAAAATTATTATTAGTGATTTACATATAGGCTGTCTGGATTATAAGCTTATAAATGATTTATCCCTCTAGAATATAATCAGGAAAATAAATTATCTTTATCACAACAAATGCACCTCACCTGCAGAGCTTGTCCTCATAAAATCATTTAATTTTTTCCTAAGGTTGCAATGGAAGAGTGATATGAAATACATAAGAGAATGCGTGTGGAGAATTTTGGGAGCAGCACTGACAATAGTTAATAGGTTCCAGTGTTACTGTTACCATTATCATAAAGATTATATTACCACTGAGCATCCCATTAATCATTTTCAAACCTCCTAAATGTTTCAGAACATTATAAATGAATGAAATTATTTTTCATCTTTATTCACACAGGAACCATAACAGAAAAGTTTGGAGAGGTTCAGTTCCAGAAGAAATGGGGCCAGATATGGCAGTCTCTAAACCAAACGTGTTTAGATTCTGAAAGGAAACTTAAAAGTGATAAAAGAGATGAGAATGTCACTGAAACCTAAGAAGTCATGACAATAATCATTATTCTTTGATTTTTAGGTCACTGGGAGTCCAACATTCACATCACTTTTGAGTTTCTAAACTTCTAATTCTATACAAATATTGTTAAAGGGAACCTCCCCTCTGACTCAAATGAACAATTTTAATTAAATCAAACAAAGTAATATTCGCAATCAATTTTTATCAAAAAAGTTTTCGTTATGAAAAAAAAAATTAGAATAACTTATTTTCACTTTCAAATTTCCCTGGTGCCAATGTTTTAGTGGAGGTTGCCTTTAAGTAAAGAGTGGTACATTAAATGTTTTGTAGCCTAACAATAATTTGTTGCAGCTTTTTTGTACAGCATTTGAATTAGTCTCTTTCAAATATTTTATCTATACCTTCATATTTGTTACTAAAATAAGTGATAATTGTTTGCCATTAATGAAAATTTGGAATAACAAAATTAATATAAAAGAATATTATGTTGCAAAAAGGTGTACTGCCCTTTAATTTTACTCAGGACTATGTATGTCCTTGTTTTCAGTTTCAGAGTTGTATAACTAGTTCATTGCTTTGTAATAAAAATAGGATTTCTGTTTAAATAAATTATTATTTTAAAGTTTTTGTGCTCTTTCTATTTGGTAACGGTTTTCAGCAGAATATGAGAAATATCTTGATGAGATCTGAGTAAGATCTTGGTAGATCTTGTAAGATCTTGGTAAATCATTAAGATCCTGTGAGAATCTTGGTAAGATCTTGTAAGATCTTTCAAGAATCTTGGTGAGATCTTGTAAGGTCTTACAAGAATCTTAATAAGATTTTGTAAGATCTTACAAGAATCTTAGTAAGATCGTGTACGATCTTACAAGAATCTTAGTAAGATTTTGTAAGATCTTACAAGAATCTTAGTAAGATTTTGTAAGATCTTACAAGAATCTTAGTAAGATCTTGTAAGATCTTACAAGAATCTTAGTAAGATCTTGTAAGATCTTACAAGAATCTTAATAAGATCTTGTAAGATCTTACAAGAATCTTAGTAAGATCTTGTAAGATCTTGCAAGAATCTTAGTAAGATCTTATAAGATCTTGGTAAGATCTCAACATTTTCCTAAGATCTTGTAAGAATCTTGTAAGAATCTTGTGAGAATCTTGTAAGAATCTTGTAAGAATCTTGTAAGATTCTTAATTAAGATGTAAGATAAGATCTTAGTAAGAATCTTATTAAGAATCTTACTAAGATCTTAATAAGATTTCCACCTGGGCGAGAGTGTACAGTACAACAGCACGCAGCTGAGGAGTTGACAAATAAAGTATTCATATTTTTGTAACATGCCTGAACTTAGTTTTATTAAATTTAAGGGCCTAGCAACCACAAGTGTCCTTCCAGAATTACAGTCAGAATACCATACATTATAACATCTGTTACATGTATGATTGGCTGGGTGATGAGACCATATAGATAGATAGATAGATAGATAGATAGATAGATAGATAGATAGATAGATATTAGATATTAGTTAGATAGATGTTAGATAGATGTTAGATAGATCGATCGATGGATCAATCAATCGATCGATCGATCTGTTATGGTTCCTTTAATGTTGCAAACTAAAGAAGCACTCTTTTTTGTTTCAGATAATATTTGTCTTCCAGTCTCCACTCAATCCAACAGGGGAGATCACAGAGAGTAAGGAGTTTTTCCATCTACACCTATGTTTAAAAGGTTAAGGTACAGTGTAATAGTGAGGGTTATGAACTTATAGCAAGGGATTAATTAAGTGATTTATTCACTGGTTGTTTTTCCCATAATTAACGGTCAGTGTATAGCAGTACAGCTCAAAAGTTGCATATATGACTGCAAGTGCATACTGTATGAGACAATTGCTTAAATTGTCCAGGAAAAGTGAGGATCATCTCTTCAATTCATTTCTAAACTGCACTTCACAATCATTCTTTCATTCATCATTCCTTTCATGGGATTAACACGCACCAGCCCAACAAATTGACCTGCTCTCAACTGTGTGGCTTCATAGCTCAGTTGGTAAGAACATTGCACCGGCATCGCAGAGGTCGTGGGTTCGAATCCCATTGAAGTCAGTTGAATTTTTCAGGTGAATATATGAGACAATTCCTTAAATTGTCCAGGAAGTGTGAGGATCATCTCTTCAATTCACTAATCATTCGATTATAAATTAGTTTTTCAAAGATTTTGTTAAAATTTGAGAGTAAGGATATAGGCCTATAATTTGAGGCATTAGTCTCATCATTGTTAAAAGTTTAGAGGGGTAACCTCCTAAAGAAATAGATATGTTGAAGATCTCGGCTAAAATAGGGGAGATGATATATATTACTCGCACACTTTAAAAGCTGCTCAGGGCATGACTAAAGACCATGCGATTTATTGGTAGATACAATGTACATGCAGTAGAGACAAAATTTCAACTTTAACCTCATCTGGTGAGACGGGCTTAAAAAAGAAAGAAGAATTGGTGATTTGAATTTAGTTAGATACATGTAGGCATACATGTATAATAGCAAAATGTTGATTTAAAACATATTAGACATTCGTAAAGGATTGTGTGTTTCTAACTGGGGCATGTTTATTAACAATAATTATTATTAATGCGTTTTACAAATGTACGTGTAGAAAATAAGTCATCAGTATTGTTGGATTTCGTTGATAATATTATATGGACCCGATCAATCGATGAAAGAGCATAGTTGAAACCTCCCACAGAGACCTTTGAAAAATCATGTTTGCGAATGTTTTTGTTTTAACGGGACTTATCCTTTACTGAAATGCAAAATTACGAGAATCAGAAATGGTCAGAAACATCAGTAATAATGTTTCCACTCTGTAAGACATGCTCCGGGTTGTTAACAAAAATATTGTCAATTAGCGTTGCAGATGTTCTATGAAATTCAACATGAGTTGGCTTGTCAGTCAATAGTTGGAATGAGATGATTACTTTGAAGAGCTGTTAGAAACTCATGACTGTACTGTGATGTTAGTGTTTTAAGCAAACACAGATTGAAATCACTTAAAAGGCACACGGATTTTCCTGTTGAAACTAATTTATCTAAAATATCAGTTATAATAATAATAATAATCAACTTTATTTAACGAGGGTAAACACGTGACAGTATAAAACTGAAAAACCAGTGGCCCTCTAATATATAAAACAAAAGAACAGAAATAATGATTAAAATCTAAGAAACTAGTATTGTAAAATTTCATTTAAGTACGCTATGAAAGGTGGCCCACTAATATATAATACAATAGGAACAGCAATAGTAATTAAAATCTAAGAAACTAGGATTGCAAAGATTCATAAAAGTACACTATAAAAAGACAAGTATAGATTACCCTAAAAGACGGAATTAATGAAAAAGAATAAACTAGAAGATAAAGCGATCTAAATGTTTGTAGCTGTCCTTAAAATGATCAAACATGGTCTTCTTAAAGTAATGAAGGAAAGAGTTAAGTTAATGAAGGAAAGAGTCTGGTGAATTATGTTGGCGATAAATAACACCACAAATAAGATTTTTTTGCTTGAAGAATGAAAATTCAACCCATAGAGCTTGAAACGCCTCAGTAGAAGTTCTTTCAAGTACAGTATAACAAAGCAGGTTATCAATAAATAAACCTACGCCCCCAGAGACCAAAGGTGTGGGTACCTGTTCAAAACTGTAACCTGGGATTTGATCATTACTCAAGTGTTCATTTGACTGTGTACTTTTGGTCTCTGAGAGACCATTAATATCAATGAAATGAAAATCTAGATGTAATTCGTCTAAGGAGTCAGTTAATACTAAATTATGAAGATTTTTATTTAAACTTGCAATATTATTATGAAAAATTGAAAGGCTTGATTCTTTATGGTTTTTGGACATACCTGAGGTCATAAAGGCTGGTTAGACATTCAAGATTCCTTTTCGTGGGAAGTTCACTTGCGAGCCAGTTATTAAACTGGCCAAGATAAAGAGGTAAATAGCCAATTAATTGCTTCTGCTTGATTTTCAAATAAAGCCTTAAAATAATAATAATAATAATAATAATAATAATAATAAAACAAAAGTCAACTTATCTCCAGCCTCACAAACTACTCACTCTGACCCATTGACTACAATCACGTGTTGATCACCAAGGCTAACAAGTTTGATGATCCTGGAAGAACGAGAGATTACGATCACGCATCATCCATCACCGCGCACCTTTACTTTCAAGGTCAGAACGCTGATAAAAAATAGTTAGAGAGAACAAACTTTTGTCGCATCTGTAAGCTAGTATTTGCTTATTTTTTATTAAACAAGATAGTTTATGAAGGCATAGCGCCTATAAAAATAGTTTAAGAGCCTTGTTTCGTTGATTACCAATCAACTGCTATTGGTATTTTGCGAAAGAGGAGATCAAACGAGGACGATAATAGTTAGAACCCGGCATTCACTCTTGCTTGTGTAATAATTTTTTTTTTGTTTCATTTTGTTTCGTTTCATTTCACCAAAGTTTTGTGGTTATGCAAATTTGTTATCAAAAGACAAAGACATAAATATAACGGGCACCATCGTTGGTTTGTGGCGAACTGACCCTTGATAAAACCCCGTACAAATTATAAAAACTAGACCATCAATGACACACTTGTGTTAAATGTGTGATAAATGGTCATGTATCAATACGTAATCGAGTTCTTTGGTTTTTGACATGGGAATTCCACCATTTACTTTCCAACTTGGGAACTAAGTGAATGAACGATTCAAATTCCGTTAACAGACACATCCATCTGCAGTTGTTCGTTGCTATGTGAAGTTAAACTGATTTCACTTCACTTCCACTTCATTTTCACTTAAAATTTTCACTTCGGTGATTCTCGCACTACACGATTCACGTAGTGTGCGACACAATTCGCGTAGCGCAGGAAATGCGATGCAACTGGTAACTTACTTTTGGGTGGTATATGTATAAGCTCAAGGGGATATGCACCAGATTAGTCGTATTCACAAGTCAAGTGATTAAAATGATACTTAAGTCCTCAAACACGTAATCTGAATGAAGTAATGGGATCTCTCATCATTTTCTGTGGGTCTGCAAATATAATCATTTAATCAATCCAGTAAATGGCAACTGCCATGTATGAATACATGTACAGTGCTTGCACTGGTTGGCATTAATTGATTGTGGCTTAATTTCTATCACCAGTTATGGGAAAACATCTGATGACACATGGTGATGGTGTGAAAGACATTGCTTTTGAAGTGGAGGATTGCATTAGTCTTTACAAAGTACTGTATGATATTTCAAATTGCACTCAGTATTTTGTTTTAAGACTCAACAGCTTACCTAACACTGCACTTTAATGATCAACGTGCAACTGATAAGATTCATATTCATTTGATATCCATTCACTGGTATCAAAGATAAATGATGTCAACATGCAACCCATGTTTGTAAGCCAAGAGTTATCACAATTAACTCTGAGTGTCAAAGAAATTAAGCCTCAGACAAACAGTGCTGTATGTTGTTTACCTTTTTCAATGTGATTTGTGTGATCATCACACAATAAAAGTTATTTCAGGTTTACAGCTCAACACCTTTGTCAACACATTAATGAGCATAGGTACATGTATTCAGCAATTGGGACACTCCTCAGGGTGCAACTGTGTTGATACTATACATGCATACGTATTGTGCCGTCGTAATGTATTGGCTTATTAGTCACTAGCGTAGCAAGTTCAAATGTTTTTAAGTCAAGGGAAATTTATGTGTAGGGTGTCCTACAGTACTAGTTAAAAGTACAGTCTTGACTTGATCCTTCTCGACGATCAAGTTGAGAAATGAAACTCAATTCACTGGAAACTGTACTCGACCAATCCATGATACTAAATTCTCACACTCCTGTTGTTATTCAATGAGTAGTGATTCAAGTTTCAAGTTCTGAGGAGCTTGAATCACACCAAATAAATTGCAGCTTAAAATTTTACATGGATTGGTGGCAGGAGTGATTTCGATCAATGAGTTTTCTACACTTGCTGCTGGCACTGCACTCCCTGGAAATCAATGACTCCGGTGTGACTGAAAAATGGAGTCATTAATGGAAGGAGATGTGGCAACATTACAGTGTCGTTTCTAAAGTGAAGAAAGAAGGAAATGTTCATTAGATAATGAGCTGCTCTTCTCACTGCTACATGTATTGGGCCCAAAACAAGGAATGTCTTCAAAACTTCACCCTCGAAAGGCCAACTTAGTGCATACAATATGATGCTAACTAAACATTGATAACGGAAGACACACATATAGGAAATAATTATATCATCCAAGCCACTTGAACCCATTATGAAACATGCTCATCAGAAACATAATATTATCCACGAACACTGTGAAAATATAACAATTGTATTACAGATTGCAATCTGATGTACAATTTGTGCAGTTTATTTTGAATTGACTAGCCAAGGACCAAAGTACAGGTTTTGCCTGCTATGAAAATCATTGCGCAAATTGAAAATTGTCTGTTGCAGCTTTCAAATGGGAATCAAATTAAAAATTGAGGCCTGTGGCATAAAAGGTCACATCAAACTTGCTTACAATAGTTAATTGAAGTTTGAGGTTGTTTACTGGTAACTAGACTGCAACCATCTAGAACTAAAATTTAAAGTAATAATGATAATTATAATAAACTAGACTTTGTGTGGATTTGGGGGATTGCTGAATAGACATTTGTATGGAATTTTGATAGATAGATTCTAATAGATAGACAGATTCTTTATTAAAAATACATAGCAGCTCGTTCAGCTGAATTACGTATTTACATTGAGGTTCTAATTGAATATGCAAACTTACAAACTGAATGATACCTAAGAGCAAATATTAACATGAATTATCTATGACAGTTAAAAACTATAATTAAAATGTCTTGTTGAAATAATAATGCCAAAAAAAATAACAGTCTAAGCGGTATTTCCTAGGGCACATGAAGCCATCGAAAAGCTATTCTTAAATCTGTTTGCTTTACAGATTTAAAACAAACAGATTGTTTGTGTTTGTTGACACAGAAAATGATTGTTTTACTGTTTGTTTGTTTGTTTTTATAATTTGGCAACAATTACTTTACTATTCACAGTGTGGTTAGTATGCAATGAAACCTGTCCAAAATAACTTCATTAACTTACTAACTTTTAGGTGATCTTTCTGGTGGACGAAATGCCTTCGTTACATAACCAAGGCTATCTATCATAGCATCGTAGGGTGGGCCATAAACCCTCCCCAGAATGATGTTCCTTATAAAAATGTAATGCTTTTAATGCTTTAAACCTACCCTTAAGGCTGCTCTCAAACGTGGTGCAGTGAGTGTTCGAGAACCATGGGATGAGACAGATGAAGGAGGCACTGTGACTTTTGCAACTGTTCAGACGGTTAGTGAGCTGTCAGCAAATATTGTTATGGTTGAAGGGCTGTATGCATAATCATCCTGGGTCACTTTTTTGTATTGTGCAGGGTTTGTATGCGTGTTGAAAACCCTTGAATTTTGGTAGTGCATTTCCAAGGCCTTGAAAGTCCTTGAAAATCTATGCTAGTCATTCCTAGTCCTTGAAAGTCCTTGGATTTTTATTGACCCACATTTTCAATCTTTGAAAACTTCAGTAAAAATAATCAGCCACTCAAGTCTTGTCATACAAACATGATGAGCTGTGGAGTCGAGAATGGTGACCGGTGCCTTTGCAGTATGTTATGGAAAATGAGCAAGAATCGTATTGTCAGCCAATTTTCTTGGGTAAATTCTTTGACGTAAATAAAAAGGAGATCCTTAAAAATTAATTTCAAAATGTGGTCCTTGAAAGTCCTTTAAAAGTATGTCCTGTAATGTTTGGTCCAAAACAGTGTATGAACCCTGGCACTGATTGTGCTAGCTGATGTGGTTTTAGGCCTTGCAACACCCTCTGCAGCCTGACACACAGTGGTTAGCACCAAGGAGCTGATGCATGGTTATGTAGGAGCAGTAAAAGTTCAATTATAATTTGTTGAATTGTTCATCTCAATTATTTTTTACAGGTGAGTGACTCCTCTCAAATTAGAGAAACATTTTGCCTTAAGGAGTGTTTTTTTCACCACTGAAACTTAATTTTAATTTGTTTCCTTTAAAAAGGCATTGAACAGTTGTCATTCCTTGCACCACTCCCAATGTATTAAAGATGAAAACCTTTTGGGCGATGGATGTTTGAGAACATTTTGAAACGCTATTTTATTTAGTACATGACTGTATTAAACTTTATTTACATCTACACCACAAATAGTTGTGAGTATGTGCTTCAATTACATTTTGTGTCATACGTACATTTTCTCTTGCACTTGACATATACATGTACTAGCTCATGCAAGAAGGCTGATTATTAAATTTTGGGGCCTTCAAAAGCAAGGTTTCAGCTATTGTCTTCCATGGTTTACCTGGTGTCTTTTTCTTTTATTAGTGGGCCTCTCATCAACTTGAAATTAAGGATATTAATAGCCTCCAAAATGCAAACATTAATGATATTATGGTCATGGAACATCATGCAAATTTGTCCACAACCCGTTTTAGGTTGTTTTGGGTGTTTTGTAGGTACTGGTTTGTGATCATTTTGGCTGGTTTTGTGTCGGTTTTGGTCATTTTTCGGGTGTGTTTTGGGCAGTTGCATGTCATTTTGAGTTACAGACCTGCCAAGCCCTGATAAAGAAAATCTGGAGATCCATGAAAAAAAATTGGGGAGATTTCTGCCCAAAATAGTGAGATTTCATTTTTTGGCCAGATTAAGATTAAACAAACTCATTTCCCATTGGATGTAGTCAATCATAGCCATGCTCCGAGTCAGTTTCTGTTTTACCCTCAATACAAGTCGCCATTTTGAGCAGTTCACTGTTGACAGATTTGTAGCTTTCCTGCCAGAGACCTTTAAGGATCACCTATATTTAATGGGAATGAGGTTGGTGTTGTACCAAGTTTCCCTCAAGCACTGGGCCATTTTCAACACGATTTTTCAAACTACCTGAGTTGTTTGACAATTCCAAGATTTTCTGATTTCTGAGATTTGGAGGCCAAATTGTGAGACCGTGAGTCGATACCCAAAACTGTGAGTTCAGGTCGGGGTTTTTATTAGCTATGGAATTTATTGGACATTAATTTTGATGAAATGACCAAATAATTCACTGCCATTTTTTTTGTTCTGTGCATACAGCCCTTCAATTCAATCAATAATTTTTTTTTTACTTGTGAGCCACAGCTTAATGGTTCATTTAAAGATGTCCATGTAATTTCCAGGTGTATAATTGGATTTATTTGAAATGCTGGGGGGAAATAGATGTAATGCAGAGTGTAAATGATGATCAGAAGTTACCTGTTCATGGACACATTTTTCCCCTTTATGACAAGCCTAAATGGGCCCTGGATCACTTGGATTTGTGACTCCATCATCCCTGCTCCCCAAAAGCCAAAATGCAAGGACAGAAAAATAGAGCTCTTGGGTTTCCAGAATTTACCTGTGTTGGGTCATATAAATTTAATGGTTGCACCCACCTACAGTGTACATGTGTACATGTGCATGGGGGATGTATTCTTTTTAAAAGTAGTTAAGTAATTATTCGAGGGCTTGGGGGCATGAAGGGTCTATGTCTTGAAAAAACAAAATAATTTATTGCTGTAGAGTGACTCCGATTTTTCATAGGACCTTCGATCACCTAGTAGAAATCACTGCTCTGTTGTTTTGTTTTGTTTTTCAGAACCAAAAGGTTTCTTTATTTACCATTCAACACAAGACTTAAGATACACACTGCCATACGGAAAAAGTCCTTTTTTCCATGGCCAGTTTCATGAAACAAGGGGAAAATTGATGAAGTAAACAACAGTACAATCTATGATTTCTATCTGAATTGAAGGGCTC
>BLFK01000930.1:386670-396670 GCA_014634185.1 Astreopora myriophthalma
CTGGACAACGAATTAACTAGTGAATAAAATTATCCAGCTTGTGACAACTGTGGCCCACTGGTAAAGAAATCCAGCATTATGACATGAATGCTACTTGTGGTAGACAACACAAAACTTCCCATATCAAAAAAATCTAACTGTCACCAACCTACATATTCACAAGGATAGAGTAAGGGTTAGTGTAACATATAGGGTTAACGTTTGACTGGGGCTTGACGTTTGTTTGAGGATTATTTATTATTTGACTGAGGATTGAGGGGGTGGGGGGGGAGGACACTTCATGAAATCATTTATAAAGAGTATCCATTATACTTTATTTCTGGATATTGGAATTCAGATCACAGGTACCTGTGTTGTAAAAAAAGAAAAATGCTTAAGCTGAAAACCGTACTTCCTAGCCCCAGTCACTTTACCACTGTACCAAATATTACATGTCCATATGTCATGGGGAAATGGATAGCTGGTTTATTTAATATGTATACAACATAGCAACCCCTGACCTCTGACCTGTGCTTAGGCCTTGCCACTGAAGTTGACATCAGTGCAGTAAGAGGTTGTTTTGTGCTCAACAGTATTAACACCATTGATACCCCCTACTGCCCGTGACCCCCGGCCTTACTTCCTTTGGGCACTGAAGGGGAAGTTATGCATTAATTTAATAAATATCATGGAGGCTCACATTTGCATCTGGTATTAGATTCACACAGAGTACAGTGCTCTGAGGTCAATTGTGGTTACAAACTGGGAAGAAACAATTAAGATGCCACTCAATGAACCAGCTCCAGGCAAGAGAAAGAGCCAAATTCAGGTAAACAAAATGTGTTTTTGCCCCTACATTGCTGTTGGTATATTCTGTGGTGAAATGAGATGAGTGCACATGAAGAACAAGAAGTTCAGAATGAGGATCAAGGGAAAACACTGCTATCCATCTATAGCCTGCAAAGCTGCTAGTTGTCTAGCTTGGGCACAGCTTAATGATACAGAAAAGTCTTCTGAAAAGCACCTGTGTATAAAAACTTGTGAGGAGAACAAGTGGGCAACATCAGCTGACACACTATAACTTCGTTCAACAAAGGAAAGAGCTGCATACGTAGACCACATCCTGAGGTTTTGTTAGCGCTAATTACCTCTTAAGTGCTACAAAAGCCAGTAAGTTTCCACGGTTTAGTAGCACCCTTGTTTGGAACAACACATGGTATCCAGCCCTCAAGAATATTTAGTTTGTTGGGAGTATCATTTTGGTGCGATGTTGGATTTCTCTACTTACCCTTTACTCAGTATACACATGGTGTGTCAATGTCAATTAAGTTTGCAATTCTTGTCCATTTTCAGGAGTATATAGACTATTATGGCTCAGCTGGAGTGCAGCACATTGCTCTCAATACCTCGGATATCATCGTAGCGGTAAATCTCAGCTGCAGGGGTTGTAGTTGACATAGTAGTTCCGCATTGTTTCTCTTAGAAGTGTGTGTGATCCCTTGACAGGGGCTATGCAATACTTGGTACATGAACGTGATGCAACAATAGCCATGTAAAATCTTAACTTCATCGTAAACAACTTCGTCCAATCCATGTTGCATTCATACGGGGATGAGTTTTAAAAAATAAAGCTGTTTGGGTGGAGAATAAAGAAATAAATTTGATATCGGCAGACTTAGCCATCGTATAGGAATCCAAAAAGGGGCACTTCATCGCTAGTGGGCCATTTTCAGGACCAACGAGGCTTCCACAATGGAATACCGTACATGCTGTGATTCGAGCTCATGCAATTAAAACTGTGGTCTGTCACATAAGGTAGCTTGAAGTTCATGGCAAATGAATGTGGCAAACTTTGATTTCAAAATTAATTAACTAGAAGTTAATTATAACGAGGTAAAAAAATTGTGCTTGGTGAGCATCTTAAGAAAGAGTACCACATTTAGTAAGTACAGTGGGTAATAAGGGCAAATAGGTTTGTATGGCTGGGTGGCTTTACAAATGGGCGGTTCAAAGGCGGTTTTCATCACTTATGAATTATCAGGTTTTTAAGTTGGGAGCCGTAACATCATCAAAGGTCTTCCGATAGAAGATTTTATTTTTTGTCACTCATGTTCAAGGGCATGGGATCTTACATTCGGAGGTATATGAAGGTACTTGTTAACTGAATCAAAAGGTACTTCGGAGAGAATTAGAAGCAGTCGTGCATATAACAAACTAAATTGCATTGTTCACTTGTCCTCAGGTGTCTAATTTGAAGAAAAGAGGAATGGAATTTCTGTCAATCCCTGGTACATATTATGAAAACCTGCGTGCCCGGCTGAAGGATGCTCCAATCACAGTGAAAGAGGACCTGGATGTGGTGAGTTAGCCGCAAAATGACAAGAGTATGGTCACGTTTGTTTTTGTTTGTTTGTTTGTTTTTTGGTTCAATCCTTTGCTTAAAAAAGTAGCCATACAGGTCTCATGACGAAGTCTTAAGAGGTGTGGGTCGAACGGACATGATATCTAATCGGGAACCTTCGCGATGAATTCCAGATATTTGACCTGTTTTTTGCAGAACATTAGCTCCAATATATCTTCTTTTCAAATGCCAGCTACATGTGTTGTAGCAGGATGTAGCAACATCACTAATGTGCTTGAAGTAATTGTTTTCAATATCACAGCCCCTCACATTTCCTAGCTTCCAATTGCGCGGCCATGTCCCTTTGGAACTCGACTTTACAAGGGCCATAGAAAATGGATGATTGAACGAAATCTTTTTTTTTTTCTTTTAGCGGAAATGAAACTAAACAAATATTCTTAATACTTTTAGGGGAAACAAAAGCATTTTTAAGTGAAAGTGAACTTACATGTCTATTGGCCGTTGAAAGAATGGCTTCTTTTGTTTGGTGGTTTGCAGATTAAATTTTTAACATCATAGAAAGCTTCATATAAATGTTTGCAAGCAGAAAACATCGCCACTGCAACGAGAAGGTGTTACTTTGGGGTACTCTTAGTCAATTTTTGCAAGATATGTCGCAACTGCAGCCGTTCAAGTTTTAGTTACCAAGTTTTAGTTACCAAGGTGCGGTGCTATGGAACAGCCTACCACCCAACTCTCAATGGTTTTCGAATTGGTTGCCGTCAACATTTTTCTTAGTCTTTGATTAGCTTTTTACTTTTTATAGTACACGGCATTCATGTAAAGGAGAGTTGTTATGTTAGTATACATTTGTATAGTTTTAGTTATTAGTATTGTATTTATTATCATAGTATTTTATAATTGTATTTCTGATGAATTTACCGTGTTTAAATAAAGTTACTACTACTACTACTACTACTACTACTACTACTACTACTACTACTACTACTACTACTACTACTACTACTGGTACTACTACTAGTACTACTAGTACTACTACTACTACTACTACTGCTGCTGCTGCTGCTGCTGCTACTGCTTCTGCTACTGCTACTGCTACTGCTACTGCTACTGCTACTGCTACTGCTACTGCTACTACTACTACTACTACTACTACTACTACTACTACTACTGTTGTTAATGCTGACCAAGTTTTTAATATAAGCCGTGGCTAAATTAGCCGACTGAAGGTGACCATACACGATTTTCACATAATAATCTTCGTGTGGTAAAATACGTGGGGTGCATTCTGGGTGACACATGAATTTGAGAGATGAAGGCAATATAGGGGCCTTAATAGTTTTTATTTTTTTGAAGTTGCGGCTAACTTCCGCCCAATAAAAGGCCCTAAAATTATGGAATAAAGTGTCCCATGCTGGACAAGAAAGTTTCAATCGTGCGATGTTCTCTGAGGGGAACTCAGGTTTCTCTATCTTTTCCCTAACTCCCAGTGTGCAAATGCTAATCTTTGAATTCCTGTCTTACTTTCTTCATACGCCTTTGGATAGTTCACTCCATAATGGAAGTGCTGTTTCTTGCACGGAATTTGGCCGTTTGCACCTGCAGTGCCGAAGCCTTGGTTTACCTCGAGAAACTGAGTGATCCTTCAGTTAAAGCAAGGGCTTAGCATGGCATTTTCTATTTGTTTTCACCTCGTTCAGGCAAAGGTTCCAGTTGCCACATAGCTCATAACAACCTCTAATCTTATTTGGTCAGGTTAGGATGCAGTTCGGTAGTGTTTAAGGTTCATTAATTGTTTCCATGTGTTTCGTAGAGTCCATTGCTCCCTTAGCCATCTGTTGTAGTAGTTGCATAATGACTTCAGTTTTCCTGCAGTAAAGTTGCTTTCACGGCTAAACATCGTTTTCTCTGTCTTCATCGTAGCTAGAACAGCTGAAGATTTTGGTAGATTTTGATGATAAAGGCTATCTGCTGCAGATCTTTACAAAACCCATGCAAGACAGACCAACTCTGTTCTTGGAAATTATTCAGAGGCACAATCACCAAGTGAGTGTATAGATAACCATCACTACGCCAAATAATCAATGCTAGAAGTAAAGTAAAGCAAATCAAACTAAAGTAAAGTAAAGAAACTAGATTTATACACACTAGTATGGTTGCGTTTCAATTATAAACTATAACTCTGAGTATTTTGCCTTCGATCACTGACTGTAACTTTTATATTTCCTAGCCCTTGACAAGTACTTTGTGAAAAAATCTGTTGCAGTGCACTTTAATGGATAACATTTATTTTTAAATCTCAAGACAAAAAATAGTAAAATATTTTCAGCGCACACAATTGCCCTGACACGGGAGGTTCAGTTATGGGAGGAAACCCGCGATTGCCAGGGCAAGAGGTGCGCCAGATGTAGTGTGCAGCGCCTACTACCACCAGGGGACGTGGGTGGCGCGAAAACTACACGTATCTTGACCGAACTCCGTTGAACTGGCCACTGTAGAAATTCGACTGAAAGTTAAGAAAGCGCAGCACGTAATGGTACCTTGTCATAAGGATGCCGTTCCTGACTGGCTGAAAAAGAATAGATGAATTTGTCTGCGAATCGACCATGAAAGAAAATGGGCGAAACATAGTATTTAATATACTATTGGGGAGTTAATCTACCGGTGTTGTTTTCATAATTTAAGCAACTGGATTGTTCTTGGTCGTCTTGTTGGTCACAAATGATTTCAGGAAATTGTACCGTTACTTTAGACCCAAAAGAAGCAGCTTAATCCTTGTAAAAATCGCTCAAAAGAGGTTTCTTCGAGCTGTAACAAGCTTAACCCTCTCACCCCGAAGAGTGACTTCACGGTTTTTACTTTGACTATCGCTAGTGGATTTTACTCGTCTTTGGGGTACACCCAGGCTAGTAAGGGTTTAAACTGACAGCCATAAGTAGCTTGTAGTGCGGTACATAGAAGGTTCCATGTTAACTAATTTGTTTCCTTTCAGGGTTTTGGAGCCGGAAACTTTAAGTCACTTTTTGAAGCAATTGAACTGGACCAGGAAAGGAGAGGAAACCTTAACTAATTTTGCATTGGGTCTGATAAGGACCTGCAGCGTTAGAAAAACGCGATGTAAAACACGGTGAATGATTTCATATACAGACAATGGCTGCCATTTTAACATCCTTTTGTTAACATTCAATCAGGTCTTCTTGTCTCGTTTTAGGTATAATATCCCTTTAAAGGTCTGGGTTCAGAGATGATCGCATGCGCGCCGGCTGAATAATAACCGTCGGGTCAACACTAAATTCATGATTGACGTACCTAATATAATCCATCAAAACTTCGCTTTAAATTCAGCCATCCATAGCTTTGATTAGACCATTGCAGTAATTTATCAAATCAAGTATATGCTAGTGTGCTTTTTAAACCCAAAATGTCTTGAGAAAGCAGTTTCAAATCTCATTTGATTTATGGAGTCTCGGAAGAGATCTCGTGGCCGACCAGCGACAGACAGGACACCAATGCATTTGCAATCGGATGTTTCAACAGCGGCTGACATTTTCGAGCTCGATCAAAAACCTTATAAAAAATGTACACAATACGCAATGTAATCTTTACTTGATCGAGAACGGCGACTGATCGCGAAATGAGACTTTCCAGCGAGAGATGTGTACTCGCTTCCGATTGGTTACGAAACAATAAACTGACGCCACCCCACGCACATGCGCTGAGCCGTGAAAGAGTAAGTTGCCATTTTAGAGTAAGATGTACCCATACAGCAAAGTTCGCAATTGGCGCGGATGAAAAGGGGGGTTTTTTGACCAGTCAAAACTGACAAAAAGAAGATCTTCCAGGAGCATTTAAAGTGTTTATCATAAAAATTACAACTTCCTCGATCGTGATTGGTTTAAAAAGATCTCAGATTACTTACCGTAATGACTCGATTTGGCGCCCGGGGTGCTTATTTACTTTTGGCACCTCAAGGGAGGGCGCTCCTTCGAGACAAGGCGCTTATTCGGAACCGGGCGCTCATTTAATTTTTTGAGAAACGAAATATTCAAAACAAAACTTTCATAGAAACTAAAATAACTAACAACAGAAACTGTAACAGTGACAAATTGTTGAAAGTTCAGTTGCATTTAAAATAATTGTTCATTTTAGCAGTAACAACATGGTATACATGTACGGTACGGTGAATGTTCATGAGTTTATCTATTCGACGTCAATAACTTTAGTGTCACTTGCGTCAATTATCAAGCTATCTGGTGTCGCATCCTCGACGTCGGATTCTGTGATCCCGTCGAAAGGATCCTTGTCGCGTGAATTGCTCATGGCTTGTTGAACAACCTTGAGCCGTTCTAGCCCAGAACTGCAAGGCTGATTTTCCTTGAAGCAGTGAATGTGTCTGTCCTCTGATCCATCAGCTGCAACGGTTAGCACACAGCTCTTGAATGAATTGATAATCATTGTTTTGTCCAAGCCATCCCACGCCGCAAGGATCCAGTTAACTATCTCTCTCCGGGGTGGAGCACGCATGTTTCCTGCTGCTGTGAAAGAGTGGGCTTCACCAGCCATCTGTTCATCATGTTTCTCTATGACATTTGCTTTAAAAGGCTTATTCCAAACCGCGTCGGGCGCTTGAATGTATTTCGTACAAGCCCCTGGGATGATTAAAGGATCGATCTTGACGTGCGTAGTTTTTGTTTGACCGTTTCCATCACGTGGCACTTGAACGAATCCCACACCAAGGTTCGTCGGGTGAATGAAAACTTCCCAAGAAGACTTCGTACCAAGTAAAGGGTCAGTTCTTCGTTCATCCACCCATTAGAAGATGATGCTACAACACATTTGGCCTTGAATTATTCATTGAATAATTTGGTTTCTCTCTTAGCACCGGGAAAGACGATAAAAGGCTTCAATTTCTTTCCATCTGCTTTCGCTG
This sequence comes from Astreopora myriophthalma, assembly GCA_014634185.1. Taxonomy (NCBI): domain Eukaryota; kingdom Metazoa; phylum Cnidaria; class Anthozoa; order Scleractinia; family Acroporidae; genus Astreopora; species Astreopora myriophthalma. The sequence goes on from BLFK01000930.1 coordinate 393,942, forward strand.
TTAAGCAAACTGTAACCTTTGTCTTCTCGTTACCAGTTGTTTTCATGACTATCGTGTTGTGGCCGATGGAATCAAGAGTTGTATTGGAAAGCATGTCTTGCCAAACGGATGTTTTGTCCATTGCTATAATGTCACTGTAGGAGAACTTTACAAGTACCCGTCTTGCTTGTAACACATATGCGATCAGTTTGTCAAGTAGTTTTTCGGGATCCTTTAGGGATTCTGTTCTCTTGCGCCCCGTATACATAACCCTATGTCTGGTCATAAACTTCTGTACCCACCCAATGCTTGCCGTGAATGTTGGAGGAAGTTCCATGTCCTTGCATTTCTCCTCGTTGGAGAAACCTTGCTTTGCTTCTGATCATTTTCCTAGATACACGAAAACCATTAGAGTGTTGTTCGTGGACCCATTCCAGTACGACTTCCTCAATATCCACGTCAAAAGGCTTTCTTGCCGCCCTGTCGAGTCGCTTTCGCTTGCAACTAGCAGATTCTGATTTACTCTGGTTTGCTCGCCACCCTCGTATTCTCTTTCGGTCTACGTTGAACTTCTTCGCTGCTTTACAGGTACTATTGCATTACACGGCAAACCGTACGGCTTCTAGTTTAAATTCTGTTGAATAAGAAGTGACCTTTTTGCCAGCATGAGACTGTGAAGCATCAGCCTTCACCTTTTTACGCAAAGTGATCACTACGGGTAAGAATGGCATTAGGGTTGCGTGACTGCTCGCAGCTGTTGATGATTCACCGTATGTAAGAACTATGCAAACCACCTCTGGAGACCCTGGGAGCGAGGTTGCTACGCGCGGAAAATTACCGGTGGTAAATATCTACAATTATGGCTCGTTCTGACTATCACTTGATTTGCAATTCGATGTTTGTTTATGAAGTGGAATTTTCGTCTGTTATACGAGGTCATCATGTTTACAAAGCGGTAAGGCCTCCAATCATAGGAGAATCTCTGGCATGCAGGAAAGATGACCGTAAAGAAGCTAAACACGATGAATACGCAGTTGGGACTTACCTTGAAGCTGATAGCAAACTTGTTGGGCATGTGCCGATGGAACTTTCCTTCCTTATATTCACATTTCTCAAAGCGCGCCATGAGAACAAAGTACAGGTCAAAGTGACGGGATCAAGGAGACTGCAAAACGGATTTGTTGTCCCTGGATCCTTCCTGGCCACAACGACCAGCAGAGCAATCGCCTCAAAATTTGAAGAAGAGATTATTCGTTTGAAGGAATTATGTACTCGCATGGACGTAACAGTTGAGAAACTCAGACGAAGACCACTGTTTTTGTAATGCATTACGTACGGTATGTCCGCTATTAAAGGAAGATGAACCACCTTTGGTACGTACTCTGAAGGCACTGTAATAATATTAGAATAGAATAGGGGTGCTTATTTGAATAGGGGCGCTTATTGGAAGGAGGGCGCTAAATCGAATCATTACGGTACTTGCTTGCCAGTTTGTTATCGGACAGTTCAATAAGCCAATCACATTCAAAGTTGTATTTTAAATCAAGCAATGACAACCTTGGTTTCAATCACCACAGAAGAAAACAGATATACAAATCGGTATATCTATACTATACATAAGAAGTCGAACTCCCACTACGCGGTCGTCGATTTTGTCTTATGATTACAGACTGAATTGAACTGCACTCAGTCCTATTGATATTACTTTATTAGATGGTGTGCGTACCAAAATTGATTATATCACACAGTATGCGCGCTTTGATGAGTCGTTACAAAGTGCGAGTAGGCAAGGTATGCGAGGTGCTGTTCGAGGCATGCTTAGCATTTTCTGGTTTGTTTTTTCTTTAATGAATTACAGCTCAGCTATCCAGATATTTCGCTACATACCAGTTTCTAACAAATGTCACATCAGATTTACATCTGTGGATGTGCAGCATGCAACCGAAGAAAGCCTAAAGAATTCGGGCGGGGGAAGACAAAACCGTGAGAAAAACAAAAGAGGAAATATACTAAACTCAATGATAATTCCCTCAATATGACGTAGTCAACCATTCTTTGATTTTCTTAATTGCATTGTCTAAAGAAAGCAGCAGAGTGGCACTGTTGAAAAATCCCCGCTTTTTTTTTCTTCCCCAGTAATAACCAGCCATCGTAGTATCGTGCCATCGCTCAGCTTGGCCACGTCTGATTGCGAAATAAACACTCCAACTTTTCTGGCAAATGTCGCAAGGTAGTTTTCTCTTGTAAAACCTTCTGGATAACTTTTTTTTTTTGGTTTTGTTATACAATTTGTTTCACGTACTCGAAAAAGTTTTCTTATTTTGTGGAATCCATCCTCTAAACGCTTCGCGAAGTTCCCGCGAAATCCTGATATTCATTGGAGGGGATACCCAAAACACTACAGATTTGTGGCTACCGGTTTCATTAAAAGTTCAAACGAAATGTTAACTGAGTGTTGTGTGTCGTGTTTTTTGCTTTGTTTTTGTTTTTTGTTGTCGTTTTGTTTTGTTTTGTTTTGTTTTTGAGCCGGCCAGAGCTGCACGAGGAGTCATTTCGCGAGATAATTTCTCGATCAGAAAGAAGATAACAAGGCAAGCAGCGGCCCACCCCAAGACCCGCGGCCCACTCCAAGACCCGCGGCCCACCATTTTCAGGAAATTTCTCGTCCAGTGGTATACCAAGAGGCATCTCCAGTTTTTCACGGCCAACATGTGATTGTGGAGCACATCCGGTCAAAATGGACGAGGATG
>BLFK01000930.1:410295-419836 GCA_014634185.1 Astreopora myriophthalma
ATGTAAATGAGTGTATATTAAAAAATGACTACAAGATAACATATGAGTTAAACTACTAGAAACTACTAAGAAGCTAAGACTAACCATATCACTTACGTTTACAAGCAAGAGTGAAGCTAATAGTACAGGAATTTAATTTACAATTAGAACCCTTAAAAACCCCTATACTATACTACCTAAAAATGGAGGTCATTCGATATTGAGGCACAAGACTAAAAGAATGTCGCATGCCATGACCCAATCACGTTTTGAGGTTATTTTTAAATGAATTTATGCCTCTGGCTCGCTTAACCTAACCATTATACAACATATTGCCTTGGCTGAGCTCTGTTTGCTGGAGTTAACTATAAAAATTGAGACATGATTTGCCATATTTTGGCCACCTTCATGGCCGTTTATTACATAACAACTAAACCAAATTACATGAAATCTGATACCCCAATTTATTTCCAGCAAAGGTGAGGGCAAACCCGCCTCCACTATGAGATCCTGAAATAGAGCTACGTATCGCAGGAAGGGAAACAGGGTGGGGAAAAAACCGTTTCCTTCGTGGAGCTGAAGAAAAAGAGGCCTGCAACTTGTCCTATTCCACTTATGTATGCCCTTAATTAGAGTCCCGTATGTAAACTGACCCTAGTCAGTAAAATATTAACCAGCATTGCCAGGCGCATAAAATCATTTATTCCTCTAGGTAATAAATTTCCTTTAGTGAATCCGACAATTTAGCTTCATTTGGAAGTTGGTTCCAAATCATAGCACCACTGTATTTAAAACTTTTTTTTAGAAACTCCCTCTTCGGTTTGGGAAGTGTCAGATCACCTCCACTATTTCGCAGGTGGTAGTTCGACTGACTAGTATTCCTTCTGACGAAAGAGTTCCTTAGGTTGGGTGCGGGATCATCATTCAATATTTTGTACATTAGAGTTGATTTAGCACGGAGCCGTCTCTGTTAACACAACCGAACGACAAGATGGTGTACGACACTGATTCCCGCCTTTAGGAAGACCCGTATGGAACCCCAGGCCTACCAACATAACTATCATTACATCTTCCCCCTAAGATTCCTAAATAAGGTACTAAATCAAGTCAATCAAATAAATGTGAACTGAGCTGAATAAGCTATGTCTCTGAATACGTTCTCATGTTGACACGTTTCAAGTGTAAACAATTCACCGTCGATATTCGCACAAGTCACTGCACAAAGTTACTCTTGGTACCTCGCCGGAACTCTAATGACTCGACCACTAACCCTGCTTACTACGGGAGTCTTCTCTTTGGTTAACTTCAAATGGCACTCATCCTGCCTTGTGTCCTCAGCTGGGCGGTCAACCCTCAAGTCCTCCCTGTTGGCTGAGTCTGGCCTAGGTGAGGTTTCTTGCGTCTTGAGAATATCTCTCCGGTTTCGCCTATAATCATGATTATTGGCTCTGACAATATATGATCTTGGTTCCCTGCCTTTAGATTCTCCCACTAGTACAGCTGGTTCCCAAGTGTTGCCTTGTCTCATTCTGGTAGCATCTCCTGATGCCAAAGGCTTAAGAGGTTTGCTTCCTCTGTCAAAATACTCTTTCTGAACTTGTTGCCTGGCTTCCAATGCTCTCTGAACTTCCATCCCATCATAGGCCATTGGTGTAAGCAAAGTGCTCTTGATAGGAATTATGCTTCTGGTGCGACGTCCCATCAGTAACTGTGTTGGTGAAAGACCCACCCCAGGAATAGGCGTGTTTCGCAACTCCAAAATTGCCAAATAGGGATCTTTTCTATCCTCATAGGCTTTCTTGAGTAGTTTCTTGGCTGTTTGCACTGTGCGTTCCGCCAGACCATTACTTTGGGGAAACCGGGGTGACGAAGTGACATGCTGAAATTGATAGTCTTTAGCAAACTGCCTGAATTCCAGACTGGCAAATTCTGGGCCGTTATCTGAATAAAGCACTTCTGGTATTCCATACCTGGACATGTGCTGCTGTAAACAATTGATGAGTGTGGCACTTGTACTGTCTTTCAACTGTGTCAGTTCAAAATACTTAGAGTAATAATCCACCAACACTACAAATTTCCCTTGGGGCAACACGAACAGGTCTGCCGCTAAGACTTGCCACGGTCTATCAGGTACAGCATGGGGTAACAAAGGCTCTTTGACTTGACGGTTTCGGTACTTGTTACAAATTTCACACTTTGCTACTTTCTCTTTGATCTGCTCACATAATCCGGGCCAGTAGACAGTTTCCTTGGCTCTGTTGAGGCATTTCTCGACTCCCAAATGACTGCTATGGATTTTGTCAAGCATCTCATTGCGCAAACTAGGGGGCGTGATAAGACGATCACCTTTCATGAGTAAGCCATCACAAATACACAACTCATCTCTAAAGTTCCAATAGTCTCTTAACTCTGGAGCAACCTCTGACCGATTCTCTGGCCAGCCAGTGAAAACCACTTCTCTCAATCTGGACAAGACCGGGTCACTATCAGTCTCTCTTTTCCACTCATCAGCTTTCTCTTTCGAGATCTGCACCAGCAAATGCACTTCAAACTCATCGGTGCCTGACGCAGAAGCTCTCTGACTGGCACGGCTGAGGGTATCTGCAATAAGTAATTGATCACCCGGTACATACTTGACTTTCAGGTCATAGCGTTGGACTCGAAGCATCATTCTTTGAATGCGCTGGGGTGCTTTGGACAAAGGCTTCTTAAACAGACTCTCTAGAGGCTTGTGGTCGGTCTCCACAGTAACTTGCTTTCCGTAAATGTATTGATGAAACTTGTTGGTGCCAAATACAATTGCAAGCATTTCTTTTTCGATCTGAGCGTAATTACGCTCTGCACTGTTCAATGCTCTTGAAGCATAGGCTACTGGCTGTGTCCCTTGAAGCAAACAGGCACCGAGTCCTTCCGAGGAAGCATCTACTGAGACTGTGACATCCGCACTGACATCAAAGTACTTTAAAACTGGTGCTTGAGTAATGCTAGTAATCAGCTCTTCATATGCGTTCTGTTGCCTTTCCGTCCAGTGCCACTCAACCGTTTTCTCTAGTAGCTCTCTCAGAGGCTGATTGATGCCGGCCAAATGAGGAATAAATTTATGCAAGTAGTTTACCATACCCATGAACCTTTGTAGAGATGCTTTATCATGAGGTACTGGCATATTTAAAATGGCTTGAACTTTGTCTGGGCTAGGACTCAAGCCATCAGTCCCAAATACATGTCCCACATATTTGACCTCTTGCTTGTTGAACTTGCACTTTTCCCCATTGAACCGCAGATCAGTTTCCTCTGCCCTCTGCAACACCTTCTCTAAAGTGTGATCATGCTCCTCTGTATTCCTGCCCCACACCAATAAATCATCAACGATCACTTCACATCCTTCTATGTCCTCAAACATCTCCGTCATGGCTCTCTGAAAGATTTCAGGGGCAGAGACCAATCCAAATGGCAACCTTTCAAACTTAAACCTGCCAAAAGGTGTGTTGAACGTGGTTAGCCAGGTGCTTTCTTCGGCTAACTTGATCTGATAGAATCCCGATGTCGCATCCAGGGTGGAGAACACCTTAGCCTCTGATAGACTTGCTGCTACTTCTTCCACAGTTCTTAGGGGATAATGTTCTCTCTTTACTGCCTTGTTTAGATCCACTGGATCAAGACAAATGCGAACATCACCATTTGGCTTCTTCACTACCACAATTGGACTCACCCATTTGGTGGGCTGCTCAACTTTAGTTATGATGCCCATTCTCTCCATCCTGCTCAGTTCAGCTTTCACTTGCTCCCTTAACATGTAGGGGATTCGCCTTGGTGGATGGACCACAGGACTGACACCTTCATCAATCTTTATCTCGTATTCACCGGGAAGAGTGCCAATACCACTGAACTGACCTTGGTATGCCTTGAGTATTTCGGGTTGGTGATTTTGATCACCACCACACCCTACAGTAAACAGTCTCTTAACCAGGTTCAACTCTGTGGCAGTCTTCAACCCCACCACTGGTGTGACATCTCCATCAACCACCTGGACCTCCATCACATGGTATTTATCCTGATACAAAACTACCACATCAGTCTTTCCAACTGTTCTAATTTCATGTCCTGAGTAAGAGACCAGCTTTGATGTGCTTTTGCCACAGCTTCCAATACCAACTTCATTACAGACATTTCTTGGCATAACATTACACTGAGCTCCAGTGTCAATCTTAAATGGTATGGTACTGTTATTTATCTGCAAATTTACATACCAATCTTTGTCTGTGCCTTGATTTGAGCCTATCGCACCAATAAAGAAAGGCTGCTCCCCATTAACACTTTCTTCATCAATGGTGTGAACCTCTTTTGTCGCCGCTTTGCACATTTTGGCGAAGTGGTTTGGCTTGTGACACGCATTGCAAGTTTTTCCATATGCTGGGCAACGACCTCTCTTGTGGCGATATCCACAAAACTGACACAAATTCATACCTGATTTACCATCTCTCATAATCTCTTGCTCTTCTCTCTTAGCTCCTGATTTGTCCGACTCTTCAGATTTCACAGCATGTACCACTTTTTCCTCACTCAAAGCCCTAAGCTGTGCTGAACTGATTTCCGCTGCTCGGCACATGTCAATACAACTTTCGAGACTCAATTCGGACTCTCGGAGAAGTCGAGCCCTCACAACATCATCTGTTACACCACAAACAATCTTATCACGAATTAATCCGTCTTTGAGGTCTGCAAACTCACATCTAGATGCCTTGTTTCGTAAATCTGTCACGTAGGCGTCAATCGACTCACCCTCCATTTGATTTCTTGAAAAAAACGAATGTCGTTCAAATGTTAGATTCTTCCTTGGACTGCAGTACCTCTCAAACTTGTCCATTATTTTCTCGACTTTCATTTTATCATCATCTGCATCCCACTGGAACGTATTGTAAACCTCCAAAGCCTCTGGTCCAGCCACATGCAGCAATGTCATCGCTCGAACTTTCCCATCTTTTCTTGCTAAACCCGAAGCGATTTCGTAAATCTCAAATTGCTGCTTGAACCTGCGCCAATTCTCTGCTAAATTTCCAGTGAGTGCTAAAGCACTGGGAGGCTGTAGCTTCTCCATTTTGTCACGTTTCTTCTGACACCATGTTAACACAACCGAACGACAAGATGGTGTACGACATTGATTCCCGCCTTTAGGAAGACCCGTATGGAACCCCAGGCCTACCAACATAACTATCATTACAGTCTCTTATCCAGGGTATCCCAGGATAGGGCCTCAATCAAGTCGGCAGAACGAATATCATAACTGGCACTAGTAATAACTCCAGCGGCACGAGATTGAAATCTCTGAAGCTTATCCTTTAATAACTTTCCGTAGTTGTCCCATAAAGGGGAACAATAGTCAAAATATGGTTGTACCAGGCTTTTATATACCTTCTCAATTGAGTTCGAAGGCACGAATGGCTTAATACGCCTCATCGCTCCAATGCCTGCACTACAGATCATTTCAATATGGCTGCCCCAAGTGAGCTTTTCATCAATGTGGACCCCTAGACATTTATGTGTGTCAGTTTGAGAAACAGGCGTGTTGTTTACCACGACGGGATGTTCGGAACTCTTATTACTCAGATTATAAGAAGACCCAATAAGCATGAATTTAGACTTAGTTGGGTGCATTACGAGCTTGTTTTCTATAAGCCAATTTCTGACATGTTCGAGGTCTGTATTCAATTTTAAGATAAGTTCGTTGGCATCGTAGGAGGATGCAAAAATTTGAGTGTCATCTGCATACATGCAAGGAGTGGTTGATCGCAGGCAGTCTGGTAAATCATTAACATATAATAGGAACAACAAGGGGCCGAGGATTGAGCCCTGGGGCACTCCACAGGTGACAGTTTTCTTCGATGACTGTTGCCCGTTGATAATACACAACTGTTCTCTGTGTGTCAGGTACGACCCGAACCACTCCAACTCAGTTCCCATTATATTAAATTGCTCCATCATTTTATTTAGCAGAATATTATTGAATCAAATGCCTTTTTAATATCTAAAAAGATTACACCATTCAGTTTTCCATTGTCCGTACTTTCAAGCCACTCATCGCACATTTGGATAAGCGCCATTACTGTGGAGTGTCCTGGACGGAATCCAGATTGGAATTTTGACAGCATACAATTTTCAGTCAGGTGCTTATAAATTTGACTGAAAACCTCCTTCTCAAACACTTTGCAGACTGCAGGTAATATGGAGATAGGGCGATAGTTCTCGCAAAGCCGTCTATCTCCTTCTTTAAAAATTGGTGTTACCCGAGCGCGTTTTCAATCGTCTACATAAATACCCGTCGTAAGAGAGAGGTTAAAGATATGTGTTAAGGATGGTGCAATTATACTTGGGGATAATTTAAGGATCAGTTTGGCAGGGATTTTATCCAGCCCGGTGGACTTACGTGCTTTAAGGCCTTGCAGAGTGGAGACAACATTGTGGACGGGAATTTTAGAGAACTTAAACTGTTCTGGAGAAAATGCATGACAGTTTTCATTTAAGGATTGGTCGGAATTTCAAGGCAGTTCTTCATCGTATTCAGCTGCTAATCTTGGCTCAATACTAACAAAGTAGTCGTTAAAAGCCTCAGCCATAGCTTTTGAACCACAGGAGCACGCACAAGGGACAAGACATATTCGCTGAAGGAGATTAAACAACGAAACTCCTGAACAACGTGAAAGGCGACTTCAGATTCAGCGCGAGCAGCGAAGAAGAAGGAGACAAATTAACTGCCCACCCAGCCCGAGCTTCGCGAGGTTTTGCGAGTCACGTATTTCTAGTTCGTGTAAACACTGCAACTGTTGGAAGCCATTCATCGATCAACGCATCCCACGTGAACGCCTCCAGGCGTCTCGTTCCCTAGGATTTCGATTACGACGTTCACCCGTTTACACTGGCTGATCAAACTATCAAAAAATTTCGATCGCGATCGTATGTACGCGTTGGAGTCACTTGAATTTTTTAAGTGCATATAAGAGACAATTGCTTAAATTGTCCAGAAAGTGTGAGGATCATTTCTTCAGTTCATTCGTAAACCGCACTTCATAATCATTTCTTTCATTCATTCCTTTCACGGGAAAACATGTATGAGCCCAACAAATTGACCTGCTCTCAACTGTGTGGTTCATAGCTCAGTTGGTAAGAGAACTGCACCGGCATCGCAGAGGTCGTGGGTTCGAATCCCATTGAAGTCACTTGAATTTTTCAAGTGCATATAACAGACAATTGCTTAAATTGTCCAGAAAGTGTGAGGATCATTTCTTCAGTTCATTCCTAAACCGCACTTAAGCTTCATAATCATTTCTTTCACGTATGTAGCAGTTAGTGTGGGGCGACCGTAAAGGCCGGAATGATGGAACGGTGGAATGGCGGAAAGGCGGAATCATGAAACGGCGGAAAATGACCCCAAATCCTAAAAGATTGAATCGCGGAACGGCGGCAAAATCCCCAGAAATCCTAAAAGACGGAATGATGGAAAATCGCCCAATATCCCAAGAGGAGTTAGGGAAAGTGAAAAAAGGCAGGGGTTTGTGAGACCCCCCCCCCCCGTGTAAAATAATAATTTCTTTTGTTGTTGTTAAAAATTTGTTATCCCTTAGATTTCTACTACCAATTCTCGTGTAGCTTTCGCATATTACAGTCGAACAAAGTGACAAAGTCGACAATTTCCATGTGAAAGGTTTGTGTCACGCCGTCACTCCGTCACGCTGTGCAGACAAAGCGAGGTAAATCCTAAAAGCCACAGATCGGCGGAGAATCACCACAACTCCTAAGAGACAGGAAGTCATGAATTCGCTGTATTGTTCAAAGAGCAAGTGTTTTCCTGGAAATATATTTCAACTCAGTGGGAATCGAATAAAATTACTGTAAACGTGATATTATACACAACAAGCAAAGATAATTTCCGCGAAACTTGTATTCATGCGAAAAAAAAAAGGGGATAGGTCAGCTTAATGTCACTTATTTTTTATTTTATTTTTTTAAATTATCATTTAAGCCTTTTTTGGGGGATTGGAGGGGTGAGGAGGGAAGCAATTTTTCGCAGATCTTTGGCTCTTAACATTTGCCTTTTAGAGTGGCTTTGTTTTATAGTAGTTACAGTTCCCTCTTTTGGGATATTGGGGGATTTTCCGTCATTCCATCTTATAGGATTTGGAGTCATTTTCCGCCGTTCCGCGATTCCATCTTTTAGGATTTGGAGTCATTTTTCCGCCGTTCCGCGGTTCCGCCGTTCCATGATTCCGACGTTCCACCCTTCTATCATTCCGGCTTAGGGTCACCCGTTAGTGTGGACTGTTTAAAGTGCTACTACGATCAAATTTTTATCCCTTTAATTTTTAGGTTTATCACATAGAATTCCACGAAAGATTAAAAATGTTACCGTTTGGAAATATCTGCATTGGTTCCGGAGATATTTAAGTTTGAAAAATGGATAAAATATGCAAATGAGAGCACTCATGACGTCATTTACTCAACCCAATATAACATCAAGTATATAAATAGAGCTATCTTGGTCAATTTGCAGCAGAGACCATTCAAACTTGGTAGGCTAATAGTTCAACAGGCAACACACCTATGGCTATAAAAATTTTGGTTCCCATGGCAACTCACTCTTTTCCAGTCCCCTCCAACCTGATTTCATATTTTGGGTGATTTTGAGCTCGAAAAACATTTAACAAAGCCACAAACTCGACCAAACATATTTGTATGCTTGCTGGATCGTGCAGATAAGGCACTATTGCCACTGATCAAAATAGGATGCCAAAGGTGGGCAGCAAAGCCTTTAATATCAGGGAGGTCTGGAACCCAGTATGTTGCCATGGTAACAAAACTGGTATGCTCATATCGTGGAGTGCATCTAGCAGGACCTTACTGCAAAGAATCAAGCATTTCTGATACAAATTGGCTGAGATATCTTTTTTCATCATATTTGATCAAAATTTGGTGGAGTGCATGACGTCATCACTTGGCTAATTTGCATATTTTAAAAACTTGAATATCTCTGGAACAAAAAGAGATATTTGAAAATAGTAAACAGCATTCTTCTCCTCATACAGACTACTTATTTATATTTTAAAATGGCTCAGATAGGAAACATGTGAATTTCGTCATAGTAGCACTTTAAAGCCTTTACAATTTTCCACTTCACACCAGGACTCCGCTTTTTTCCAAATGCTCAGTCCTTTTACGAGAACGGAAAGAACGAAAGGAAGCTGATTTAAAAAGAAAAAAAAAAGAAACGAAAAAAAGGGAGGGAGATAACAAGAAAAACGGTGGCTTAAGCCCTGGCCAAACTATCGAACAAAGTTGGATTCAGCGTTCCAACTTTGCTCGATCCAACATTGTTCGACCGTTTGGCCGCCCATGTTGGATGACGTTCGTCGAACAATTTTTGCTCGATCAAATGTTGGATAGACTTTGCTTTTGATCAAACATTTCGCCCAACAATTCTGCTTGACGAAAAAATGTTGGAGTGTTTTGCCGCTCTTCCAACAAAGTTGTACCCTGAAGCGGGTCACGTTCGCCCTGCTAGCCAATCACGAAT
>BLFK01000930.1:427346-437687 GCA_014634185.1 Astreopora myriophthalma
TGGGCTTAACATGGTCACACATGTCATTTGTGGTGCAACTGGGAAAATTGCTTCTCGCGTGATGTCTGCTGTGTTCTCAAGGGACTGAAATCTGTTTCGAATACTTAAGTCAAAGTCGCTTCACCTTCGCTTTCGCTTGCGTCAAACCGCCTAGCCTCTTTTGATGGTGTTGCTTCCCAGGTCTTCTAGCTTTCATTTGGAGATCATTCTGCCAGCGGTGGTCGTTCTTTTCCTGTTGGATTTCTGCCTCATTCTTTTCCTGCATATAAACGATCTTCAGCGCAAGCTTCAGGGATTTATTTTCATCCTCCGCAGCCACCGCACGTGTATCCAGGGACACTATTTTAGCCTCCAGATCATTTATATCCTTGTCCTTATTGAATAATATCGCTTGTAATTTCTCACACTTTCATTTATATTCAAGGTTCGTCGCTCCTATAATTTTCTTGGCTTTCTTGGTAATATTTTTTTTTCCTTTTTTTTTGTGATCTTGTATTCGCTTCGACCTACTTCTGCAAAATCAGCAGGTCTAGCTTTATCCCCTCCAAATAAGCGTCAATTTCACGATTGGGTCGGTCATTTTCTTGTTGAAAGTTGGCTTCCGCTGTCGTTTCCTTATGGTTGTTGGTGTCGGTAACTTCGAACCAAGATGGTGGACTTTTAGATGCTAGTGACAAACTGGGGCCTCCGCACATTGAATCTTCGTTACAATCTTCAATCGTAGAATCTGTCGATAATTCTGCTTGGCCTCCAAGCTCGTTTGTCCTGTTTACAGGATCCTGTCCACCCGAAGACGTAGTAGTTGTATTTGATGTGAGTGAGCTGGGAAGGCCGCTCGTCAGAACTCTTGTGCGAATCAAATCCACTTATTTTTCTTTCAGTGCAGGCCGTCTTCTCCTTGTACCATAAGGGTCAGTTGTTTCTCACAGTACCACGTTATCGTCAGCCTGTTGTTGCGACTTTTAAACGTCTTTGCTTGTCCGCCCAGTGACGTCCATTTCCCTCGTTGCTGTAAGACTTCCTCCACGAATTTCTTCAAGGAATCAAAGTCGCTTGCCCAAAATAAACGTTCACCTTTTACCTGTAGATATTCTATTCCAGAACTGTCGTTCTTAATTAAATAAAACTCAGTATTTGAGCCTACAGCAGTACTATCGTTGAAGCTGCAAGAGACGCGACCGGCGGTCTTTGCGATTCGTATAAGTTCTATTTATGCGAAGTTTCTTGCAAATCGACTTTCCCTTAATCAAATCGGCTACACGTAAGACCACTGGGGTCGATTCGATCGAATCGAGTCGAATCGTCAACGCTTTGTAGCCTCCCTGGTTGATCGCGCGGCTGGTCTACTCGACTAAACGGAAGTTGATCTGCAAGGGACTTAGAATAAATAGAAAGTTGGGCGGGGTGGGAGGGTACAAAATTTTGACAATTCGACTTGATTCAATCGAATCGACCCGAGTCGTCTTATATGTAGTCTATTCGACTAAAGGAAAGTCGATTTGCAAGGGACTTCGTATAAATAGAATGCGGGCGATCAGCCAGGGAGGCTACAAAATGTTGACCATTCGATCGAATCGAGTCGAATCGTCAACATTTTGTAGCCTCCCTGGCTAATCGCTCACATTCTATTTATGCGAAGTCCCTTGCAAATCGACTTTACCTCTACATGTAAGACGACTCGGGTCGATTCGATCGAATCGAGTCGAATGGTCAACATTTTGTAGCCTCCCACCCGCCCAACTTTCTTTTTATTCTAAGTCCCTTGTAGATCCACTTCCGTTTAGTCGAGTAGACTACCGTCAGACGAATCGAGACGATTCCTAAAGAGTTGCCAACCCTTAAAGTCGATTCGACTCAGTTCGGATGTATTGCACAACCATCCCGGGTTAAGTCCGATTAAAACCTACAGGTTTTCGTGGTATTTATCCCGGGTTAGCACTTATAACCGGCTTAAAAGAACTCGGCGTTGGTCGTTGGTGCGTCTTTCTCCCGACTGATTGATCGGCTGATCTTGTTAAGAAAACAACTCAAAGTACATAGAACCAGCCAACACGCGTTTGTTAGCCGCAATGATTAGGTCAAGACCAATATGTACGTGAGAAGAAACCACAGATCGTTAACCAACAATGAGTTGTAGGCAACTTTCAGTGTGAGCTTGTGGAACGGCCGTTTCCGGTTGGAAGCTGTCATTCCCAGGAACATTCCCGTCAGCCAGTGGGGGCCGAAAAGAGAAAGGAATCGCACACGAGGTCGGCGAATGTGAAAAGCTGTTGTTGTTAAGGTTATTTGGTCTTAACAAAATCGGTCTCAAGAAGCCAGTTTCTAGAGGATGAGCCTCAAAATTCGTGGAGCTTGATGGATGAATGCGTCATTTCTCCGTTGGCAAACAATCCCGAAGTAAGTCCCGAAGATTCCGTAAGTCAAGTGTCAAGTCAGATTGATTCTGTCAAGTCAAAATTCTCGTCGACGTGGTCTAAAAGAAAGCGAGAAGCTCGAATTAAAACGGCATTCGCAAATTTGCAGGCTAAACAGTTAGCCGAACAAGTGAAACTCGAATATGAAAATCGCGAGCACGATCTGCGACCAAAGAAAAGAGAAAGTGAAATGGCAGTCATCTCCGCCCAAAATAAAGCCAAATTAGCTCAACTCGAGCACGAGATTATGGGAGAGGAATTTACTGGGAGAAAAGCCGAAAGGGATCAAGTTAGTAAGGTCAGTGAAATGACGCCATTTGTGAAACAATATTTAGAGCCCAATCCTCATGTGAACACTGGTGTTAATTTCAAGTTCATGTAGTAACGTTAACCCTGGCATGACGTCGGAGTATGTGTCCCAAGTACCCATAACCTTCCCCTGGACAGAATTACCTCCACAATATGGCAGACAAGTAGTCACTTCATGTGAAGATACTATTCCAAATGTAATTACCAAGCCTTTCCCGGTAAGGGTCCTTGAGTTCCCGTCAAATTACAGTGGTGAGTACACCTCAGCCACGGTTTGGAAACCAGTAAGCGAATCAAGTGACATCGACACTGGTATTCACAGTTGTTCCCTACCATCACCTCAGCCGGATTTATTCACCCATGGAAAGGGATGTATGTTGCCATCGACAATCACCCCGGAATGTTTACAGTCTTCCCTTAAAACAAACAATATTTTTCCAAGCTATCATGGGAACCTTTCCCAGCCATTGAAGCCCTCAGCCTACTTGAGTAGTGGATACGCAAGTCCAATAACATCAGTTATTTGATCGGCAAACCCTGGAATTGAGTTTCAAGAAGGACTGTGTAGAGAAGCCTTTAATGCCTCTGATTTGTCAAAGCTCACAAGCGTTAGTTCAGTGCCTGGATGCTAGCAGCTACCAGCCAGCTTAGCGTTGCGTTCTCTCTGTCGCTCGCTCGGGGAGTTGAGCTGGACCAGAGTGAGCGGCGGGAATCGAGCCTACGTTCTGTCTCGGACATTGGGGGAAAAAATTCCTCTGGCACACAGGGTACCATTCGTCTCGCATAACAGTTTCTTTTCCATTTACCTTGACAATGATCATGATCGCACCGAAACGTCTGCGTTCCTCGTTAGGTTTTTACTTGTTTATGGTTGAGTGTCATTCGTTTTAATTTCACAAAAAGTTGTATGAACAATTTGTTAAGGTCTTATGGAAGAAGCAATTGCTACATCTACGTGGTACGCTTGTAGTAATTTTGCAAGACAGCAGTCGAATCGCAATCGTGTAGCAAGAAAATGATAATAATATCGAAGAGCTTAGAGGAATAACATCCGAAGTTACATTTTGAAGGTATTAAAAAAAGCCCGAAAACGTCGTTGAAAACGGAGTTTGGAAAACGGTTTCAAAAGGTGGTGTGAACAATCTTTGATCGGTTTCGTTTTGTTTCCAGTGTTCCAGTATTGCATGCACCGGTTATGTAAATAAAGAAAAATTACTTGTGATTTTCAGTTTCATTCATTCGCGGGTTCAGTTAAACTGAAAATTTAATCTAGATATTGCGCTGAAGACTTGTGCAATCATCACAATCCCCATGGAAGGCTGACAGCTCCCAGTCGTTTTTATCCGGCGTTTCAAGCGTTGTTAGTAGCGTGGATAGGTGAAAAACAAACGAAAACGCCAGTGTGTGTGAAAATATTTTGCTTTGTTTTAGCACCCGTTGGAATCTGGTTGTCGGATACCGGTTACCGTTTTTTATTGTACGAAAAACACATTTTTGCGAACCGAGACACCGGAATCTTATATCTAATGTTGTTCTTCTGATTGTAATAATACGACGCACTGTTCCCATGAGAAACTCGCATTTAATTGTCTGCTTTCTTTCAGTTAGTGGCAAAAAATAGGCAAATTTTGTATAGTCATAACTTGTAGTCTATTCGAAAACTGGATATTCTCAAAGATCGTAGTTAAACATGTGAATTGGCCATCGCAACATGCGTCACCTCTGTTGCAACAAATCCCTCTCGCTTTTTTGAGTTTCCATCTCATGGCTACAGTTTCCAACATCATGCGCATGTGGCAGACACATGACTGGCCGTACTTCCCGTCGCAGGTAAGTTCATGTTCATCACAACTCATATGAGTGACTGAATTACGGTACGTTTGAAGCCTTTGAAGATTGCATCTCCAGTTCTTCCACTTCTGGTCCACAGGTATGACATTTCTATTTGAACTTTTTTGATAACTCATCCATCATACGGAGTAGACAGCACTTCAAAAAGAACATTATCTACTACCTTTCACGATGAACTATTCATCGTAACCTTGTATGACTCCATCGCAGTGGCCGTAGTCACAAAATGTAGCCTGAAATCTCTGTCTTCATGCCACGCCACTTGCGCCGTGTGGTTTTCCACCGTTTATAACTTTGCCTCATTGCAATAAAATGAGTCGAAAATGTACCAGTGGCTACACCATACTGAGACACCACTGCCTATCGCAACTAACTCTAGGTACATCGCAACTGTAATAAGTGACTTATGAAAGTTAGAAAATGTCACGCCACTTGCGCTATGTGTGGAAGTAGGGACCGAGATGTTTCAGGGTTTCGAAAGTACCGAAAACAATTAAAAGGCCAAATTTGGTGTTCAACCCTTGGGGGTTTTTGGTTTCTAAACGTTTTCCAGAATTAAACATTACAGACATGTTGCTTAAATTGGAAAATTAACTGCGATGATCATTCTTCACTTTCATGTTGCTTAAGGTCAGTTGAAATTTCTGACCTTGTCCTCCCAGTAATTAAGTAGAAAAAGAATTTCCTGTCCTGATGAATGACGGAAATACCTTGTTTTGCGAGCATTGTGGCCTATGGTGGTTGTACTGATGGATGGATCAGGTTGAAATTTGCAGTGGATTTGAGTTTCACTGCTTTGTGAGAAAGCAAGCCGGTTGTCGCGTGAAGACCCCTCTCAATTGGCTGTGGAAAGTTTGTTATCAGTGCTGGTAAGAGCTTCTCTCGTTAAGCACAAGGTTCAGGGATAAGAATCAACTAATATTGAAATCCGCTGTCAATTTAAACACGGTGTCGAATCCTCAGTGCCTAGCCGATAGGAGATTAAATTGGGATCGCCGAGGATAGGGCAAATTAGGAAAGGCTGTTTGGCGGGGGCTCGAAAACCGAACTTCTGATTAACGAACGCTTTACTTGGAGATACTGCAGCAAATAATTCGTGTGGATCAAAGTGTTGTTACTTTTCCGAAAATGAAATGGGCTCGGCTTGTCGATAGATGTCGGCATTTTGCGGCGTTCTGTGAAGAACGAGTCAGAATACAATAGACACCGTTCTTATTCGGTGACGTGCGAATAAGTGTCAGGGTATTCAGCAGTCGATCCTGCGGAACTTACGTGTTTCATCTACAATGCGCAGCATGTGTTGCATTTGTACCAATTGTGCGCTACTTTTGCGTTTATTAAGTTAATTTTGCAGTCGATGGGTCATTCTAGTTTCGACTACAAGTGCCTCGTACGTTTCCGGCTGGCAAGCGAGGAACATTTTAACACTCAAACTGTTGACAGTTGTTTTCGAGAATTTTTCTCGGTACCGGCCATGAATGATAAATCGGAACTAAGAAACGCTGCTTTTTTGCATGAATTAAAAAAAAAAGGACAAAAAAAAAAATCTGTTGTTCCTTTGGGACAGCGAATGGCACAGTCCGTCTCACCGGAACTTTTGTGGTAACGCATTCGTCTTTTCAGGTTTTTACCCACATGACCCAAATATTACTGCATCATGCCTCGTAATACTCAGGTCTATGGGCCGGGGCCAAAGAGACCGCACAGGGCCGATTATTCAGACAGGTAAAGAGTTCAGCCGGCGCCCCAAAACCGCGTCCCAAGTCATTTTCATTTTGGCCAATAAAAGTATTTATTATATGGCGGTCTCCGCAAGCGGGCAAGATGAAGCGAATTCCGTGCTCTGATTGGCTACCCGAGCGGGCAAGATGGGCTGATCTTCCCCGCTCGGGGTTGCCCGTTTCCCGCGCAACAATAAAAAATTGTGTATAAAGCGGACTTACAAAGTTCGTAACTTTTGACAATGTCGGCATTGGAGTCGCAAAAGGCGGCAGAAGACAGTCAAAACAAAGAAAGCATAGATAAGTTGCGGGAAATACAAGAATTAAAAAAAGTGATATGAAGGCACGGAAGCGGTTTTACGAAAAACGAGAAGAAAGAAGTGCAGCCATATAATATATCCTTTAACAACCAAGCTTGTTCGGTCAAGATGGTTGGATATTGGCCTAGTTCTTTTTTGGCATTTATAAAAGAACTTGGCCAATATCCAGCCATCTTGACCTCACGCTTAGTCAATAACGCATGTTTATTATATGGCTAGCTCCGTGAGCGGGCAAGATGAACCAAATCGTGCGCTGTGATTGGCTACCCGAGCGGGCAAGATGGAGCTATCTTGCCCGCTCGGGACCACCCGCCGTGTCCCGCGCAAAAAATTTCCCCGAAAGCCATATAATAAACCCTTTATTCACCAAGCTTTTTCGGTCAAGATGGCTGGATATTGGCCAAGTTCTTTTTGTGCGTTTTTATGGACCGAGACGAATTCCTTCGGAGGAACACCAACATGGCGTCTCCATACAAAGCTCTGTAAAATCGCGTGACACGTTTTGGCTAATAACTCAGAGACGATGTACCACACAGACTTGAGACCTGGGAAAGTTGCTTATCTATTAGTTTTTTATAGCATCTCATTTTCTTGCCTTCTTTCATTGAACGGTTTCGGATTATATTTTCTATTGCGTGACAGCCTATAGAGTGAAAACACTCTATAGGCTGTTCATTCTCGAAAAAAGTGTCGAGAAGGCAAAAGCGGGGGCGAAAAGCATTTATCTACTTGAAGCAACTTACTCTTACTTCTAGACAGATCTAGTGGTAAAATGATTATTGTAAACCGCGGCCGAAGTTAGAATTCTTTTAACAACCGGCCCATACCGTTTGTGACGAGCGTGACGGAAACATCGTGGAACCGGGAAATTTCCACACATGCGTTCTTGCGCTCGGGGGCGAAACACGCGACAAGTGCCTGTCGCGAAGAGACACGACGTGTGGAAGAAGTTACCGCATGCACTAGCGTGCGTCGCCTTTCCCGTTGTGTACTGCATAGAAGACTGAGAAATCACGTTGTAAAGAGCTAAAGCAAATGTTAGTTGGCAAATGGGCATCTGTGGATTAATCAAATCCTAAGATGTCGGTTTATAAAACATGGTTCGGTGTTTTTTCTTTCTTTTCTTTTTTGTTTTTTTGTTTTTTTGTTTTTTTGTTTTGTTTTTCAGTGGCCCCGCAAGTTAACTTTAGAAAATTAATGTGAAGTGTAAGCTATTGTCGCATTGAAACCGTTGTGTCTGAATTTTTTTTTTATATCTGTGGTAATTGAAGCGGTCGCGAGAACACACCCTTAAGTTGCGGACTGTATTAGTATCTGAGACAGTGGGAGAGATAATATTTGTTGTGAGCTGTAGCATGTATATAGTCTGCTGCAAACACGGTGAAGCACGATTCGAGACAAAAGCAAAACAAGGACGTAATAATACAAGGAACGGAAATTCAATGGCGGCGATCAGTGTGTTGCAACACTAGAAAATCATGTGAAAGCTATGTGCCCACCACGCGCATTTATTGCAAAAAAAAAACAACAAAAAACGGTCCAAAAATAGTCCAGTGATCCAAACGTCTAATAGGAGCGTGTTTAGGAAAAGATAACATTCCTCGCCGATTCCCTGAGAACTGGAGTGGTTCTTTTGGAAATAGAGTATAGACCTGTTTTGTAATATATAGCGGTCAATATCTTCTTTTGTCTTCATGTTAAGCAGCCTTGCTACTCGCTAGGATGTGCATAATTACGAATTTTTGCCGTGAACTGTGGCTGTTCAGTAGTTATTAAGAGGCCTCTGAAATGTGTCTCGTGTTACACTTCTAAATCATCATTTCGTGTATGTTTACTGCTGTGTGACATATTTCCTCTGTTTATTTTTCAGCACGTGAAGGAACAGGAAGGTCTACCCGGCGATTCCCCGTTAATTCTAAAATGAATCTGTATTTAAAGCACATGGAATTAGCTCCATCCATCCTCTACGGAATGCTATGCATCTCTGCCATCATAGTATGGATATCAGTTGCCGCCCTAACCCTGCCTTTCTGGTTCCTGTTCAGAATTTTCGAGTGGTTTCAAGCAGGCATTATTTCTTATTACAAACTGGGACGGGTGCTAGCGAGTCATGATGTTCCATTTTTGCATGAAACCGAACATAATCGCAATTACATATGCGGCTTATTCGTTGTGGATGGAGAGGTTAAGGTAGATGAGCTTCGTCAGCTTATGATGTCCCGTGTGGTACAAAACAACGAAGAATCCAGTTACGAACGCATGCGTAAGCTTGTAGTTAAGGAATATTGGCGTTATGTTTGGCAAGACGAGCCAGAGTTTGACATAAAAAAACATGTGTTCCACTATGGGGGTGACTCCCCGCGGAGTGAAGACGAACTACAGAGAATATTGAGTGAGCAATTTTCATCGGCAATGCGGGACAATATTTCGCCGTGGGAGATTGTGGTTACGCCTATGGACATACCTGGCAAGGATCGAACGGCCATCTGTATGAGGATTCATCACGCAATTGGCGATGCCTTTGCTTTGCTTGGTGTGTTTTCCAGGCTTATGGATAAAAAACCAGAATTGCTGTGTGTGAAAAAGCCTGTGGCTACACCTTGTGATAAACGAAAGCAGGTAAGGTCATAGTACACTTCTGGCCCATCTCTCTGGAGCTCACAGCATTTGTTCACAATCGTATAGTGCCGATGTAGGTCTTCCGAAGAATACGATATAAATTCAGTGATGTTTCGCAGTTACAGTAAAGGAGGTGGTGAATTTCGTAGCAGTCAGTATGCAGCCGGAGCATGTCAGCTGGGAACCTAGTTTAATGGCCCAGCTTTCTCCAGTCTACTGTAGCTAAGTGGTAGAGCATCCGAACCAGTAATCGGATGGTTCGGTTCGACTCCTGTCAGGGGCACTCGGATCTTTTTCGTAAGTATCGGTAAATTTCTAAAAGATAAAAGCACGTGATTAAGATAAAGGCTTTTTGGAGAACGGCATGCACTAGTCGTACTCCTACTGTAAGAGCTATGATAACTAAGTAACAGCTATGATAAATGAACATTTCTTCTACCATGAATTCAGTGTGAAGCAGGTGTTTTAATACCGTGGCAACTCGTCTTTTGGTGAAGAATGTTTAAATTGTTTTTTCTTAATAACCATACGGCGTGTGTTGTTTAATCTTTCGAGCCTCCTTAAAGCAAATGGTAAACGGCTCATCTTGCCCCATTGAGTAATGGTTAAAATCTTTGAACGACCCTAAAAGATCTTCAGAGATCTTCGTGAAGCCCTTTGAAAAAAAATTGGATGGAGATCTAAGTTAGGATCTTTGTAAGGATCCTCCCAATTCTTGGCAAGAACCTTTAATGCAAGATCCTCAGTTGGTAGAGCACGGGACTATCGTGCGAGAGGTGGTGTGTTCGAACCTCAGCCGGACCATCACTCAGGGTCTTTAAATAACTGAGGAGAAAGTGCTGTCTTTGCGATGACATCTGTAAATGGTTAGACTGTCTAGTCTTCTCGAGTAAGGACGATAAACCGTAGGTCCCGTCTCACAACCCTGGTTCGTAAATAACTCCATGGGACTTTAAAGAACCCACACACTGTTCGCGAAGAATAGGGGACGTAGATCCCGGTGCTGTGGTCTCTGGCCTTGGAAAGGACACACTATCAACTGGGCATTTGCTCTGTTGTGTGACCCCCCCCCCCCCCCCCCCCCCCCCCCCCCCCCTCCCCCACACC
>BLFK01000930.1:437697-453906 GCA_014634185.1 Astreopora myriophthalma
CTACACCTGCCTTGGTGGTGAAACTCAAGTAAAGTAAAGCAAATGATGCAGTCCAACGGAAAGTGCACTAGCTCTCATTGTTCGAACAGCACATTGTAATGTCTAATGGTACATAACTCAACATTGCATACTGTGAAATGGTACTGTGTACCATTTCGACAAGTTTAGCCGCCATTATTAACCGTCAATTGTGCCAATTTGTACAGGTGTGGAAAGCGATTTTGTCAGGCCCTCTGGCTTTGCTAAGTGTAGCTCTCTCTAATCCAGAGAATCCTTTCCCTGTGAAGCTGTCCGGTGAAAAACGCATGAGTTGGACCACGGCGATTGACCTCAAACTTGTCAAAGAAATAAAGACGAAAACAGGTAATTTGTGCCAGAGCAGGAACATCATCCTGGCTTCCTCGATAGCTGCGATTTCTGTGGTTGCCACAAGAGATCTTCGGTTATTTGTAGCAATCCGAGGTGGGGTCAGAGTATGGCACATTGCCTGTTAATTATTCCAAGCAATCAAGTGTAGACTATTCAATAGTTTGTGTCGGACTGTGTTGCACTCAACTCACCAAGAAAAAAATATTGAAGATAGACGGGCCCCGAAGCGATCCATAAGTATTGTCGCTACTGTTGCTCTGTAAACAGTTCCCAGAAGAGAGTTTGTATCGAGCGGGTGTATTATTGACTTTTGTATTTGGGTGGGGAATTTTCACAAGATGAGCAATTACCCTGTTTAAGCTGGAGACAGTGACAAAGACAAAGACAATGACAATGACAATGACAAATACTGGCAAAGACAATGAAAATTACATAGACAATGAAAATTACATTGACAATGACAATAACAAAAATAATAATGATAACTTCATCTATTTTACGTCTCAAGCTTATGTAGCCGAGCACAAGTGCTCTACTAATTGGGGAGACTACAAATGAAATCAACTCTAATCTAATCAAATGTAACCAAAGCCTGTGAATTTTTCAGTGAGTTTACTAATTCAGTGAATGATACCAGCGACAAAAGCCAATTTTGTGGGATGTTCCTTCTCTTCTCAGGCACAACCATAAATGACGTCCTGTCCAGTTGCCTAGCTGGCTCACTACGTCGGTACCTCACTTCCGAGGGATTAAAAGAAAACCCCACCGATATTCAAATCGCCGTGTCCATCAATACGCGCCCTTCCAAACTCCTGTCATGTGACAATATCCCTTTGGAGAACCATACGGCGGGTTTGCTTTACAGTTTGCCAGTGAGCATGGCCGATCCGCTGGAACGTTTAATGGAAACCAAACGAAGAATGGATAACTTGAAAACCTCGTCTCATTGGCGAATCTTCGGCTTTGTCTACTCTTATGTAGTTGGTCGACTCCCTGAATTCATTGGCCGGTTTTCTTCTCACTCGCTCAAAAGACACTGTTCTCTGATTTTCAGCAATGTTCCCGGTCCACTGTCACCGTATGAAATTAACGGCAAAGAGGTAGTGACAGCAATAGCTTGGCCACCGCTGGTGAGTGACACAAGCATGTCCGTTGCGGTATTCAGTTATGCCGGTACTGTGCGCATGAGCGTTCTGGCCGACAAAGCGGTGCTCGCTAACCCGACGAAACTGACCAAGACGTTTGAAAAGGAATTTGAGAACATGTGTGAGTGCGTGAAGAGTGCATGCCATCTGTCTTAGCTTCCGCTGACTCGGATGCGAATAAGAAATACTTTTGATCAGTAATGAGTGGGTAAGTGGTTTTAACTAAATTAAATCGAAATCGAAATTGATTATTGTAGCAATCTCCCATAAGGGATATGCAATTAATAACTAAATAATAGAAACATTTTAGTGGTGTTGAAATTTCGATAACGGAAACTCGTACTGCACCTCGGTTACTCGGTGATGTACTACTCCTTTAGTTCAGCAAGGAGCAGTGTTGCAGAGCTGTTCCATTTAGTATTTTAATTTAGGGCTAAGCACTGATTTGAAAACGGTTAGCTTTCGCTTATTGTGATAGTTAGCTCATGTAATTACCAGTGAAATGGAAACGGGCCCAATGTAATGCTAAAGATGTTAGTGTACTCAAACGAACAAAACAAAAAAGACGGCCATATTGGTTTACCAAACATTCCTCAATTCAAGGAATGGACCCTTTGCAGGTCATGTGTCACTTATCGACGCCATACTGGGACGCAATCCCAGCAATCCTCGCTTTGTTATACTGGCCACCGAAGAAAATGAGAAAACTGCAACGAAACGATTTTTTTTTTCTTTGAAATAGATACACAGCGACATTCTAGAATCTTTTGTTGATTGTAGTGCTGGAATGCTTGAGTCCCAGCACCATTGCAAACAAGAGATATTCAGGGTCCACTGAACGCTATTCTTCTGCAAATATTTCAGTAAATTAATAGGGCCGCTGATCGCGTGTGTGAAAGCGATTTATAGTCAAATAAAAGTGAAATCAAAATTGAAAGTAACTCAGGATAACCTTAATAGAGGTTTTACCAACTGAGCCTTGGGTAGCTTATCTCCCAGCTCCAGTTGTTCAAAGCCTGGATAACTTTATCCGTTGATAAGCCACCACACATTTGTTTAAGAATGTGGAATGGTTGCCGTATTTAAGCAATAGACCATGCGTTTCCATGGTTCATAGGCTTTTATGCAATAACAAAACAATGCGGCGCTCTGATTGGTCAGTTAGCTATGGTTTATCGTGATTGTTCCCGTAAACTCATGGCAATTTCGCGCGTCTCCTGAATTATTATATAAAAGCAATAAACCACACATTTCTATGGCTTATAGCGGGCTGATAAACCACTTGGGATGTTGGAACTCGAATTCTTCTCGTGTTCTCCCGACATCCTGCGTGATCATCAGCCTATAAACCATAGAAACCTGTGGTCTATTGCTCAAAATAACTATAGAAATGCTTGTTTATAATAA
The DNA here is from genome assembly GCA_014634185.1 of Astreopora myriophthalma. Lineage (NCBI taxonomy): Eukaryota > Metazoa > Cnidaria > Anthozoa > Scleractinia > Acroporidae > Astreopora > Astreopora myriophthalma. Next base: position 440,619 of record BLFK01000930.1, read on the forward strand.
TTCAGAGGACGCGCGAGTTTAATGGCACCAAAAACCTTAGTTGATTGACCATTCAGAGCGCGCGCGTTGATTTTATTATATAAAACTTATATCATATATCACCATGAACATACACACAATGAGGTTATAGCTAAGTACAGGAGCGTACGTAAACCTCCAAAATGTCTTACTTATCCATCGACTAACAATTGGGACCTGGCTTGTTCCGGCTCCGTTGTCAGCATCCAAAGCTGGTTCCTTTGAAGCTGTGCAACTGAGCGATAACTTCAAGATTCACCGGAATAGTGGTTCGGGTTGGGAGAAAGCATCTTTATTCATTTACATCGAGCTAAAAAAAAACCCTCGTATTTGACAGAATGAACGAGTTACCTTTTCTTTAGCAGCTCTCGCATTGGCCTGTTACCCTTCCAGACAATAGTAAAACAGACAACGTAAACAATGCATCGGACCCTAAAACGATTACCACTGGAAGACCCTAGAAACGAGAGCTGCTACACAACTGAAAAAAACGAGGTATGAGCTGAGGAGCATGAACGAGTTATATTTTCTTTGTCCAGTTGAGTTTGTAGAGGTCAGGTGATTGTCTTGTCGTTCTCAACTGTGGTAGGGCAATAAAGTCAATGCGCCCAATTCATATCGGTTCTCTACCACGTAACTTGTGAACACTCCACGCTCAAAACATAAAAGTAAGAACATCCACTCGACCGCTAAGTTAGGCGTTCGTAGCAAAAAAAGGGTTACAATAAGGGTTACCATTAATGTCTTTATTGTTCGTGTGATTGTTCGATACTAGATTTATTTAAATACAAGTTGGTAAGTTCTTGTGCAATGTTGATCGTCGCTCAAGAAACAGCAATAGACCTTTTTACCGATACGACGGCCATCTTGAATTCTGTTGTTCTTAAAAACATATTATGGGATACTCAGGGGGCAAATTGGTGCGCTGGTTTTGGTTCAATGATTTCAAACCAGATCAATTTTCGTATTTCCTTTGTCTCAGATTAATTATGGTATGAAACAAGGATGCAAAAGTCAAAGTGGCTTGAAATTTTTCAAAGAAAAACCAAATTTCTACCCACAACATGTATGAGTTTGCCCCGTGGGCAACCCATAATATCTTTCGCAGAACAATAGAATCCAAGATGGCCGCCGTACTGGTGAAAAGGTCTATTAAACACAACGACCGCGGAGGGGGAGCTGCTGGTTGGGCTACAGCCCTACCACTTTTTTTCTTGGGTTGACTTTTTAAGACATTATAAATGGAGGAAGAGTGATCCCTAATGCTTGTTAGTCGTGGCCAGATTTTTTTAGCCCTACCACTTTAAAATGGTCTCCGCGGTCCCTGAAATAGGCCAGTACTGAGTTAACTCAGTTCAACCTCTTATTTACCGCGAGTCCAGTTTTATTTGTATGCTAAGAGAATTACCGTCACAATGGCTTTGTACTGGGACTCGCTTTCAAAGAGAAGGTGAAGTGAACTCAGACAAGGTCTAGTGTGTCGCATTCTGGAGAGAGCAGCTTCTTCGACAGAATTTTAACATATATAATTTTTTAAGTGATTGCATAATATATTTTACTGTAGATGCTTTAATATGGGGACTCAAGAATAAAGATAATGGGAAAAAAGACCTTTCAGTTTGTATTTACATATTTTCTAGTTCTGTTTTTACGTACACAGACGACAGCCCCGTTTATCGTATTGACAACACTGTCGATAATGCTGTTATTTTCTAAGGAAAAAAGGAGCTCTTCTTACATCTGAATTGAACTGACAGGTGCTGCCTGTGCGAGCCAATATTATTAATTAAAAAAACGTACATAGGGCAGCCTAATTCTGGGGTTATTGGCGAGGAACTATCGAGTGGGTCAACTACTTTCCCTCTCCTCTTAGTTCGGAGTCACCATTGACATGGTTGATGACTAGCTTTCTGGTCACATCACCTTGTAGATGTGACGAGTTTCGAAGAAATTTTTTTTTAAAAATTGATTTAGATTTTCTATTGTTCATTCTGTAGTGTAAAAGCCCTACTTGTTTGTAATGTTTTTTTCCTTTCCTTTTTTTCCTTTCCTTTCTTACCTAAATCTGCACATCTCTCAAAGACGTTTGGCGGAAAAACAAAAGCGCTTTGCCCAAAACACGATTTAAAAATGAAACTAGAAAACATTGAAATTTGCCGCCATTTTGGCTCACCATTCGCCTTAGTCTTTTCTCGATTCTTCTCGGTCAAAATAGTGCTGTGACGTAGGTTAAGGAACACGTGTTTTTTTACTTCGTCTGCGCTTATGAAATTTTGTTTTTCTCCTTCAGATACACTCTCTTAAGCGATGACATCGCGTACAGCTCGAAATTGTGACGACCTCGAAACACTCGCAGTTTCTCTCTCTTGTAAACAAAGCCGGGACGGCGCCTTCCTTAACCTACGTCACATCCCTCTGGTTGTGAGCCCGTCGGCCTTCTTAATCAGCGGCGAAGGTGTACCGCAAAAATATAGAACTTTCAAAAATTGTAAACAAATCGAGTTTTGAGCAAATCGAAATTTTTTTTCTTAGAATGTCTTTAGGGAACCTGTAGATTATCTTGAGAAAGAAAAAATTATAGGCACTGCATTCCTAATCCTATAATTATGTCTAAATCAGTTTTCGAAGGACAAATTGAACCTCCCAAAAAGGAGTTTGTTCTCAAGGCGGGGGTAAACCTGAAAGTCGTTTTTCCGCCCCCTAAAACAGGTTTAATGCAAATCTCGTTCGCGTTGCAAGCATGGCCGAAACCCTCTGCTCATAACACGGATCGATGTTTTGTGGTGTTTTGTAAAATTTTGGATGATTTTTGGGTATACTTGGGAGGATATAGTTTTTCTCAAAAGAGAAGTACAATTTTCAGAAATAAGAAATGGTGAAGATTTAGTGTAGCTTAAAAATTAGAATTTGAAGTAATATTTCATAAACGAGGGCGAGTGTTTCATCAGGGTTTCCAAACACGAGAAAACTGATGAAAGCACTCGGCCTTCGGCCTCCTGCTTTTATTGTTTTCGAGTGTTTGGAAATCCTGATGAAACACGAAGCCCGAATTTATGAAATGGCTTCTCAAAAGACCGTAATTTATTAACAATAAACAAAAGGCCCTAATTTATTAACAATAAACACAAAAAGACCAATAGTCAGTTTTTTTCTTTTGTTTCGTTATGGAATGTGCATAGTTGTTAGTGTTATAAAAGGTGTGTGTGTTTTCTCTTTTTGTTTGAGAATTGCCTGTGCAACAAAATTGTTCAAACTTCTTGCACCTTGCACATGTAGTAGCGTAACGGAAACCACGAGTACTAGCAGTGAAATTTCGGAAGGTGAAAGCAATGTGCGTGGAATGTTAAATCAGTTCAATTCTGGAATGTTCTTGAATTGCAATGTAAACGTTAATGTTAACTACAAAGAATGATTACTGTAATCCTGGAAGTTAAAGTACTGCATTCTGTTGGAAACTGATTTCCAAACACGCGTGTTTGGATATCTAATAGGCCATTTGCATGATGACGTCATTTTACTACCAAGACCACAATGCATTGAGTAGCTTTTATTGTCAGGCAAATTTTACCAATTGTCTCGTTTTTCCCTGAAGAGTAAAAAAATCCATAACCACTTGTAACCAAACACCACCTTGCTTACAAGGGTCATGTTCCGAATTGATTAATGCATTCAAATCTCAAATAATCTTTTCACTATTAGGTTCTAGAGGGGTACGCTTGACCTGGTTTGACTGTAAAATCGCAGATAACGGTGAAAATTTACCTGACTTCGTTGAACTCGTGTAAACGAATGTTGAATATAAGAACGTAATAAATACGACCCTTTACTCAATTCTAGAAGGTTTATGCGAAGTGTGAAGTAAACTGTACTGGCATGTTTTACCATCGGTCTGTGTGGTTTGTATAATTTTTGACAGGATGCGTAACAATCAATAGACGCATGCGCAGAATCCAGACAATGTTCCAATAATTTCGTGAATACGTCTAGTGCGGGTTTCGTCTATAACATCGAAGAACGTAACGATTATATTACTCATCGCAATACCGAACAACTTTTAACCATTGAGTTAGGCTAAGATATTTCCTTCGCAGTTCAAGATGATAGGAGTCTTTCAGGGTAGTAGTAGTTAAATGAAGCTATCTACAAGAGGTGTCAGGTTACAATTTAAACATAACTATCGTAAGGCGTGTGTTGCCATTGGTCAATTAAGCATCTGCTATTCGCCCGTGGGTACACACCGCGGACGAAAGGTTGTCCAACTGACAAGTATCGAAGCGTACGCAACACTGCCGAAAGGCATTATGGATAGTGGTCTGTATGGCGTGCTAATGCAAAGTCCGAGTGACGTAATGGCGGAGAGACTTCTTGAACGTTAGTCAAATAATCTTTAATCGTTAGGAGTGGCCATTGTATTTTCGTGGCATCTCCAATTCCGGGTTTTTATTAAAATTGATTGAATATCTCCCACACTACCTATCGGCATTGTCACGTATGCTTGTACACTTCTTTTGGCCAACCTTTCTCGAAACAGCTGTATATCTATTGTATCCTAACACAAATGGTAAACGGCTCAGCGCGCACTCATAGCAAACTGACCAGAACGAGTAGTCTAATTGTTTTAGTAGAAATCCACTCACATACTACCTTCGAATTCATGCCAATTTTTATTGATTTGAGATTTGAAGCCCCAGTTTGTTTTTGTTCAAAACGTCGGCTTTTGATATTAGGGAGCTTAAGCAGTGACGACGTCGACGTGAACGAGAACGGGAGCAAACAATAGGTTTAACGAGCAAAAACAATGGCCCGGCGCGCTCTGCACGTGCGTTTTACATTTTGGTACATTTTTTGCCGTTCTTTCCCTAACAACGACGTGGAATGACCAAATTAGAGGTTATGTGAAGGACGAGAGTACTTAACGATAAATTTTCAATTCTCTCTCTAAACTTCGACGCCGTTCATACCAGTTAAATTCCTGGATAGTTAGTATACAATTCACATGCCCAACGACTTGGATTAATCCCGAAATGATTACAATAACGCGAATTTATATTTTCCAATGACGTTCTCGTAGCCGTCGTCGTCGCTCTTGCTTAAGCTCTCTATTCACTGTCTATGACAGTTTAGTTATCAATCTCAATCTCCTCTTTCTCTTTAGCGGCCCTCAACCTGTGTTGACCAGGCAGCGATTACTCTTGCACTGCGCTTCGGCGGTATACACCGTCGATCTCCACACGTGTAAGTAGGTTTCCAGTTTTGTGATGTGATGCTCGGTGCTTCGTACAACGCACACATTCAGTTGTCATCAAATTTCTCTATTATTGGCCCCTTCAGAAACAATTCACTTTCGTTTTGCTCAGGTGTCGGTCACTGTTGTGGACCGGATCAGAGAACCGTGGAACGTTGTGATTTGCGGATTGCGATGTACCTTTCCAGTTTTTGTTTCAGTTAAGGTCCGTCAACTGTCGCCGCCAATACGATTGACGTCCGTAAAAAAAAAAAAAAGAAAAGAAACAAAAACAAAATCGCTCGTTGAATTTTGATGTCTAGAGATTGCACGTAATTGAACGGTGCGAAAATAATGATCCTTCATTAGAACCTAGCCAAAACACACGCTGTCAAGAACTCAACTCGCGTCCTCTTGGCTGTGGAATAAAGGAGAAGTGAAATACACTTGTAAGCGTGCCTATCAAATCCACCCAATTACAATACACATAGCCGAGCATAATAATCTTGATAACACACTGATGACCTCAGCAACCTCGACCTTTCTCTTGCTTTACATATGGTGCACTGTTATAAACAATTGGCTCACGCATTTAGCTATGCGTATATGGAATATTCAAGCATGCGGGAAGTTTTGAGAACTGTCAAGAAGTTAGAGTTGTCCAAGGCCTACACCCTTCTCTCCAAATTTCCCGCGTGCGGCGATATGTAATAACATTTTGTACTTTTAGGGCGCAAACTTACACTTGGATATGATCAAATGCACTTTACAAGAACACTTGAAATCAAATAAACTCAAATCAGTTCAAATGTCGGTTTGTAACGAGAGGGGAAAACGGGGAAACCTCTCGGAGCAGGGTAGAGAACCGACAAACTCAACCCACATAGGACCCTGAGTCCGGGAATCGACTCTAGGACACAATGATAGAAGCTGCGCGCTCTCATCACTGCGCCAACCATGCCTCCATCTATGCAGGCTAATGCATGAACCAATTGCCCACCTTCGACAATATTCAATATTCTAACATGATTCTGAGGCTTTCAGGGAAAATATCAGTTGTACTGAAGTCTCCGTTGAGAATTACGAGACAAAGAAAACAAGACCAACCTATGAGTATTAATCTGAGTAGTCAAGTCTGAATATTGATATTTCGAACGTAGGCTGATTGCCGGTTAACTTGTCTATATAGTTGCACGGGGACTTGATGATCTGAGTTATATTTTCGAAGTGGTACCACTTGAAAATAACATTCATAGCTTCGCGCCGCCCTGCTTTTAGCCTGCGTAGCAAGTGTCCCCGTACAAGCGAACACTTCCCTATTCTGGGCGCGGGAAAATAGGAGAACGGATGGGAGTGAAGAGAGGAGAATACGGAAATCTTCGCTCGTACGGAAACGCTTGCTACGCAGGCTACCTTGCTTTAATATCTTCTTTTTATAAAATCCTCAGCCACGGATAATGCGTTTGTAGCTTTCTCATTAGCTCGCTGGATCTCTGTTATCAGCCATTATACCTATGCTTGACCTTGTATTTTCCGACCTTGTATAGAAAATTAGTTGGGCAAATGTCGCTTTAGCTTAAAATTTTGCGGCGGGAAGCCAAGTTTCGTCGACAAAAAAATTAACGGTAGGTCGAGAACTTAATACAACAAATGTTCCATTCACCCTTGTTGGAAACGAGATTGGTTATAGCCATCTCAGCAATACGCGCCTCGCTGGCTATTTACCAGTTCGTATCCAACAAGGGCGAATGGAGAATTGCGAAATATTGGAGGGGACCTGTCTGAGATAATGCACATGTGCGATAATTTGATTTCTGATCCGGCAGACTTCTTTTCAAAGTTGTTTTCGATGTCAGAGAGGAGGAACACGAAGCGATTTGAGAAGGATTTCGCTTCGCAGCCGCCTTGGTTCGAACGAAAACAAGACATTCATACCAGCTGGAGAAAATTAAGTGTATTTGCGCGAGGGAGAACATGTGCATTATCGTGACACAGGCCCTGTACGCCATTAATTGAAAATCGTTCAAGGTGGACCTTCAGTATTCAAGTTTTGGCTTAACTGCAGTTAAGGAACTGAACAGATTAATTACCTTGATAAAAACACTGGAAGGAACCATCTTTTGCGCATGCTCATCCCAGCTGACCTGGAAACGAGGTAAGTTAAAGTGCAGCTTGGGAAGAGTAACATAACCAGCGGAAAGAGGATACAGACTGAACCTGAGCCTGTGATCACCAGAGGGCAGCAAACGAAACTGAATCTAAGGGAGAAATCATACATTGAGTGCTGCCACTTAGGTATGTTTTGCCCAGCTGGCCTCGAACAAAGCAAGCCAGAACTATTGTACCTGAAATAGAAAAGTATTTAGCAACATAAAGAAGGATGAGTTTCCCCCAAAAATGTAATGCTACGTCGCTCGGGAGCGGAGTACATCAATTTTGCCTATTTATAAATTTGGTTTGATGATGTAAGGTAAAACCTGTAGCTAATTGGAAAAGTTGGAAATGAGCAGGAAACTAGTAACGAATATAAAAATTAATTAATTGTCTTGATTTAATTAATACACTCTATTTAGAGTGGGTGACACTTAACAGTTTCAACAACAGATAAACTTGTGGCCCTCTTAGGGTCTCCAAGTACTCGGGGACACTTTCAAGGTCGTATTGAAATTTGGATATCTTTGTTTTTGAGGAGAGGGGGAAAACTTCTCGGAGCACGCTAGAGAACTAACAACAAACTCAAGCCACAAATGGCGTCATCCAGGACTTGAACCCAGGCTACACTGGTGAGAGGCGAGTGCTCTCACCACTGCGCCATCCCTGAACTCAAAAAGCCGACTGAATTGCAAACATCAAGCCTGTCACTGCAAAGAGCATCCAAGTAAGAGTACGTGTTACAATTCTGAAAATTTAAAATAATTAGGATAGTACGCGCTCTCATTGGTCAATAGCTGTGTTTAGATGAGAGTATGTAAACACAGTTGTGACATCACACGAATTTTGATTAGTTAAGTGTTGTCCGACGCGCCTTTTGATTGGCTGGTGGGGAACATGAGCATGTTTCCAGAAAATCTGTTTCAATCAAGAAGTAAAAAAAAACATTTTTCTTCATTTGTCGAATTATTCCTGAGAAATATTTTAGAAAAGCAACAGATGACTTTTTTTCCGTGTTTACATAGCGTCAACGAAACACCGGGGGAGTTGGGAGAATTCTCGACAATTATGCAAACCCTCGACTGCGTCGACTTCTCCCAACCCCTCTTCGTGTTTAGATGAGGCTATGTAACCACGGAAAAAGTCCTCTATTGCTTAATCCAAGTAAGAGTACGTTTTACGATTCTGACAATATGTAACTTCAAAGAGATTTGCATGGTTGGAGGAACACCTGTGTCTAAGATCTCTTTAAAAGCCCACCATTCACTTCCATCTAGTCCAATCGTGGTCAAACTTCGTAAACTAATGATTAGAGCCTGTTCCAGGTGGCAGGCTTCACATTTCAGGCTAATCGATGTCAATCAATTTCAACCTTCGAATCCAGTCCCCTGGTCGTTCATAACATCGATAACCCCAGCTGATGCCAAATGCTATTACCTTGCATGGCTAAATTCTTTTTCTTGAGCTTGCACTAGGGGCGTGCAAGCATGCAGCAATCCGATTTATGACAATTATTTCAATTTTAAGGTATACTGACAGGAACTGTACTTTCCCAAAAACGCACAAGATATGCAATCATTAAAGAGACGACATTGAGCCCCCGTTGTTGCAGTCTAAACACCACATCTTGCATGCATCTTGGAAGCTGGTTTACCCAGCAAAGGCCGCCCTGAATGCATGGTTACAGTAAACTAGTTTAACCTGTTTATGGCCTGAGTACATAAAGGCATCACTCGGTTCCACAGTGACCTCGACCTCCTGAACTTGAATGGTGCGATTGCGCACAAGATAACTGACATACAACGGCATCTGTACACAGCCGTACGCCGGTAAATCTGAACAGCAAAAACAAAGACACGTATCAAATTCAGAAAATCTAGTGGTTGAGTGGTTGAGGGTAGGCATCGAACCTGAAGTCCAGATGTCTCTGGTTGAAGTCTTGCTCTCACCAATGGCTGAAGTAGTTTTGCGTAGTCGCTGGTTCAACTCTTCAGCTACGCTTGTAAATAGCCAACTATCTACCTCCCACCAGGGGGGATTCTTACATCTGTTACATTAGTTTGTATCATTTGTTTCATTGGCCCTGAAAAGGCTCTAAAGAGGAGTGGTCAGTTAAGTATCTATTGATTGATCGATGGATCGAATGATCGGTCCATCGACCAATCGATTGATTTGGATGTCTGTCTCTTTCTTTAAGGACAAATCTGGTAAACAATATCGACATTGAATCTCAGAAAGGCTGCGAAGAACGTTTATCAATCATGTTTCTTTGTTTCAAGCACATTATAATTATGGGCTCCTACTATAAGTAAATCATTTACTTGTAGCAGTACTTGTTACTTGAATTTTGTCCACGGAATCCAGATCGACTCGGAATTTGTGGGAGAAAACAGGATTACAGGGAGAAAGACCAACATGGGACTCAACCCTGATTTAGTGTGGACTCAGAACCGGTGAAACCAGGCGGCATGAGAAAGCGCTTACTTTTCTTTAAAAATCAGGACGTCTATTCAGAAGGCCATGATCAGGAGCTTCCATACATATTGAACTCTTGAGTCAACCCTGTCGGGTAGCTTCTTAGTTTTAGAACTGTGATATCTGCGGGAGCTTTTGAATTTGCCGCGAGAACTATCTTATTTTCGCTGACGTATTGAAATACCTTCGGGTGGCTGCATGTGACGTAAAAAATGGACGACAATACTGCATCATTTCATTCCCGTATTATTTTTACCTGTTTTAATAGTAAAAGGAACACTTTCCACCGTGACGGAGGGAAAAGTTAGCTCTGTGATCACAACTGGAAATTTTTCCGCCGCGGACGTTCTGAAAAAGTTAACAAAAAAGTCGTACCATTGGAAAAATAGAGAAATACTGCCCACTGATAGTTACCCAGGCAAACATTTGATGTTCTTAAAACCAATATTAGACCCGAGAAGGGAAGCTTCGATGGTTCATAAGCTAGTTTTAAGGGCATCCAATTTTCAAGGGGAAATTATCTTTTGATAAGTCCTGGGACCAAAACATTCCATTGTTTTTTTTCTGTTCATCCGCCCTTAACCTACCCTTTCGAACCTTGAGCGCATCACTCTGAGGGATTTTTCGATGAAAACAAGGCTTGATACATATAAGCAGGACAAGCAATGAAAAACAAATAGTCAAAAAAGGAGGAATCGTCCCCTATTTACGTGATTTGTGGCCCACGGGTGCTTTCCGATTTGGGCATTTATGCCGGATGGGCAATATTCTCAAGTATTCGAAAACACTCTATAGCACTAATACCTTCTCCACTGGAGAGCCAAACTGCCAATGTTAACAACTTTGAGTCGACTGACATTTTCTTTGACAGCTAAGCAGTAGCATTCGGATGCACTTTCACCCTGCTGTAGAGAGACTAACATGACAACAGATTCTATTCACTTGGGTGATTAAGAAAAAATACAACTGCAGTTGATGTACACACCATAAAACCACCGCAGAGTAGGATGGGATGGGATGGGATGGGATGGGATGGGTTAGGATTTCGCCCGAAAATCTTCCGACAGTGGAATTTCTTTCATTTCTCGTTCATAGTTACTGAGGCTATGACGGTTACTTATTCACAGACTTTATTTCGGAGAAAAGGACCGTGGAAAAAAAATGCCCTAATTTCGTAACGTTGCTCCTTTAATAGGAAACTTGCGCTCCTTTGAGCCACAGACATCAACCTGTGGCATTTCCCCTTTTACTGTACCTTGGCACGTGTCCATTGTTATGTCTATGGACTCTCAGCGAGTCAACTTATCAATAAATTTGACCACAAACATTCCCCAGGGATAAAAAAGCCAACGTCAGCTCTCCTTGCGTCGCTACATCATCCTCCGAGCTTGCTTCCCGTTACTTTGGGCCGTTTCCATGTTCATTCAAACCGGGCCCATGTGTGACGCTAATTCTCATCCGTGTGTGAAGTACAACTTATTCCCACCACAGACGTGTTTTCACTGGGACTCGCTTTGAAACAGAGGCTGGAGTGAATATTGCATAGAGCCGGGGGTTTTCAATTTAGTGCCATAAAACCAAAGCCAACGAAATTGCAGACTCAGCCAATCACGTTCTGAAGGAAATACACTCTTCAGCCGAACATAAATAAAAGTAATTCACGACTTGGTTACTAGCCGGTCAGAAAATGAGCGGCGATGCTTAGTGCGGAAAATGAGTTTTATTCATTTGCAAAGTAGAACTCATTACCATCACAAAACTTTCGCACTTAGACTCGCTTTGAAAACGAGGCTGACGTAAAATGGCCGATTGGTTTTCGTTTTGCACTGAACACTGAATAATGATCCAATCATAGAGCGAACCAAACCCAAAGCAATGGCGCCATTACTTTCGACACTCAAGTGAAAACACCTCTAATGCGCATAATCACTCTGTCAAGCCGTGTTTGAAACACGTCCTTACTTCCTTGTAACTGTGATCCCATCTCTTCGCCAACAAAAGTTACTTCTGGAGACTACAAAAAACCAACAAGAGAATTTCATTTAACAGGATTTCCATATACACGAAAGAAAAAATAAGAAAGAGAGAGAGAGAGAGAGAGAGAGAGAGAGAAAGAGAGAGAGAGAGAGAGAGAGAGAGAGAGAGAGAGAGAGAGAGAGAGAGAGAGACAGCGAGACAGAGACAGCGAGACAGAGACAGACAGACAGACAGACAGACTCAACCCAAATATGACACCGAGTCCAAGAGTCGAACCTGGGTCATAATGATGGAAGGCGAGTGCCCTCACCACCACACCAGAGTGACCCGAGTTCGACTCCCAGACTCAATTACAACCTTACCATATTTAAAGTGGTGTCAACCATGGTAACAGGCCATGGTGACGTGCATTTGATCCCAGCCAATAGGAGAAACGGCTCCTCTTCAAACACCTGGTCCAGTCTTTCAAGCTAACAAAATATTGAGAATCAATCAATCAATCAATCGCAAGTTCGTGAGAGCTAAAATACTCGTTCAAAATAAGTACGTGCAAGAGGAGTGAAAGTCAACAAAATGCATGAACACAAATTGACCTCAAGGAATCTGAACGAGAACTGCACTTCAAAAGAAAAAATACCAACTAGGACAAAATGAGGCCTTTAACTTTTGGATGCACGACACTCTTAAAGGAAGTTCTCTGGCCCAAGGGAAAACACTTGTTCGTTTCGTTTCAGATATGGGGAGAATTTGACCTGCAGAAAATCCAAACAATTACCCGCACGTACTCAGAATAAAAGGTTTTAGTGTAACGAAACATGTGAGCGATTTGACGCTTTAACTCTAATATTCTTTTGCAATGTCAACAGGCCATTTCCGTGTTCGCTTCGGTCTCTTTTTTCAAAACGCAGCTAATTGCGACGTCTTCCTAATGAATTAGTTCTCATTCATATGTAAAGTAAAACTAATTGCCATCAGAAAATAATTGCTCTTGGATTTGCCTTGAAACGGAGGCTGAGGTGAACTTGGAAGTGGCCTATCACAGTTTTTTTTTTTTAGATGACTAGAACGCTTCATTTCGTTTAATATAATGAAAGCAAAATAATCAACAGTATCATGGAATCAATAGCAGTATAACGGAGTTATCGATATGCTAGTACTTCCTTTGGCAGCCAACAAATCAGGTCCCCATAGTGTCTGCTTACCTTAAGGTTTGTCAGCGAAAGAGACACTTCAAAAGGCATGACAGTCTTAATAACAACACTTTCCTCCTGAATAAAGAACGCCAGCAGCCAGAGATTAAACTCATCAACGATAGATGAGCTTGGGAGCTGGTGCTTTAAAGATTGGTGGAGCTAGAAGTAATCAGGCAAGGGGACGGAGCAATCCAGGCGAACTCTGCGAGTGGCCACCACCAAACGCATCAAAGGTGGGGGGGGGGGGGGG
>BLFK01000930.1:456416-466585 GCA_014634185.1 Astreopora myriophthalma
GTACGTCAACCGGAAGTGGACGTTTCGTATTCTTGGGCAGAGGTTTCACCCAAATTTTCTAGCAAATCGTCTCTATAAGAGTAAAAACGCCGAGCAGTACAAATGTGGTAGCGTCAATGCAGTTTGAACGGGAAAACGCTACATTTCCGGTTGACGTACGTGGCTCAAAAACGCCTTTGCTTAAGCTCCCTAATAACCGACCTCGACACTAAACTATAGTAAAAAACGTTTGTGAATTCCTTCGCAATATTTTAGAATGCATTTACAGTTTAAAGGGAAATGAAAGTACTAAACGGGAGCCCCGCTTTTAGGCTTGGCTAAATCTATATTATGACAATTAAAATCACATTCTTAACTTCCTTCACCATAATTCAGTTTCTACTAATAACTTATCAACTTAACGAGTTTAAAAAGCCCATCTTGAACAAATCGTTAAGAAATCCAGAATGTACTGAACGGAATGTTTTTTAACGTACAGTATTTTGCTAGAAACTGAATGTACGAGCCCATAAACTGACTTGCCTTTGCAGTGACGGTCCGAGAACCAACTTGAGAACATTTCAGGAAGTATGATTTTTCTATCTAAAACATACAAAAGCACCACAGTTTCAACACCACAGCCCTCTTTAATAGTTGTTGGCAAAAAAAATATCTTTTTTATATTTTAACGTTAAGAAGCCTTACTAGCCTTGTTTCTAGGAAGTCAAAATTTTGAAAAAAAAAATGTTCTAGAGGCTAGCATCCTGTTCATTCTGCTCCCGATAGCAGAATGAATGGAAAAAACAGAATACGGTTTACTCGGAATACAGAGAGATTTTGGCGCGAAAATCGTGCACGGCCGCCGAAGCGTCAGTCTTAGTCGTGTCCAGACTATTCCGAGCATTAGTTCTCAGAATTTCCGTTTTCGGAATACGCGTCCTTTAAAACAAAAACAAAAAATAAACATTTAGTTATTCCGTTAATCCTAAACCAGAATAGGATGAACAGAATAGTCCTAAATGAATGCACCCCGACTTCAACTTCTTTGTTTGGGGACACCCACATGGCCATTCTATGCTCGGAAAAGCCAACAGGGACTTGGGTCCAAAAGCCGCACTCTAACCAACAGGACCGAGTTGTTAAAAGCAGGGTTAGTGCTAAACCGGGATTAAATACCATGACAACCAATAGGTTTTCATCAGACTTAACCCAGGGTTAGCGCTAACACTGCTTCCAACAACTCGGTTCTCCGGCTGAATTATGCCTGTTGCCGCGTCAAATTCATATAATACGAAACGCAAAATTAAAGATCAACAGCCCACCTAGAGAAAAATAGCAAAGAAACAAACACTACATACAATCGCATGATTACCGAACTGACAGAAAGCGGATGAGGTAAATGAGAATTGCAATTTGGAAAGCCCTCAAGCCCGCAGCTAAGGAAAAAGATTTATTAACTTCCAATGCATACAACTTACAATATCGTAAGTTGAACTAAAGCCTGGTTTTCACTAGCAATGCACGCACAAGCGCAAGCATAATCGCAAGCACAAGAACGCTTATTTCACCGTGAAAACGGGCTTGACGCAAGCATGCTGTTATGTTCGTCCAATGATAACACCCGTTCCAGATTCCACTCGAAGCGCCCGGTTATGAGAGAGAGCATGGAACTAGTGAAACTTTCGTCCCTGTGTACTGTGCATGTACTTGCGTTATATGAATTTGTTTTCACTTGACATGAATCTGTTGTCCTTGTGCTTATGCTTGCGCTTGTGCTTGCGTCGCTAGTGAAAACCAGGCTCAAGATGGTCTGGGTGAGTGTAGTAATATATTCTCACTAGGACCAACCGCAAACAATGCTTAGACTAGATAAGATATGGGAGACTCAGCCCAAGGCGATCAGGAGCGGGGAGCTCCTGGAAAAGCACTGGTTCATCGCTGCGGGGAGGCGGGTGGGACGCAAGAAGCAGTCGTAACACCGAAACGACTAAATGAGCCATCGGGATAAGGGAGTGGCCTTATATAAGGGCCCCACACCTCTGAGACAGGTGATGGATTGCCACGGACTGCGCGCGGAATGTTAGAGTCACGTAATCAGCGTTCTAAGGCTATTTTGTGCGGAGCCCCTAGAGAGAATAGTCCTCCTCAGAACGACTGTCAAACCATCCAGCTACAATTTTACAATGTCATATTGATACATGTTAGGGAGAAGCCCGGTAAAAACGAATACCGAGGGATCAAGCAATACACCTTTCTTGTCTTCCTATTCTTCACTCATGTTCCTTAGTAAAATATAAAAACTGAGAAGTAACTTGATTACCTTTCCGTTGACTTCTTGGATTGTGAATTCGGTAAAGCTTTGCATTCGTCCTTGAGGTTGATCAGCTGTTGGTACCTCACAGCAAATCAAAGCACCTGATGGTCACCAAAAGCAGATATCTTGCTGTAATGGAGCTCTCGGGATAACAACAGGGAGATTCAGCAAAGACAACGCGAGGGCATTGACTACAGCGCGCGCACAAGTAAAAACTACTAGGAAAATACTAGGCCCAGAACGCCGTCGTGTTGTCCATTTTAGAGTGATTTAGCACCATTTTCGAAAATTGTGTGGTCTTTTCAATTGGTGTAGTAGATTATTTTGAATAATTGGTGGTCAATAATTCGTGTAGTAGATTATCTTCAAAGCGACGGTAGAAGAGAGACAAAAAGACAACCGAAAGTCCTGACACCAGGGCCTACAGAATGATATCGACGGCACGCAGATCAGTGGATATCAACAATGTAACTTTGCAGTCGTCGTCAACGTCTTCTTTTCAAGAAAACTTACTGTTGTCAGTAGATTCTTGCTCATCTTGGAATCCCAACCAGATTCTGAAATTAGGTACAAAAAGATAGTATTACTATGTGTGGATCAAAGTACTTTTACTTAGCAGCCATTGCATCCTATTTGACGAACAGCACCTTCGGGTTGCTTCCCTCAGAAGCATTGGACCATACGCTTATTAAGTTAAATTGATTGTAATACTGAATTATACAAAATAGACTTCAGCATTCAGTTCCAGCATCACAGGAAATAGACTTCAGCATTTCAGAACAAAAGCGAACCGGGGCGCTTACCGTCTACCCGAAACATCCCGGTGGACATTTTAGGTGTAACTTTTAAATGATGCAGCTTGTCCTAATAAAAGCTGAATAACGTAGAAAACTTGCTGGTATCAACAAGAAAGCCCAAAAAGAACAGAAATAAGACACTGATTATGCCAATGAATCATAATTTCTGAAACGTTCCAAAGGGAATGGTGCGTACCATTTGACGTTCCAACCGCAATTTCCTGGTTTTCCGTGTGAATGGTAAGTACCCCTGGTCATCGTTTTCTTACATTTTTTGGGTACCACCCTCTTGGATTTTACGACGCCTATCGGTAGCCTCAATTGTTCGGGAGTAGAAATTTTGTGCCGTGAACCAAGCGAGACAACAAACAAGCCTCATGAAATTCGAAATGGCAGTGTGCAGGAAATGTAAAAACGAAAACAGCCGAAAGTAATTATTATTTTTTTTCTCAAATCCTGAAATGCATTTTTTTTCCTTTTATTCAAACAAAATTGAAAATAAGCCAGTATTTCTAAGAACGTAGGGCTAATTTGTTGAAACAGAGCAAGTCTCTCAAAACCACTGCCAAACTATGTACGTGTGGCTACAGTGAGTCGAGTCATACCTCAGGTCTTTAACTGGTGTATCTTCCAAGCTTTCAACAGCCAGCTGCAGCTCATAAAACTCATTCACAAGCGCTGGGGGTTCGTGCCTTAATTTAACGTCTATTCGGGGCTTCCGCGGTTCAATGCTAGACATTTTCAGGTAGAGAAACAATTACTACAAATTGATTCATACAGCGCTTTTCAATTGACTGTCGAAAATAATTTAGTTTTGTGTTACTACGCTTAGTGATTGGCTCAAAATTCTCGCGTCACATTTCCATCCAATCAGAGACAGAAGCAAAACTAATCGTGACTTTTCCCGCGCTTAGTGACGGCTGCCTCTATTTACTTTGCATTATGATTGGCTCGTTTGATTGTTTGCATCTATTGTGATTGGTCAAAGCAATTACTTTGGCTTTGGTATAGAGTGGTTTTCAATTGAGTGTTAGCAATTACAAAGCAAATCACGTTCTGAAGGAAATACTTCTTTCAGCAAGCCACCAATCAAAATATTTCAGGACTTGGTTTTACTATCCAGTCATAACGTAAAGCAAGGAGAGACAGCCGGCGCCAATGGCAGGAAAAAGAAAGTGACTAAGTCGAAATTGGTTTTAGCTTTGTGTCTGATTGGTTGAAACGTTCGCGCAAGTTTTTTTATCCAATCATAGAGCAAACCAAAACCAAAGCAATCACGTGATTACTTTCCACACTCAATTGAAAACTGCTCTATTGGAACTCAACTAGCCTGCAGCGCAGGCGTCTTATGAGCGAGCGCGAGTTACCCTTCTCGAGTACAACTATTCACGGAGCCGCCATGTTGGGTCTGAGATGGGTGGGGATTGGAAGGGATATGGTCTTTCCCCTCCTCCTCCCCCCTAGTTCCCCTCGTCTATAGCCCACACCCTTGGTAGCAATTTATTTCTCTCCCCTACTCTCCTCTGCCTAAAAACTCAAGATGGCGGCCAAACAATTCGCCAACGGGAAAACTGAGTGCTCGTCCACTAGAAAATACGCCTGCACTGCAGGCTAGAACTCAACTGAAAACCGATCAATTGCCACTTGCCAAATCCCTTCGTTTGTATCAAATAAATTGTCGAGTCCCAACAGGACGGACTTGTTGCACAGACTAGTCCCCCTGAAGTCTTCAAACCAAGGGCTGAATAGAAGAGACAAGTCCCTGGAAGTATTTTAGCAATGGGATCTACACCTTGTCTCTGGAAATCGCGCTGGCCCATGATTAGACTTTTGGATCAAAATGGGTGGATCACACAAGGGGAGTTGGTCCCCGGGACTCAGGACTGACTGACAACCTTAAGGCATGCCCTTTGAACAACATAGAATAACAAATAAGGCATAGGAGAAAACGTTTCTTGTTAAAGACTCACTTGATTTTGGAGACAATTTGCAAGTCATCCCAATCAAACTGATCCTCCTTAGCGGCAGATTTGGAGCCGTAAAAAACAAATGATTTGTTCGAAGTAGCAGTAGCCTCCCCTCCCCCACCGCTCCAAACCAGCACAGCACATCGAGACTCACGGGAACCCAGCTCAAGGGCGACAGAGGTGACCTGGGAACCACAAACCCAACACGTACTTGACAGAATTGAGAGTAAAGATCGTGCTTGCGGCCAACCACAAAGTTCTGGCTGAAATTTGCCGTTTGCCGAAAGCCAATGAAACTTATTTGATTAAAGCTTATCTTTTATCCGTTTGCCGTGGCAATGGGGCGAGAGTACACAGAAACGACAAAATAAGCTTCAATAACTGAATTTCAGGGACACCTAACGAGGAAACTTTACTAAAATAATGACGAATGAACAGTTGTTTCCTGCGTTGGCAGATAGTCGGTTAAAAGTGGCTGGTCTGTTCAGATCTATTTGCTGAATACGCAAAGATGAAGAAAACTTAAGGACCGCAAACTCATACGCCGAATTTACGAGCTGACTTTGCCCCTCTCCGGTGGATAAGGTCTTCTGAACAGAAATTTGACCAAAGCGATCCGTTGGGTGCCCTTGGAATTTACACGGCCTTGAGACGAGCCGCAGCCTTTTGTTTACTGACCACTTCAAGTGCCGTAAAGGGACCCGTAAAGGTCGTTCTAAATCTCCCTATTGATACAAAAACAATTTAACCTTCCTTTTCCCAGAATCCACTCATCCTGAAACCATCAGATAACAATAAAATTTCTTTCACGCTTGTTTCGTGAATTCTATTCTGTTGCAGTGAGTCACGATGTTTTACCTGCAACTGTTTCCCAACATCTTCAGGTTGTGGGACAAGTTGGAACGGGATCACTTTCGTCTGGCCTGGCACCAGATACAATCCACCCTCGCCTTGAGTTAACGCCGTCTCGACAACACACTGCTGGTTATAAAACTACAAGATACAAAAGTAAACAAGTCAGCTTAACGAGTCTGCATGGCCGACTGCTTAGTGTAGGATGCTGCATTTGTATGCGAATGCATGTACTAAAACCAGGAAGACCGGAACACCCCGGAACACCGGGGTGTTCCGGGGTGTTCTGGTGCTCCGGTATTCCGGTGTTCCTGGTTTTAGTACATGCCGCATGCGAATGCTCTGGTTCAAATCCTGCGATAACTGAATTTGCCTTTGGCGATCCCGAATTCAACTTCAGCAATTAACGCTTTGTAAAGACCCAACTGGTTGCTTCCTTGAATTGCCCTCTTTCAACACAAGGCGACACAAGCTTCAAGTTTTAAATGCCAACGTGTATAAATGGAGGTCATTAGTTTACTTGTAAGAATGTCTTCTTGCAGGGCCAGAAAATTTTGGGGAAACTGCACCAGTGATTTTCTGACTGGCGCAACACAGCATGCACTAGAGTACGAACAGCGGACAAATCCGATGCTCTTTAAAAAGATTCTACTTAATAAGGCGACACGTTCCTCATCCTCGGAGACCCAGCAGCTGTCAGTTGGGGTGAGAAAACCTTTCGTCACCTTTTTTCTCGCCCCGACTGACCATCCCTGGGTCTCTGAGGATGAAAGTTCCTAAAAACGACAAACCGAACGTTTTCGCAAGTCATCATCAAGTGATACGTACATTCTGTTTTGAAACAACTTTGGCCTTGTAATATAGTCTTTCGTTTTGTAAAAATAGTATACAAAAAAGGTAACTAGAACACTTTGATGAAACGACAAAATGCAAAGAGAAACAAGAGGGTACTAGAAAGCGTTAATCAAAGTTGGAATTGATTTGAAATCCCTCGCATTACTCTGACAGCCCGCACGCTTATTGCACCTTAACAATTTTCAATATTTAAATATTTAAATTTTTTAAAGTTGAGTACCTGATTGCTCAAGAAGACAGACATCTTGGAAAACCGGATAGGAAATGAGCAAGTAACTCTGAAACGGAAATAAATATGCAGTTGACTCATTCTCCGCATATACTGAACGTACAATTCAACTTTACAGTGAATTTAGTCGAAAAGCTCACATTTGAAAAGTGGATTTGAATGATTTTTGATACTACTGTTCTTATACTACAGCTCGTTAAGTGAGAATTATTTGCTGGTGTTATTTCCCTGATATTAATCACAGTAGTAAGGTATTAAAGCAACAAAAGCAGGCAGTTGCAAGATTGAATGGGCTTGAATTGGACTTGAATCCATGACAGTGCGACTGCCCTGCGCGCCCGCAGTTCCGACATGATCTTCTCATTTTCATATATTCACTATTATAATCCATCAAATATTTTCGCTCGCGCGCGATTAGTCTAACACGTCACGTGACCGAATATTCCCCAGCTAAAACTGGGGAATATCCGAGAATATTCCCCAATTTACTAAACTGCGCGCGTTGCGAAAAAGATTTGAAGGATAACAAACACAATAGCCTCCAGTTGACGCGGAAATAGGCTAGGATATTTGTCCTTGGACATTATCTGTTCCTCGAAGCTCACAGTTTTCCTCGAGCTACGCTCTCGGAAAAAACTGTGAGCTTCGAGGAACAGATCATCTCCGCGGACAAATATCCCAGCATATTTTCGCGTCAAATGGAGGCTATTGTTTATTTATAATCTAACATAAAGTTTCGCGCGATTTTATTGGCTACTTTACGTCGTCACGTGGTGCATAATCACAGGACCGTTACCATGCAATATCCCCCGTCTTCGTCGATATTTGGCCAGCCAGCTCGATAGTTTACACTTTTTAGCTTTATTATTTTACATGGAAGAAAAACAAACTCGTTTTGCAGAGTCCTAGAAGCTGGTCGCAAATGCTGTTCCGGAAAGTACAAAAAAGTCGACAAAATATGCTGTCAACGTCTTTGAAGGTGAAGAAAGTTACGAATACACTTACAGTTTTAGTCCTACGCAAACTTAAACTGAATCTTTTTTTTTTTTTTCAAAATTTCACATTTGCCCTTGAAGCTTCGCTTCTTGGTCAAATATTCATTTTTCGGACAATCTCTCTGCCGCGGACATTATCAGCCGACATACCAGCCACCCGAAGGGGTTTATTTACTAATCATCTATTGACCAGTCATGGGACATGTATGGCGCGAACTTGCAATTGACCAACTCCCAGTGTGCTTGATAGCTCACTTGCTGACGAAGTGTGCAGTGCAATCGCACGTTCATGGGTTCCACTTCTGTTCTCAAACTCATTAATAATTCATGAGCCCAAAACAAAAGAAGTCACTACCGTGAAGGAAGTTTAGATATGTGATCTTAATTAGCATAAATTTTCTGCAATTTTAAACTCAAATTTCTCTTAAAATACTGATTCCTTTGAGAAGCAATATCAAACACGAAGAAGAGTGTTTCATCTTCTATCCAAACATCTCGAATTCGGTTAAAAAACTCGCTTCTCGGTGTTTGGATATCTGATGAAACACTCTTCTTGATATATTACTTCAAGTGAAGTTTTTTTTTTTTTCCATTCTTGTCTTTTGGCTCATGCAGCAAAGGAAGGGACTGCACGACGCTTTTTTTTTCAATTGACAGGAAAAAATCACAGGGTAAAAAAGAAAACTCCTTAAAGAATAAAGACGAGGCATACCTTAAATAAATTTGAAGAAGGATGGTAGAATCTGCAGTTGTGGTGGCGGAGTCAAAAACAGCCTTGCATTCAACTGTAAAATATGACAACAGTTAACTGGCTGGTACACAGAACAATGCCAAAATTGAGACAAAAACACGATTCATGAGCGAATAAGTGTAAGTTCATTTCGTGATGTTTTCTGTTTCCTAAAGGCAGCGTACAGAGCGACATAAAGGCGGTCATGTTGGTGTAAAAATGAAAGCAAAGACAATGAAGTCAAAGTGCGGCACCAAAGTAGTTCTCCTGAAATTTCATCCTCTTTTTAACAAAAACACCTTTTTACCTGTTTGTTTATCATAGAGTAAACAACCACGGCCAGTGTTGTCATGACAGAATACACCATCATTAAAATAATAATATTAGATTTTTTCATGCAGGAGAAAAATGAAACTTTTCCGTCCAAAACAATGTAAGTTTATGCAGTGACTTGAAACACAAATAAACAGTTCAAAAGCAGCTCCACTTTTCAGACAAATGAAACCTGATTTTCGAAGGGAAGGCTTTGCACTTTGGAATTACTTTGAAAAAGAGGATGAAGTCAACTTAAAAATTGCCCAATGACGTTTTCCAAAAGTGGTTATCATACATAGCTATGCACGACACTTGTTCCTTTGCCCAACATTTTTCAACATTCCTATGTCGTCATCTTAAGTTGCATTCACTTGTGGAGAACGGATTGTCACGAAATTTTCCATGTTGTCATGTTTTTATTTAGCTTTTTGTTTTAGTTTTTCGATCTCAGTATTTCGTTTCGTCCTAGTGTTAATTAACTGGTGTTAATTCAACGTTGTAGTGTGGTTTGTAATTAGAGATGTATTGTAACTTAGTCTGTAATTAAAATTTTGTTGATTTAGTAAAGCGTTGTTATCATAAGAGTGTAAGTAACATAGGAGTGTAAGGTACCGCGTTTCACAATATGTATGTAATGCAAAGTGTTAATTGCTCAACTAATTATGCATATATATAAATGTAAGTTTCGTGGTGGTCAGTTGTCAGTTGTGAGAGAAGAAGTGGCGAACAGTCGGTTGTTGAAAAGTTGAAGAATTGTGAAGAGGAGCTGAACGGTCTTTCCCTGCCAAAGTCATAAGCAGACGCCGACCAAAAATCAAGGACAAAACCCATTTGTCATTGGCGGTGATCGTTGGCCTGAGGGTAGAAGGAAGAGGAAGAAGAGAAGTTTTACGGAGAGAAACGGAGAGTCACGTTGACTGTGAAGCAAAGAAAAAGTTGGAAAGTAAAAGCGGCTGAAAAGGTGACAAGGGAGGAATTTTGGGAGAACGAGAGTAAGGTTGGTGGAGCACGTGTGTGGTGTTTCCGAGGAACTTAAAGAACAGAAAGAAACTGAACTGTCCGATTGTAAATGTAAGAGTAAAGTAATTAGTAAATTTAGTATTATCGTTTAAGTTAAGTACAGGAATTGATATTTA
>BLFK01000930.1:466595-480453 GCA_014634185.1 Astreopora myriophthalma
GGCTCACAGTTTTCCTCGAGCTACGCTCTCGAAAAACTGTTCGCTTCTCGAGAAACAAGAGGGTAATAGAGAAGCGAACAGTTATATCCTAGCATATTTTCGCGTCAAATGGAGGCTATTGTTTATTTATAACCTACCATAAAGTTTCGCGCGATTTTATTGGCTACTTTACGTCGTCACGTGGTGCATAATCACAGGACCGTTACAATGCAATATCCCCCGTCTTCGTCGATATTTGGCCAGCCAGCTCGAGAGTTTCAACTTTTTAGCTTTATTATTTTACATGGAAGAAAAACAAACTCGTTTTGTAGAGTCCTAGAAGCTGGTCGCAAATGCTGTTCCAGAAAGTACAAAAAAGTCGACAAAATATGCTGTCAACGTCTTTGAAGGTGAAGAAAGTTACGAATACACTTACAGTTTTAGTCCAACGCAAACTTAAACTGAATCTTTTTTTTTTTTTAATAGAGAATTAATACACTGTGTTTACTAACTATAAAATAAACCAACCGTTCTCGTCCAACTTTAGCATGGAGGAAAGAGAAAAATTCCAGCCACACTTGAAAACATGGAGCCGGCAGAACTGTCAACCATGTTGAAAAGTACGAAATTTAATCGGAGGGTTATAAAATAAACAAATCCCTTTCTGGCTTGCTGGTATGTCGGCTGATAATGTCCTTGGCTGAGAGATTGTCTTCAAAATTTCACATTTGCCCTTGAAGCTTCGCTTCTTGGTCAAATATTCATTTTTCGGACAATCTCTCTGCCGCAGACATTATCAGCCGACATACATAACTTGCAATTGACCAACTCCCAGTGGGCTTGATAGCTCACTTGCTGGCGAAGTGTGCAGTGCAATCGCACGGTCATGGGTTCCACTTCTGTTCTCAAACTCATTAATAATTCATGAGCCCGAAAACAAAAGAAGTCACTACCGTGAAGGAAGTTTAGATATGTGATCTTAATTAGCATAAATTTTCTGCAATTTTAAACTCAAATTTGTCTTAAAATACTGATTCCTTTGAGAAGCAATATCAAACACGAAGAAGAGTGTTTCATCTTCTATCCAAACATCTCGAATTCGGTTAAAAAACTCGGCCTTCGGCCTCGTTTTTCAACTCGCTTCTCGGTGTTTGGATATCTGATGAAACAGTCTTCTTCGTGTTTGATATATTACTTCAAGTGAAGTTTTTTTTTTTCAGTCTTGTCTTTTGGCTCATGCAGCAAAGGAAGGGACTGCACGACGCTCTTTTTTTCAATTGACAGGAAAAAATCACAGGGTAAAAAAAAACTCCTTAAAGAATAAAGACGAGGCATACCTTAAATAAATTTGAAGAAGGATGGTAGAATCTGCAGTTGTGGTGGCGGAGTCAAAAACAGCTTTGCATTCAACTGTAAAATATGACAACAGTTAACTGGCTGGTACACAGAACAATGCCAAAATTGAGACAAAAACACGATTCATGAGCGAATAAGTGCCACCAGTTCATTTCGTGATGTTTTCTGTTTCCTAAAGGCAGCGAATAGAGCGACATAAAGGCGGTCATGTTGGTGTAAAAAGGAAAGCAAAGACAATGAAGTCAAAGTGCGGCACCAAAGTAGTTCTCCTGAAATTTCATCCTCTTTTTAACAAAAACACCTTTTTACCTGTTTATTTATCAGTAGAGTAAACAACCACGGCCAGTGTTGTCATGACAGAATACACCATCATTGAAATAATAATATTAGATTTTTTCATGCAGGAGAAAAATGAAACTTTTCCGTCCAAAACACTGTAACAGAAGTTTATGCAGTGACTTGAAACACAAACAAACAGTTCAAAAGCAGCTCCACTTTTCAGACAAATGAAACCTGATTTTCGAAGGGAAGGCTTTGCACTTTGGACTTACTTTGAAAAAGAGGACGAAGTCAACTTAAAAATTGCCCAATGACGTTTTCCAGAAGTGGTTATCATACATAGCTATGCACGACACTTTTTAGTTTGCACAACATTTTTCAACATTCCTATGTCGTCATCTTAAGTTGCATTCACTTGTGGAGAACGGATTGTCACGAAATTTTCTATTTTGTCATGTTTTTATTTAGCTTTTTGTTTTAGTTTTTCGATCTCAGTATTTCGTTTCGTCCTAGTGTTAATTAACTGGTGTTAATTCAGCGTTGTAGTGTGGTTTGTAATTAGAGATGTATTGTAACTTAGTCTGTAATTAAAATTTTGTTGATTTAGTAAAGCGTTGTTATCATAAGAGTGTAAGTAACATAGGAGTGTAAGGTACCGCGTTTCACAATATGTATGTAATGCAAAGTGTTAATAGACCATTTTACAGTTCTGCGCTCAGTTACGAGGCCTTTGGATAAAAGCGAGGCTGGAGTTGACCTTGTTTTGATACAAACCTCACTGCTTTTCTTATGTAAATCGTGCTGTTCTTATGCTAACTAGCTCTATTTACATAAGAAAAGCAGTGAGGTTTGTACCAAAACAAGGTCAACTCTAGCCTCGCTTTTATTCAAAGGCTGGTAACTGAGCGCAGAACTGTAAAATGGTCTATTGCTCAACTAATTATGCATATATATAAATGTAAGTTCCGTGGGGGTCAGTTGTCAGTTGTGAGAGAAGAAGTGGCGAACAGTCGGTTGTTGAAAAGTTGAAGAATTGTGAAGAGGAGCTGAACGGTCTTTCCCTGCCAAAGTCATAAGCAGACGCCGACCAAAAATCAAGGACAAAACCCATTTGTCATTGGCGGTGATCGTTGGCCTGAGGGTAGAAGGAAGAGGAAGAAGAGAAGTTTTAGAAACGGAAAGTCGCGTTGACTGTGGAGCAAAGAAAAAGTTGGAAAGTAAAAGCGGCTGAAAAGGTGACAAGGGAGGAATTTTGGGAGAACGAGAGTAAGGTTGGTGGAGCACGTGTGTGGTGTTTCCGAGGAACTTAAAGAACTTAAAGAAACTGAACTGTCCGATTGTAAATGTAACAGTAAAGTAATTTGTAAATTTAGTATTATCGTTTAAGTTAAGTACAGGAATTGATATTTATTTAAGTAAGGTTAGGGTTAGCTTTCATTTTATGGGTTTGGGTAACTGCACTAACTCGTTGACTCATTGACTCATGACTCATTGACTCATAGACCCTTTGACTCATAAATATTCAAGACTCTCACTTGTGCCGTTTGCTAATATCTTTTACATATTTTGTGTTCTTTTTCACGTAAGCTGGTTTTTCCTTTGATTCATTGATTTGGTTGACTTCACTCTAGAACCCCTAGAATCCCTATAATTGTAAGACGTAATTTGTAAGTGTTGTTTTATTCGTTATTCTGAAGCAGTTTCGTAACGCAATCTTTGAACGTTATTCTGCACAAATTCAAATTCAAACTCAAACTGTACAACTGAATGCAACTTAAGATGACATGGAAATGTCGAAAAATGTTTTGCAAACTAAAAAATAATGTCTTTTTAAAAGTGATCACCATATTACTGCTTAAATTGCGACCAGCTAGCTATGCCCACCTTGGAACCGCTTCGCCTTTGTCGCAGTCATTATACATTGTGAAGTATATGTGAAGAGAATTGATATTTATTTATTATACATTGTAGATTCATTATACATTGTAGATAGCAAGACAGTTCTAGGTAGTAACTAAACACTAACCAAATGGTGCAATTTGTTCCATTTGTATAGTGAACAACTGGGGTGCCTGTGGTGTTGCCTTCAGAGTTTTCCACAGCTCCTTAGCTTCTTCAACTGCTTCAAAATCACACCCAGGTTCAGGCTCTGGACACTCATTCTGTTTATAATAAAGGAATACATTGTTGAGTTATATAAGCACGCGGACATTTTTAAGAACAGGAGAGAAGTGCCTAGAGAAGCAATAGCCGTAGGCGAGTGCTTCTGGCACTTCTCAAGTGTTTTTGAACCGACATTTTTTCTTCCATCTTACAAGCAATGCCACTGTTTAGAATTTTACAAATTTATCTCATGCTACTCTGCTTAGTATCTCTTATCCTTGTTCATAGCGACAAAATTAACAAGAAATGGCATTTTTGTGATTATCTCTTGACCTTGCAAGCTCACTGTTGCAAGGTCTTTTGAAACATTTCCCTCCAATAATAAAAAACAGCCCCAAAATAAAACACCCTCAATTATTAATCGCTTATTTCTGTATAACGAAAAGCGGTCAAGACCGCTCTCAAAGCCCCCCGACACACAGAAACATAGCCCTTACCGCTATAACTTGAATAAGGTTGGTCTGGCATCTTGTTTTCTCCTCTGGGGAATTCTCAGTATCTGATTGGTTGTTACGGGAAACACCTATTGAAGATCACACCTGTAAAGTTTGCCCCTTTTTCTTAAAAGTATCCCACTGCCTCATTTATGGACGTAAAAATTGACACAGTCACTGATGAAAAACCCCGCTCCCAGGCCTTGGGCTTATGCAAGTTCACAGCAGGTTCAGGTGTGCTTATGAACAGGAAGGTCCTCTGGGGTCCTGTAAGGGGCATGAGATACAAGTTCAAAATAAAAGATTTTTTTCAGTAGGTTTCCAAGGATTATGTTAAATAATTCAAGAAAAACGAGAAAGCACAAAAAACACAAACGCAATATTTGTCCAATTTAAGACACTTGATAAAATAAATGAATAAAAACATCTAGAATTTTTCGAGTAGGTTTTCAAGGGTCTTATTCAATATTTAAATAGGAGACTGAAAACACGAACGCGATATTTACCCAATGTGGAGATATTAAAATCCACTGTTAGACAAAAGGCATCACTTTCAGGCTCCAGAAAATCAAAGCTAATAATAATACATTTTATTTCTCAAAGCCTCCAAGTCGTTTTAATGGACCTTTTTACAGATACCGCAGCCATCTTGAATTCTATTTTCTGCAAAGGATATTATGGGATGCCCAGGGTGCAAATGCATACAAGTTGTGGGTATAAATTTGGTTTTCCTTTGAAAATTCTCAAGCCACTTTGATTTTCACATCCTTTGTTTCACACTGTAATTAATCTGAGACAAAGGAAAAACAAAAATTGGTCTGGTTTTAAAATTTTTGAACCAAAACCAAATTTATAGCTACAATATGTGCAAATTTGCCCCCTGGCATCCATCCCATAATATCTTTTTCAGAACAGTAGCCTTCAAGATGGCCGCCCTATTTGGCTATTGGCATAAAACGGAAGAAAGGAACTATATCTCATTCAGCGCATGTGACTGTCTTTTCAAGGAAAATTGAGGGTTAGTAGAGAGGAGTAAGGGCACTTATCGCTTAAGTGGCTCACAACTGAATTAATGTTCTTACGCTAATGGACCTATAATCGGTGGTGTTTATCGCCGCAAGGGCTTACAAGTGTTTTTTGTTTGTTTATTTTTAGGAGAAAAAAAATCCCTTTTTATCATAGTACCACTTCAAATTAAGTAGTGTACGTGCAATTTCAACTGCAACGCTTCTCTGCCAAAGGATACATCTGCCCATCAACTCCAGAGAAAGACTTATGTACTCTTGAGTATTTCCAACCAAGTAAGCACATCTGAAAGAAGACAATTTAACTCGACATCAGATTATTTATGAGATGCTTCACCCATGCAGTAGTGACACAATCACCCTCTGAAATAAAAATCCAACTTCTCCCGGAAGAAGGGGCTCGTTTCTCTTTTCGGGCGTATTTACAATGCTATAACTCCCTCCATTTCTTGAAAAAAGAGACGTTTCAAGCCATGAAACTTTGCAATTTTGGTTTGTTCCTTCCTATCTTGAAAGCATATTAACAGAACAGATTTTCAAAAAGGCCGCTGGCCTGCGTTTCTCAAAGGACCCTTTAGTGACCATTTATCAGCAGACTGAGTAAGCTAAGCAGGTTAACTAAGTAAGCTGCCTTCATGAACGCCATGTTTGCTTCCACCTTCACCTAGCACACGTGCTGAATGAATGACATCACAACACTATTTGCGTGTGCGTGTACATAAACAATAATTAGCGCGAACTTCCTTAAGTTCTGCAATGATCTGTCCCGAAAAAAACGTGACAATTCGACTCACGACAATTCGCTGCACAACCTTGGCACCGATTATAGAGTGTTTTTTTTTTTAAGCTATGTTATGTCGTTAAACTAAGAAACGTATCCCAAATTAATCCTCCGATAAATCAACTCTATTCTTATTGCAGACATTTTCTTTTGTTTCGGTCAAACAAAAAAGCATGGCCATTCAACATTCGATTTGGCCGCGATAAATAACCAAGATGCCAAAATATATCTTATGCATAAAGCCCTTCATTTCTCTGCAATGCAAACGCGACTTCTACATATAGGAATTCGGGTAAAATCCTTAGACTTAATGTTCTTAAAATTAAACACACCTGAGAGATGTGATCAATACTGAAGTCAGAAGTGACCACCATTTTTCTCTGCAGTAATCCCACTTTACTCTACTCAACAACCTGCAATACCAGACGAGTTATAATCACCAAAAGTTGGTGCAGAAAGATCGTCGCAACACTTATTTCATTAATTAAAGAGTGGGGGACATTTAGTGACGTCATTCAATGAAGTTAAAAAAAATCGAGGGGGTATTCAAATCAAGCAATAAGCCACACCTCTCTGTGGTTTATATGTCGATACACCTGTGTTATCAGGAGTGAGCAGCTTCAAACGCAACAATAATTGAAGGGATCAGAGCAAAAACGTCCCAAGTGGCTCTTTTTTTTTTCCCCAGCCATTAAGTTATGGAATTACTCGCCTAATTCAAGTGGTGTGAAGAAAATAAAGAAGGACAAGAAATGAAAACAGTTGGGGATGAGGACGAAGATGAGGACGAAGATAAGGATCAAAAAAGGATGAGAGCAAAAGGAAGAAAATCACTTGTGTCCGGAATTGCAGGTAATTACATGCACGCTAAATTTTGATACTCATCACGAGGTGTCCTGTTAAGTCTAAGCGCTTAGTGCCCATTTTTAACAATAAGCTTAGCGTTAGGGTTAGGGTTACTTTTAGGTTAGGGTAAATGCAACTGTTTATGTTTGCTTGAAAAGCACAGTTTGGGGGACACTTTGTGACGTTTATTGCCTGTATTTCTGGACACAGGTGAAGTTCAACCTGAGGAGAAGAGCAAGGGGACACTTTGTGACGCTTATCGAAATCATCTGCGTGCATCTAATTAGGTGCAATTCTGGACATATCCGTAAAAAGCGCGAAAACGTCATTTAGGATGTTTTTCGGCCCAGAGCCCTTCACTTTATAATATTGTTGTTGTCAATGGTTTGAATTCAGGAGTCACGTCATAACTTAATTACGCAACATCACCAGGCTGAGTGTAGTCCTCAAAAGGACTGTTGTCGATGACATCGATTGACATTTAGACAAACTGAGGGGAAGTCATCTTCAGAGTCAAGTGATCCGTGTATTGTCTTCGGATTCAGTTTCAGTTTCAGTTTCAGTTTCAGTTTCAGTTGCAGTTTTTATTTAATTAGGACATAAAATTCAGCATAACAACAGATCAATATACATACAAGAAGTCTGAAATTAAATAGTAAATCAATTAAGCACACATAAAAGTATAAGGTAAAAATACAAATATGCTATACACTGCTCTTAAATGGATTTAACTTTTGACATCTCATTAATTAATCTTTCTAGGTTGGATCGTACAAGAACTCGGTTATTGACCTGATTGCTCAGTAATTTTCAGTGACATTTATTGTATTATCTACACGTGCACTTACATTAGAGCCTTATTGAAATCTCTTGCATGGTAGTATTCTTCACCCATCTGCACCACTAGAAGATGGAAAGAAACAAACGTAGCTCTTTGAGTGGTTTTCAATTGAGCGTCAAAAGTAGCACAATTGATTTGGTCATGGTCTTAGTTTTGAATTGACTGGATAAAAAAACTTGTGAAAATTTTTCAACATATCAAATCATGCAAAACTAAAACCAATCGACCTTGTCACTGTCGTTTTCCGCACTTGGCGCCGGCTCTTTTACTTGCTTTGCATTCTGGTTGGCTGGTAAAACCAGCTCCTGAATTCCTTCACTGTGATTGGCTATAGGGTGTACTTCCTTCAGAACGCGATTAGCTGTGTAATTACTTTGGTTTGGGTTTTGCACCACTTGATTGAAAACTGCTCTGACTTTTAACAAACCCTCAAGATTCTGGATTGTTACAAACAAAAGAAAAGGCAACAATGCTGCCCATAATAGCTTGAATCTTCAACATAGTTCCTTGAAGACTGAAAAACTGTCAGTCCATTTACTCACTGAGGTATCTTTTCATTCTGGGCGACTTGTACTTTTTAAACTGAGCCACAGCGCTGCTTAGAAGAGGAATAATGATCCACTGCAAACAACAAGGTAATTATTTAAAATAACTTTACAGAAAACTGCGGTAAGCTACTAATGTTTCCACATTTTAATGACTACTCTATACAATCTCCAGACTAGGTTACGAACAACAGTGTTCCTAGCGAAGTACTGAAGATGTTTCCAGTTAAATATCCATAGGCCATGTCCATGATCAAAAACTAGCAGTAAAGATACAATAGGCAATTCTGAGCTCATTTCAGCCACTCGTTCAAAGCGAGTCCGAGTGCGAAAGTTTTATCCATCTTTTGAATAACCAAGGCTAGATGTGTTGGAAAAAAAATTGTGGCTTAATATAATTTTTATGTTTACGTCCACTGACAAGTTGTCACAAGTAGTAGCAACAACTGTATACTTGAAGATATATCTATAGAATAACCTTAGACAGTAAAAATGGTTCACATACATTAATAATATTGTGACCTACATGTACAGCTCGATACTCACTGAGTGGTCAACCTGTATTTCCTGAGACTGCAGTGCTATTATTCCAGCGTGCTCCATTGCAACATCTGGAGGTTCCATTCCTGTGTGTAAAATGCACAGCAAGTGGATCAATTGCAATGTAGGTGCAAAAATGTGCAATCATGCGATATGCAGACATGACCCGAAAGTCATGAAGTCATTCTCAAACTGAATGTAATGATTATGAAGTGCGGGTTAGAAATGAATTGAAGAAGTGATCCTCACATTTTCTGGACAATTTAATTTAAGCAATTGTCTCATATATGCACTTGAAAAATTCAAGTGACTTTAACGGGATTCAAACCCACGACCTCTGCGATGCAGAGGTGCACTGCACCGGCATCGCAGAGGTCGTGGGTTCGAATCCCGTTGAAGTCACTTGAATTTTTCAAGTGCATATATGAGACAATCGCTTAAATTGTCCAGAAAGTGTGAGGATCACTTCTTCAATTCATTCTCAAACTGCAGGTTACCAGTCATTGGCCACCTTTCAGGTATGTGCTCAGTGACTGGACCTATGAATAGCAGTGAGGAATGGAATGAAGTGACAATATTTTAATACAAACTTCACTGCTTTTACGTGTATCATAATAAACATTTATTATGCCATCAAATCTTTTCACGATCAATGTTGATAAAAAATAATCAGTAAGTCTTGCTGCATAAGGGTAGTCCACATGAAGGAATGAAGCAAAACCCACTTACTTAGTTTTAACAGTCAACCTTAAAACAGTTCCCTAGACCTTTGTGCTTTAGTTCAATTTTGCTCCCTGCAGACAATCAAGGTTCAACTACACTGCTACTGCGTACATGAAGCTCTAACCTATGAATTACTCAAACAACTTTTTTTAAATTTATTGCTCACCTTGAAAACCTTGTCTCCAAGGTCTCTGGCCAAAGAAATCCAAATTTCCAGCATTCTCTAAAGGATTCATGGATAATGGAGTCGTAGTCTGCAGAATGACAAAAAGAATAACATGTAAAGTTAGTCTATTTATCATAAAAAGTAACAAAGTTAAGGATGGGAGTTTTGCATGTACACAAGTTCAATTGAACCTTTGGTTAGAACAAATTGACCTAGAAGGTTAAAAACAAATACCCCAAGGAACAAATTAACCTGCAACATATATTTGTCTCTTTCCAGAGCTCTCTTCCAAACTCTAACAGAGTCTCGTTTACCCTCAGCTTTTAGAGTAGCCCATGTAAATGATACCTTCAAGCATTCAACCTTCAAACCATGTTACAGCAAACGGTACAAAGGCCAAACCTTAGCTTGTTAGAACACTGAGACTGAAAGTACTTACTCAGTAAATGAAAACAGCAGCAAGACATTTCATAATAGTACTTACATGGCACAAACCCTGGCAGAGCTGTCTC
This sequence comes from Astreopora myriophthalma, assembly GCA_014634185.1. Taxonomy (NCBI): domain Eukaryota; kingdom Metazoa; phylum Cnidaria; class Anthozoa; order Scleractinia; family Acroporidae; genus Astreopora; species Astreopora myriophthalma. Next base: position 476,786 of record BLFK01000930.1, read on the forward strand.
CTGACAATGGCATTGTTAGCAGCTTGCTGATAATAGAATCCAGGGTGCTGAGTCTATAATTGTAATCAAAGATTTAAAAAAAATTAATCATCATATAATCATAATAATAATTGCTTATTATTATTATCATTATTATTATTGCAAGATTGTGGAACACCAAGACCTATGTTGTGCCTATGGTAGTAGGTGCACTTGGCATGATTTCGAAAAATCTCAAACAACACCTGAAAATAATTGGTGTCACTGTAAAGGTTGAATTGTTACATTGACTGCTAAGGAAAGTGCTCAAAGCTTGAGGCTGTAGGCTACAGCTTGCCTTCGGGATTTGTAACTGACAATGACAATGACAATGACAATGACAATGACAATAGCAATAGCAACAACAACAACAACAACAACAATAATGACCTCTATTTGTTCAGCACTGAAGCACTAACTGAACACTGTGATTCAAATCAGGCAAGGATGAGGGACAAGCTTCAGTTGAATATCCCATGTGCCTACAGTTTTTGCGAAAGTTTGGGTTACATTCAAAATGGCTTGATTGGTCACGAGATATGAATCCTTGTGCGCCATTGTTTCTCTATTTTCAGCTATTTCCATACCGAACTACCGGTATATGTTTTGTAAAATTTACTGATAGTCAAGACACAGGAACAGGTAGCCACAACAAATATTAATTATTCATTACCACTGACCTTGCACTGAACAGTAGAAAACCATTTTGTTTATGAATGAGTCATTTTCTATGATGTATTCTTGGCTGGGTTGTGTTGTTTTTTCCCTTTGGCAACTACTGTGACTTCTAATTTTACCAAAAACTGGTTGCCTGGTACACTTACAGGCAGTTATCAAAAGACTTGCCAAAGATATATAAAGATGAAGATCTTTTCTATATATTTTAAGGATCTCCAAAAGATCGTCAGTTGCTAAAACTAACCACAAAAGCCCTTAGGGACTTTGCTGTGATCAAGAATCTTGTGAAAATTAGGATCTTGTGAAAATTAGCATCAGTATTTCGGAAAGATCCACAAAGGATCCTTGAAGATGATTTTGAGGACCCTCACAGATCTTTGCAACAGTATTGACAATCCTTGAGAATCTCAGCAAGAATTGGTGGGATCCTCATTAAGATCCAAACAAAGGTCTTTATTGACCCTTTAACTCCCAATAGTGCCACTTATAGATTTAACTCTGTCTAACGCTAGACGATTTTACTCATCACTGGAGGACCTCTCGGGGCTCAAAGGGTTAAGATCTGTTTGGAAGAAAGTTCTTGTAACGACACGATTACTAGAAGATTGCGTGACATCAAAAAGAACGTTCTGGATTTGCGATATTTATAGAACATGATTGACTTGAAATGTTCGGGGGAATGACAAAAACGCTGACAGTCCTGGGAAAAACGGGCACTTGCTGATCAATAGTTTTCAAGGTTAAAGCAGTATTTTTTCTTCGGTCGCACTTTTCTTAGTTCCTTCGCAAGTTGTTAGGTGATCTGTTGTATGTTCGGTTCGAAGTTCAAGTTCGGTTTCATTTCTCAGTGATTTAGTGGAAAACGCCACAAAAACAAAGATCCAAACTAGGATCACTATTAACATCCAAACTAAGATCTTTATTAAGATCCTCAAAGATCTTTGTGAAGATCTTTAAAGGTCCTTAAAAGAATTTCACCAGGGCTTAGTTGGAGTAGATGTTTGAAAGGCAGCCAGCTGAATAAAGCATAATATAATTATTCATATTCAAGAAGTACAGTGTGTGGTAAATGGTTCAGATCCAAATAATGAGAAAACATTTGCACTTCTTAACGTTTTATTCCCAAAATTATAAATCTGGGCTGTCTGAAACAAAAGTGCAAGCTCTACCTGAAGGGCTGTCAGCCCATTCCTGATGGCTTCATCAAATAGCTCTCCAAATAAGCTGAACCTACAACAAATTAAAATCAAATGACTCCTGCAATGCAAATTGTAGCGGCCTCAGTTTAGTTTGTCATGAAATATTATTTTTGTCACTTGTTTACGTCAGTTTCTTGTGCTTGCACATTCTAGTCTTTGTCTCCGTTTTGACCATGCAGTCCAATGTGTGGAACCCTGAAAGGCGTAAGTCCGTTTTGTTTCCTTTTCTTTATTTTCCTTCCCCTTTGTTTAATATGTAACTTTTAAATTTTTAGTTCTACAACAAGTTGTTGAAAACCAATTATTAAATTAAACTGCACTGTTCAAGCCTAATTGTAACTGTAGCCAGTTGCTTTTTATAGCCCAGACCTCTCGTTTCTTTTGTTGGGCTCGGTTGTTTTTTTTTTTTCGCACCATTTAGGTCACGTTTTGTTTTTGGTTTGAGTTTCGGTCTTAGCCAGTCATAGTTAGATCATGGAATTCGATAGTGGATTGTTGCAGCACTTGTTTTAGCATTTTGGAAACTTTCTACAACCCTTAAGGCTGGACAAGGTATATTTGTGTGTGTTTCTTTCTTTTTGCTTGCTTTCTGTTTATTTGTCTTGTATTTTCTTCAAATTTACTTTGTGTGATCACACCTCGGTCTTGCATCGCCTCTTTAGCTGTTGTGTTTGTATTGTTTTTCTTTAATTTTACGTCGCCTATGTTCCAGTAATAAACCTCCAGCCATAACCGTGATTGGTTAATTACCCGTAATCACTTGTCGTTACACTAATGGACACATTCTTGTTTTGACAGGCCTGTGCCAGTGCACAAATAGACACACAAACATAACCTACCATCATGCACTTGCTTGCATTTGTGTTCGCCTTGTGGTAGTTAACATGTGTACTAGCTTGTGCACCGTGCATCCCTAATTTAAAGCAGCCACATGCACTGCACACAAGCTAGAGATAGCAAATGCAATGAGCATAACTGAGGATGACAGAGGATGTCCAAATACTGAACTCACTGTTTAGACAGCCAAGCTGAATGTTCAAATGCAAGCTCTGGACAACCGACTTTCTCCTTGAATAAATCAACATGCTTCCTGAACTGTGATATTGCATCTAAGGGAGCAGATGCTTGGAAACTTAAACGGCAAATCTGTGAGATGCAATATTCATAAATTAAAAACATCAGTTTGAACCAGTTCAGTGGAAAAAAACATACAATGGATACAAAAATGACACAATCACATTTCGGATATTATTTCAGGAGGAGAATCCCTGTAATTTTCAAAGCTGTCAACAGTGGGAAGCTCCTTTTTTTAGTTTATCAATGACTATAATCACACAACTCCCAGCTTTAAATGAAAAATGCCTGACAGTGACTTCATCCATACTTTGAGGCATTCTACTTAAAATTTAAAATCTCAAATGATATAGTCCCATCCCTAACCAAGCAGTTCACCCAGTCTAATTCTTTACTAATTCTTTCCATCGATGACACCTCTTCGGAACGGGCAACCCTAAAAGCCGGAATCCGGAAACCGGAATCCGGAATCCGGAATCCGGAATCCGGAATCCGGAATCCGGAATCCGGAGAATGATGACAGAAAAATTTACTTCAGCAATGTCTAATAAATAAATAAAGGGAAAAATTTCGTTTTCTGTTCAACTTCAACCACAAACTGTAACTGTAAAAAACATGACTAGGTTTCAACAACAACCCCTACGCTATATATCCGACCCGGTTTTTCAAAAGGTGGATTACGCTATCCATGTGATAAAC
>BLFK01000930.1:494530-506916 GCA_014634185.1 Astreopora myriophthalma
GGGGGGGGGGGGGCAGAAACTCTGATTTTCACTTGAACGTTCATTTCAGTTTTGCAGATACCAGTACTGGTCTCGGATGACCGACAATCAGTTACATTTGAATTCAATGCAATTTCTGTTTCCTCTTTCCAACCTATCTAGGACAATAGAAGGTCCTCTGCTATGCATGCAGCAGGGCAAAATGTCACAAGCATACTCAGAAAAAATCAGAGTCAAACCTACATGTATGACCTTGTGAAATTTATGTCGTACAGAAATGTACTCCATTTGAAAAGCATAACTCTTTGACGTGTGTGATGAAATTACTTCTTACTTGTTGTCTGTTTTTTAGAGAGATTTTCAAAACATCTTGAATGTTTATTTCAGTTTTGTGCATTACTGGTCATGTGTGAATGATGCTCAGCTCCATTTGAGTTTAATGAAAGCTCGACCAGAAAAGAAGAGGTCCCTGAGAGAGGTCCCATCCTCTTCCGACCTATCTAAGAAGATCGAAGGGCCTCTACCCACGGTAAAATGTCACATGCATACTCAGGAAAAGTCTGAGCCAAACTTATGAAGTTCTGATTACTTAGGTTCAGGTACACTATCACTGAGCTACAGGAGACTGATACATGGGGCCTTTCAAGGGGGATTCTGGTGTCACTTTGTCACTTGTTTTAGAGCCAGCCTGTCACCAGTTTTGTTACGGACAGTATCACTGTTGTATTTTGCCGCTGTAACAAAATGCCGCCCTTTTTCTGTCAGTTCCTGTTGGCTGTCGGTGTTTTAGAAGAAGATTGTCCTCGACATTTTCAGGTCACGTCACCTGTCGGCAAAACCCCTTGGAAGGGCTCACTCATGAGAGCTGGACATTAAAGTAAGGTGACATGTGTCCTGCGCCATACTACTGCCAGGACTGAAATGTAAATGGCACTATATTCATAGTAAATGAGATGGTAATTTCTTAGCTCAATAAATGAATGAAATGAAAAATACAACTGAGATGATGAGCGCATACTCATACCTGACTTTTTCAAGCTTTGATGCACACTCAGTTTGCTTGTCTCGCCACTGGGAATCATCCCAATCCAATTCATAAAACATCACCACTACAGCTGGAGTCAAGTACAGGTGCTTATGCATCCATTTGGTCTTCAATATTCCCTTTGGCAAGTACCATTCATATGTTGACCTCTTGAAAGGGGAAAGTAGAGCAGGCACTCACTGTAAAGTTTCAACTTTGTGCATGGGTGGGGTGGGGGGTACCAGTGTTTCTGGAATTAATTAATGTTCTTGTGCATCTTCCCTAGCATCTAACCTTATTTTTTTCTTTTTTCTTTTTTTCGACCTGGTAATTTTTAAAGGGGCTATGTCTAGCAATTTTAGACAATTTCATGTCACTAGATGCTCATAAAATAAAATAAAACATCGCAATAACCACTTACAACTGTAAAACGACAAAAGAAATGCAACAACAAAAGAAATGCATAGATGAGCAGAAAAGGACAAGATTGAAACAGATTGCATTTAGGTAATCCTGAGAAAAATCAGGCCAACTGTTTTCAAGTTTCATATGATTCACCTGGATAATGGTCATTTTTGCTTAGAATCATCTTATTGGTCATGAAACAAGACATCACGCACGCATTTACTGGGCTGCATTCAAATAGACATTAGGAGCACTGTTGTCCTGTGCATACACAGGTGTCGATATTCTTTTCTTCTTGAGTTATGCAAGCGAGAGAAAAAGATCTGTAAGGCTGTAAAAAAATCGTAACTGGTTTAGAAAGCATTGGGTTAAACTACAACCTTGATAATTATCATGATCCACCGACAACAATCAGATCAAACAGTCATAATTTATGTCAAATTTATTTAGTCGGTGTCGATATAAAGCCTTCAATCACAGAGTAAATCTTAGCTAGAGATACAGAAAAAAAAAAGGCCCTGTTTATATTGATCTCAGTCAAATGATCCTGGCACACTATAATCTATATTAGAAAATCAGTACTGATAAAACAAGGAATGACCTGTGACCTGTATTTTTGACCCATGAAAATACTTTGCATACTCAAAACCCTAAGTTATCTTACTGTCACTGGTACTGGCCTAAGGCAATTATTTCCTGTGGAAATTATCTTTTGTTCTTTTGTGTTAAGCTTCCATTGTCTGCGAAGCATTGCAATAGGGCATCCACTGGTATTTATAGCAGGAGATAGGTTACTCACTTTTAGCATCCCAGGAAAAAGTGATTTGCCATAAACATCGTTACTAAATTAAATCCAAACCAGCAGTAAAAGCCGTGAACAGACTGACCTAGTACACCTCCAGCCTCAAAGCAAAGGAATGAAATCCATAGCCTGAAGAGCAGGTGTATTTGGTCATGCAAGCAATGAAGACGAGCTAAAGATGATGAGCAATCCTTCAATGCCATACCACCGTCTTCGATGATGAAAATAATGGAGGGGAGGGAGAACCGTATAAACCTACACAAGGCATGTTGACAAGTATTGCACTTTTTTTTTTTCATTTTGTTGCAGTGGAGAAATCAGAAATTAAAAAAAATGTTTAAAGACTGGGTAGCCTGTGGCAACCAAGTAATAATGATCATTTATACAAGTAAAGGAGTTCATTTTTGTATTTTCGAGTCTTACAAGTACTCATAATTAAAGTACACCTAGCCCCCCCAATTTTTTTTCGTTACAACAGATCTTTGCATCTGTTTGAAATGCATTGTTTCTATTTTTGCCCATTTTTGCCAAATCTTGACATCTTGTAGGCTTCAAAAACTTACGAAAAACTAAACATCATTTGGTACAGGAACAAGTCCAAAAGGGCATGGGTCTATTCCTGATTTCACATCCCAAACTATTTTGCATGCATGTTTACAAAGACTTAATGGCATGTAAATCAGTTCGTGACGTCAAATCAGGAATAGACCGACACCCTTCTAACTTGGTCATGAACCAAATGAGGCTCAGTTTTGAACCCTACAAAAAGTCAACATTTGGTGGAAAACAGGATAAAATTCTTGGTGCATTGCAAACAGGAGTAAAGATTTATTTTTGCAAAAAAATATTTTGAGGTTAGGTGCAATTTAACTAAAGATTTCTCTGAATCACTCCAAAATACAGTGACATAGCCCCTTTAAGACATGCCTGAAAGTCAGAAGAAGCATGGAGTGAGAGAAAGATGGTTTACAATTGAAGTAAATATCAGTATCTCCAGCGCTATTCAGTTTGATAGAAATCTATGGCTTTCACGGAATAATTAAATTTTTATGACATGACCATCACATGTATTCTGTTCAACTTAATTTATATAGCTTCTTTTTCTATTTACAACCCCATGATCTAACAGATCTTACAATCTCTATTGCAAGGTAATGTAAATGTGAATTAAGAAAAAAACTGAAATTGATATTAGGCAAGACATTTGGACTGTCTAAATAGCTGTAAAGCTAAATGGGTGCATAGCCCAAGTCTATTTGCTCGGTTCAAAGAATAAATACGACATAATTCGAAAAATGTACAACTTCCTACTACTCGACTATTGCCCAGATTGGGCTGCCTGTGACTCAAGAAGCACAGTTCAAATCAGAACTTGGAGAAACACTTTCTCTCTTTCACCTTCCAGTCATGGCTAATATAGCCGCAGCTAACCTACCTTTGTCTTAGCTTTTGGGAACTCATGGTCAACTGGGAGAAGTCTAAAGGACAAAGGTACTCTTTCGGGGTGTCTGTTTACGGAAAACGACTCCCATATCGCCTTGTGTAGAGGTTTCTGGTGTATATCCAACCCTATAAGAGCTACAAGACCGAGCGGACGCGTAGCAAGTTCATTAGGAAATTCACTTGCAGCCGCCATCTTTGGGTATCCTGTAGTTAGTACTCCATGTATGATCTCATGAAATTTGTTCAGACACCTTGCAGGTTAAGCCCGATTGCCGAGTATTAAAATGTTTCGGGAAATCTTTGTTGACTGGTGAACGAATAGGAATCAACGTTCACTCCAACCCAGTATCATCTTAATCGGGTTATGAACAACTGGGTCCAGATGTCTCCGTACTGCAGAGCCACTCAGTGACTTGATCAGTATTACCGTCGGTTGCAGATAGGCGTAAAAACGTGATGCAAAAACATGGTCTTACTGGCTATCGAACGTTGTATTTTAGGCCATCAAACATTCAAAACAAAAAGCAGAAGCGTAATATAAATTATTGTAACAAGTCGAGGTTACTTTGCTCAGAGAAGTCCGACCAGAGCCATTGCTACCAATGGTCACCAATCACCCCGGGTATATATTGTCAGGTTATGGGAAGAAGGCGACTCCGGAGGTGAGGGAGCGAGAGCTACAGAGGTCATCGCTGCGGGGAGGTGGGAGGGTCACCGGAGCTAAGGTTCTTGAGCAGTTCGGAAAAGATTTGACTTGAACTGAACTTGAACGTGAATTGAGCGTGACGTGAACTTGGAAGCTCAAAATATACAAGCACATGCGGTTAACGCACGCCGTTGCCCAGAGCAACTAGGCCCGTGCCGCAGTGTTAGCTCACGCAGGCCACGGTGACAATAGTGCTACACTCCACACGTAGCCCGCATGAACATGTAACATGACATGAAATATTAGTAACCCTTTTCCCATATGTAAGATAATCTAGAAAACTTTTGCTTGGGGAGAAATCCAGGGATCCAGCTCAAGGTTTCCGGAATCCCACCAACGATTGGAATCCGGATCCAGTTACTTTTTCAAATCCAGAATCCAAGACTGTATCGGATCGGGGCGACATCGGAATCCTTGCTATTTCACGTTCATTTACAAACTCAGATTTTGTGGGGATGGGTATGAATAAGACTTTTATTTAAACACGATAAGGGATTAAAGCCGAATACATCGTATCGGGTCGTTTGTAGTTCACAATAGTTTTCACTACAACTGCCCCCGCCTAAAGGATAGCAGTTGAGGTACTTTCCAATTATATGCTGAACATTGTGATGTCTTCATATTATGCTACTGAGGAAGTTTAAAGATGCGACGAAAGGACGGTCAATAACATGATTACATGATTATGGAAAATGCCTTGAAAATATGATAGTACAACAACAGGAACATTATCTAGAAGACACGGCACTGCCGGATTTCATACCGTGAGGGCCTGGGTATGGGTTCGTGTATGACAAGACCCGTATAACAACACAAGACCCGTATATTCTGAAAGAGCACACCGAGCTTTACAAAATCAACACTTGTCCGGCAATCCATACATTTGTTAGTAAAGTTTTAAGTTTTTGAATGGCTGTATCTTGTTCAATATTGGCCCAATTGACACGAAACTTGAGGATTTTGTAAAGCTCGGTGTGCTTTTTCAGAATATATGGGTCTTGTGTTGTTAACCCCATAATACACGGACTCATACCCAGGCCCTCACGGTATGAAATCCGGCAATTATTTCGTTGTCACAATCGCTATGCTGAACAGCTCTTCAATACTTTCATCTGCCTCGTGAGTCAAGTTACCCAGAACACCTCGAACCCGGTGAACAATACCAATACGTATCTCTTGCGCGCCCGGCTGACCAATACCGATACTACCTTGTTTGATTCCCTCTATACAATATCTACCAATTTACATATTTTCCCTTTTTTACGCGGGGCCTTCGCCAATTCTAGGTTGCCTCCTCGGGTTTTGGCCTCTGGACGTTCGGAGCACGGTTGAAACGATGGGTACACTCCCTAGGCTTCTCGGATAAGGACTACAAACCATCGTCCCGTCTCACAAAACTATATCATACTTCGCCATAATTTGCCGAAGTTTCAGCATTATTTCATATTCTCTTATCTATCTGTTCTATCTGGCGCATCGAAAGAAGGGGGAAAGGACGACGAGCTTTTTAAATACAAAAGGGAGAGATATGCCCTTTTAAAGCTAACCGTGTCCCCAAGATGTCAAGTATAAGTTCGACTGAGTAATCCTGTAGCTCTTTCAGCCCTGTATTTTCATTGATCCCTATGACCTGCAGCTTCTTTTGTTATCAGGGCTAGGGACATTGTTTGTGTTGTATCAGCTGTTGTTTCGTTCTGCAATCACTGACCATGCGTGGAGAGCTAGCTACAAGGTCTCTCACAATTTCAGCAGTCAATTTTGCTTTTTTAAAAACCACGAAGGAGCCGGCTTGTTTGGCTCTTTGGTGGTTTTGCTTTTTCATCCATTTCCGATCTGATTTGTGTAATCACCTGCCCAGGGAAAATTGTCGAAATAATAAATAAATAAACCAGCTAGAAAATATACTCTATCCCGGCATCAATTATGTATTGTCCCTGCATCCACTAGGGTCTACACAACGCGACTGTCTCGTCCTTTCATCCACTGCCAAGCCAAACGAGCCATCTACGCCTCGTTTTTTACCCGCAACTTCGAGCCAAGTACTACAATATCAGTAACAGGCCATTTGCATGATGGCGTCTTTTCACTACCAAGATCCGTACGCTTGGTCAAATGGTTAGCATTAGATAACACTGACAGCGGTGAAGTAGATTTCTGCGTCCGCAATAATGACAATCCCCACTAAGCCCTGACCGCTGGTCACTGAATCTATTTTACGCCTCAATGAGCTGTATTATATGGAAGGCTCCACAAGCGGGCAAGGTGAAGCAATTCAGCGCTCTGAGTGGCAACCGGGGACTGCCCGTTTTGTTCCCGCGCAAGAAAAAAAATGCTTGGCGCGCAAACGGAGGCTGAAGACAGTCAAAACAAAGAAAACATAGACGAGTTTTGTGAAATTATTTTGCAACAGAAACCGGAAAAAAGCAAAATTAAAACACAATGATACGAAGGCGTGGAAGCGGTTTTGTCTTACGGAAAACAAGGAGAGAAGTATAGCCTTATAATAAATCATTTATTGATCGAGGTTGCTCGGTCAAGGTGGCTGGATATTGGCCTCGTTCTTTTCTTGTGTTTTCAATGGACCTCGACTTCGTCTCGGTCCATAAAAATACAAAAACAAAGCCTTGGAAAATATCCAACCATCTTGACCACACGGTTGGTCAATAACGCCTATACATTACTCATGCTTTGTCAAAGAGCACCCCTTCTCTCACCAAAACGTAAACAATGGGGTGTATTGAGCTCTTTGGCGTCGTTTCACACAATACATTTCCTCACCCCTCCGTGACTGGCTGAAATACAATCGATCAGAGGAACCTTGAACTTGCACGTAGATGCACTTTTTTGGTGCACCAACTTGAGCTTTCCACTCGGCTGATCAAAACAACTTTCGGAATCATATCATTTTAATGCGAGAAAAATAAACTGGAAGCTCTCTTTTTTATTTTTTTAAGAACTACTTTGTAACGCAACTGACTAATTGAATAAAAATACTTTTCAACATGCAACTGATCGGAATTGAAAAAGCTTCTTTCTTTCAGTTTCCACTGCCTGTGGATCAATATGGTTGTTCGGCTCGTTCAGGGGCAATGTACTCTTCAAGTTCATGCCACAGATTCGGAAATGAAGTTTTGATTTCATTGGCATCCGGAACATGGCTATCTCTAAGGTCAAAGCCTGGAGAAACTTGCTCTGAAACTAAAGTAAAAGGTGCTTCACCTGGGAACTTAGCGCATCCATCCTCCTCATCTAAGATCTTTCCAGCTTTGAGAAAACCTCTTGGCACCAGAAGTTGTTGAACATGACCTTTGGCAGCATCGTGACCCAAAACATGCTCCTGACATTTGCCGTGTGGAGATACGAGAACGTACTTTGCAGGCCATCCATCGTGAAAATAGTAAACACAATCGCTCTGAATGCACCTTAAATAGTTCTTGCCTCCTAATTCTGGAGAAATCATGTAGTAAATCGTGGTGAATAAATTCCGCTCGCCGCCTTCTCGGTCGAGTGTTGCAATTTTGTTGGGCGATCGAAAGGTCTCCTTGAAGTAGCCTCCTTCTTGTGGAATGGGCAGTAAGCCCAGATTTTCAACGAGCTGGTTCTTTCGATGGTCCATCAAGAAATGTGATCCTCAGTTGCAAGAATCACCTGACGCTTGAAGCATGTAATGGAAGGATTAAAAAGATGTCGTTACCTTGTGATTCAATTTCTTTTAGGTTATCTTGATGACGACACCAGAGGGAGTAGCACGTCAAAGAAACAATAGGGAGCCTTAGCAACGAGGACGGCAACGGCGTCACAAAGCAGTAGGTTTGATTAGTAAAAACAATCGCTCTTTACGCCCTGCACCAGCGTTTTACATTTTGGTACATTTCCTTGCCGTCCTCTCCAAAATCAGCGGCTTTGGGAGAACGTCAGCACATGACATTGAATTTTTCGATCTCTCTCTAAACTTAAACGCCGGTTATACCAGTTTCATTGTTGGATAGCAGAGAAAAAGTTTGAAAGAAATAATTACGAAGTGATTACAATGACGTGAATTCATATTTCGAATCGACGTTCTCGTTGCCGTTGCCCTCCTCGTTGCTAAAGACCCCTAATGGACGACCACGACGGCTACGACAACGCCATCTGAAAACATAAAATTGAGTCATTGTAATCACTTCGCGCTTAATCCAACTCTTTCCGCGTGTAAAACAATTTCTTATTGTCCAGGAGCAGAATTGATATGAGCGCCGTTACAGTTAAGACAATAAATGGAAAATTCATGGTCTTGCGCTCACGTCCTACACAAAACTTTAAATTTGGTCATTTCACGTCGTTGTGAAGCCGTGAACGGCAAAGAAATGTATTATGTGCTGAGCGTGCGGAGCCATTGTTTTTGCTCATTAAGCCTATTGTTTTGTGGCGTTCTCGTTGTCGTCGACGTCGTCGTTGCTTAAGATCATGCACTATTAATCACACGGTAACGAAGGATCCTAATCACTGCGGCGGGTCTAAAACACAGGTCAGGTGACAGGGCAGGTCATTTTTTTACTAACAGTGGAACAATCCTAACCCGTTCCTAATGCTAACCTTAAACCCGCTGTTTTAGACCCGCTGTAATCACTGATACATTTTCAGGGAGATAGTTAAGATAAGGAAGAACAAAAGCATTAAAATTTACAAAATTTCCACTTCAGATATACAAATACAGCAAGGATCAGTGAGATCACTTTTAATTGATCCACAAGCCGAAGCTAGACTTTTCTTGGCATCTGATTGGATGATGTGTTGTGAATAGTTCTGGCCAAAACTACGCTGGACATTAAGTACCTTTTTTAAGCAATGACGACGTCAACGACAACGAGAACGAGAACGCGACAAAACAATAGGGTTAATGCGCAAAAACAATGGCTCTGGTCGCTCTGCACGTGCGTTTTACATTGTGGTGCATTCCTTTGCCGTTCTCGGCTAAACAACGACGTGAAATGACGAAATCCGAATTTTTGTGCAGGACTTGAGTGCAAGACGATGACTGATTTTCCATTCTTTGTCCTAACTTTCACGGCGTTCATACCAATTCTGTTGCTGGGCAGTTAGTAATTCTAATTCTTTATACACGGAAAGATTTAAAATAAGTGCGAAGTGATTACAATAACGCGAATTTATGTTTTCAGATGACGTCGTCTTGCCTAATATGATATCTGCACCACAGTTGCCTACACTAGTGATGGAATTGAACAATGTATTTCCTGTCTTACTGGTGGGACATCGTTGATTGGTATCCATCTCCGCCAAAGTTCAAAGTTGTTGTTCTTATACCCAACAATTCAATTCAAATATTCTTTCTTCCAATTCACACTCGTAATCCGAATTGAAACATTCAGTTTGGTGGCAAATCAAAGCATTTAAATGAGCTTAAACTGTCTTTTCAGGATTAGCATATTGTCATGGCGGACGGCCACGTTTTTCACCCGTCCCACCATCGACGCTAAAATTGCCGACCATGGCTGCAAATATTACTCTTGAGCAGGTAAAAAAACTTTTAAAGCAGGAGCTTGCTCCTGTAAACGCAAAATTGGAAGAACTAGCTAACCAACTGAAGGAAATAGACTCAACTGCAAAGTTTCTATCAGACAACTACGATGAGCTATTGAACAAGATAAAGAACACCAATGACAATTTTACTCGACATGGGTCGGACATTGCAAACATTAACGTGACATTGCAAACATTAAAAGCCTTTTATACTTCAAACCATATGATCTTGCTGAGAAAATTGGAAGCTTATGGAATAAGGGGGACTCCTTTAAACTGGTTTCAAAGCTATCTTTCGAATAGGAAACAGTATGTTGAGTTGGATGGAGTTCAGTCCCCCAAACAGACAATGTTATGTGGAATCCCACAAGGAAGCACACTAGGACCTCTCCTATTTTTAATTTACATTAATGATTTGCCAAATAGCTCACAAAAATTAAGTTTCAAAATCTTTGCGGATGATACAAATGTATTTGCATCCCCAAGGGACCTTAAATCACTCGAACGCTTAATGAACTCTGAACTAGCCAGAGTGAAAAGATGGTGCGATGTTAACAAACTGTCTGCCAATAGGGGTAAAACAAATTTCATGATAATCAAATCCACAAAAAAAAGGATATCCCAATAAATCTTAACATAAAAAAATAGTGACGGTTCCTCTTATTTGTTAGAACGAAAGCAATGTATAAAATACTTATGTGTCATGATTGACGAGTCTTTAAGCTGGAAACACCACATCTCTTTTGTCTGTTCAGGGCTCAAAGTTAATTACCAACTGGTCGCATATGCGACTAGATTTTTTGCTGTGCGCCTAAAAAGTCATGTGTGGTCGCACCACCGCGCCTTAAAACCCAAAGTACAGTGCGACTTCTCACGAATACCCAGATGTTGAAAAACTAAAAAAATCTTCCTGAACAGAATTTCAAAGGTGAGGTAAACAACAAGCAAATGGATAGTGAGGATACTCAACGAAACGACTTCAGTAGTTAATATCTAAGCTTAACTCTTATGTGAAATATCCTGATTCTTTTATTTGTTTTCGTTGTGTTCAATACTGCTAGAATAGGCCCATATTGCAATACGAAGCCCGAGTCGCTCTTTTTGGAGCGTTAAGTATTCTTGGAGTAGGTGCTCCAAGTATTTGAAGCTGTGCGCCTAAAATTTTTAACTGTGCGCCTAAAATTTCAGCAGTGCACCTAACAATTTACACCTGGTTGCACAAGTGCTCCCAAAGCCAAAAATAAACTTTGAGCCCTGCTGCTCCCGTATATCTCGAAACACTGGAATAATATCGAAATTAAGGTATTACCTCTCAATTAAACAACTAAGACAAATATACTATAATCTAATCTATCTTTATATTTCTTATGGCACATTAGCTTGGGGAAGTGTATACAAAACACATATAAGAAAATTCAAGAAAAACAAAATCATATTTTAAGATTAATATTGTTTGCCAAATCATTTGGTAGTGAAACAGAGAAAGCCAAACCTGCGCTAATCTACTAGGCCTTTTAACAGATAATAATATTTATCATCTACAAGTTTTGAAATTCTTGCAATCATGGCATAAAGGCCTCCTGCCTGAAGTGTTCGACAACATGTTTCAATATGCTAGTAATATACATGGCTACAATACAAGATATGCAGCCAAGCATAATCTTTATAAGCCGAACGTACGAACTAATGTAGGTAAACAATTAATTTCTTTCATGGCAACCGATATTTGGAAAGAACTTCCAGCTCCTTTAAAGTGTCTATCCGACCAACAGGATTTTTACGGTTTTGGTATCTTTACAACGTGAAAATAAGTATCCCAAAAATAATTTTTTGATTCTGCCACGTTTTCGCCACGAAATCGAGCTTTAAAGTTCGGGAGTCAGCCACGCCCAATCAAGTTGACCGCGCAATTGAAGATTGGTAAGTAGTGACGTCACAACTGGAGCCATCAGTGTTACCAGTGTTTATACCGATTACTCTAATTTCATCAAAACTTTCAACAAGCGCTATACCACTCCTCACCTTAGCTTTAAAGGAATTCTACTGGAAAACACAAATGACAGGGAGTTTTTATCGGAAGACGACGAAGAATGATCTTCATCAGAGTCGAGCGATACTCACGACGAGATAGAGTTCGAAGAACTTGAATGTTGACGACGATCCGGAAGGGCCGAATGCCGAATGGCTAGAATACTATAACAAGGAACTACTGCGAATCAAGGAGAGGAAGCAGGCGATGCAAAATCGACTTGACAGAGTCTTGGCAGAAAGTACATGGTAAATAATGCTGGCCGCCAAATTACATTGCACACTTATGGAAGACAGGCTTGTTTATTCGCTTGCGTTGTGGTTTATTTAATTGTTGGCGCTTTGTACAACGATAACAGTTGTAAAGTAGCTTACGTTTACTTATTTTTTTAAGTGCAAATGCGGCAACTGCTCCGTTGAGTTGTTACAGAACTGGAAGGAATGTCAGTGTTGCTATGAAATTAAGGGGTGCAAAAAAT